>CM051266.1:47068449-47090949 GCA_027921565.1 Artemia sinica | reverse complement strand
TTATCATAGATAATTCACATAAACCTTACCTTTATTAATGTGTCCTTTAATTCTAGGTTCATAGAGGAGCAAAATTTGCTTGTTACAGCAATTTAAGCAATTTTAGTTGCCTTTTCCAGCAAATTAATGAGTTGAAAAACTTCAACTTATTCCCAGAAAAGAGGAGCCGCAAAATGTACTTTTACTTTTATTTTCGTGTTTGTTTTATTTATATTAGTAAAAAAGTAGTAAAATTATTATAATAGAAATAGCTTCTTAGTAAACTATGAAAAAAGTGGCCCCTGGAAACTAGGGAGCACCAGCGCCATTTTTTCCATCATACATACTAGTGTAAATTACCCTCTATAAAAATTATTCTCAAAAAGATTTCTAGATTTCGAATTTGAATCGTTTTCTCTTCTTTTTTTTACCCCACATCCTCTCCCGACTGGCATTAACTCCTTTGCTAACCAAAACTAATAACTTATTTATTTACCACCTCACTTACTAACATACAATTAAAACTTATTTTATAAAAAACATTTAAATTTGAAGAGTTAACGCGTAACATAAATATACATAAATACTCTACAGCAACAATAGATTTTCTCTTTGTTGCTAATTGTCTAGACTCATTAAAAAAAAGTCAGGTTTTCATTACACTATGCGAAAGTAAGTGAAGACGCAATGGCAAAAAAATTGCGATCCCCCCCCCCCAATTCTGGATTTTTAGAAACAGTTCCGGAAAGAATTCTGGAAACTATTTATTATTAAAAGTATACCATAATTTTGGCTGTGCTTAGCACAGCTAAGGAAAGTTTGGCCTTCTCCATTCCTAGTGCCCAAGTGAATCAAAAGTCCTAAATACATTAAAATAAAATAATTTTGGCTCCGTTGACCCATCTTAGTTCTATTTACACCTGAAAACCAATTATTAGTTAAAACTTTGACAGAACCAGGTATATATGTAAAGATTAGGTTCTCCAGACCCCTCTCTCCGACTGAAATGAACGAAAAATCACGGCAACGATCGAGATGGTTTTTATGGACTGTGCTTCAAGGGTTTTTATTTTGTACATGCTTCATTAAACCTTATCCTATGCATTGCAATGAAGCAAAAATGGTAACCCCCCAGCCACGGTGTCTTCTTTAGCCACGGCACCCGGGGTAGCTACCCCTGTTGCCCACCACTTTGAACGGCTCTGTTCCTTAGTTTCTGTTGGATAAATTTGTAAATAAATCTTAAATCTGAATACAAATTTCCGAAATTTAAAAATCAAGAATATTTTTTAATATTCAGTGTTTAAGAATCAGTATTTTAATATTCAGTGATTAGTCAATATTTAAGTAAGATCAGTTTTTAATTGTTCAGTTTTAATTGTTATTTAATAAAACCTACATAGTTGTCTTGTTAGTTGTGTGTTAGATAAACCTATGTGTTGTTAACTTAGTTTTTGGTGATTTTTCACCCTCATTTCGTTTTTCTTTTTAAATTAAGTGCCAAATACTACCGAAAATTGAATAACTGCTTAAGCAGGTCTTTTTCATTAAAAACTGAATTCCCAATTTTTTCCCAGTTTTGATAAAACCTACATAATTGTGTTGTTAGTTGTGTGTTAGATAACCGTTTTGCTGTTAACTTAGTTTTTGATTTTTCACCCCCATTTCGTTTTTTTTTCTTTTGATTTGGGTGCCAACTACTACCACAAACTGAATAACTGCCTAAGGACGTTTTTTCATTAAAAATTGAATTCCCAATTTTTTCCTAGTTTTTTTTTAAAATCATGTTTAGTTGTGTACTTAACAATTGTTAAGTACACAGTTGTGTACTTAACAGTTTAGTTGTCCACTTAACAAATCTAAACAATCAGATTTAGTTTTGACTTCCCGTGGTGCTTTAAGGTGATCAAAAATAAGGTTAGGACAGTGGAAAGTCATCATTCGCTACAAGTGTGGTCAGAACAAAAAAATATAAAATTTTAGAAATAATTAAAATAAATGATTATGAGCCAGTCCTATTAATTGAGAAGACAAAAAAAGTAAGTTAGATGACCTGGAACCAAGGCTGTATCCCTGATTTTAACTCGGGGGGGGGGGGGTACAAAAGAAACTTTAAAAACAACACTGCAAATTTCTTTACATGCATTTTAATTACATTTTTCCGAGTTGGACTAACATTTCGGGGGGGAGGGGTCAGATCCCCTGCCCCCTCCTCTGAATACGACCCTGCCTGGAGCACAAAAGCAGTAGACTTTTAAGTCAAATAAAATAATTTCGAATTTCTTTGTAGGCTACAGAGGATGAGATTTTTAGGCCGGTCCCAACCGGATCTTAGTGAATTCGGAGACAGTGAGCCGCTTTCAACAAAAATAGAAGACGCCACCCCTGAGCCACCGGAAAACGACACAGATGTCATTACGCGAAGACCTTCACATGCAGTGGTAAGTTTCAATGAATGGAAAAATTACTTTCATTTTTTTCAGTATCTATAGTAGCTTATATATAGGCTATCAGGGTTATGTATTATAATATCGGATAAGAATGCTATTATGAAAAGCAGTTTTAAGATTGTGAAAATGCAGTAATTGATGCTATGAACAAAAAATTATTTTTTTTTGTGCCAATATCAAAGACAGAAATTTAAATAATAATAAGCTTGGGTTAAATAAGGTTAGCCTAAACAAAGACGCTTTCAATATGTTCTTAAATACGGGATATAGGCCATTTAAATTGGGCAAAAACTAAATCTTGCTCAGTTGAGTTGTGGAAAAACAATGAGTTTCGTACCAATCAAATTTCTGAAGCAGTCGTATTGTATGGAATCTCAAATGTTGTGGGATGACGTTACAGGTCTGAGGGCTCCCTGCCTTCTCTATATGTGTGCGTTTAAATGGGTAGGAGTACGTTCTTAACCGGTATATATAGCCAAATCTTGACATGTTTTTTTTTATTATGGAACATTTTAGCTTTTATTTTCGACGTAACACCTTAAACTAGGTATTCTTTTCTTTACCTTTTATATTTCAGAGGTCCTCTAGGCTTTACACTAATCTTATATAATTGATAAAATCATTTGTAATTTATAATTTTTACTTAGATTTTAGTGATTTTAAAGAAAAACTGAAACAAAATGGTTAAGTATGTATGAATCTTAGTTTTGTTTGTTTTGGAGGAGATTTGATTTATTTAAATTAAGTTTTAATTGTTTGTTGGATGGTGAGTGTGATCCCACAGTAGGCTATGAACATGGTCTGGTGTTGCTGCCTCCGTAGTATTGATATTATTATATATATATATATATATATATATATATATATATATATATATATGTATATATATATATATATATATATATATATATATATATATATATATATATATATATATATATATATATATATATATATATATATATATATATATATTATATATATATATATATATATATATACATATATTTTTTTTTTCTTTCGTTCTTTCTTTCTTATTATAGCGAATTTAAATGATGCTATGCAGTCGGCGTCTCTCGGATAGTTCTCCCCCCCTTCTTAAAAAATTCTCTCACACGTAAAATTGAGCAGCCACAGAGAAAGTACACAATAGGTACCTCAAAATTTTAATCAGATGTTCTAAGGGATAACAAAAGGACCAGATATCAAACACAGTTTTAGGGAAGGGACTAATTGGTTTCCAATCACTTTGACTTCTAATAAAGGACTAGAACTCTCAATTTCCTATTGAATGAGTATCCTCCGAAGGTTATATGACCATGAGGGGGAAGTTGAAAGGAGCAGCCTCCCCCTCACCCATACTGAATAAATTCTGCTAATTTTGGGGTTTAATGTTACTCTTTGCTTTCATTTTGACAGCATAGACCAGAAATATTCCTACAAAACAAGATGGATTAAATTTCTATTTCTACTTCCATCCCCCTGCCCCTTCCCTAGAAGTCATTCGTATATTTACCTGAAGGCTCAATGAGAGTTGGAATGTTATGGCATTAAAATGCAGTCTTTGAGGCATCTGACCCCTCCAAACAGGGCGAATCTCCAGCATTTTTATTGGGGGGAGGGCAAGAGGGGTCCATATCTGGATAGTCAAAGGGCATGGGATGTATAATATTTTTTCTCCACATTATTGGGGGAACGCCCCCCCCCTTGCCACCCCCAAACGACACCCCTGCCTCCAAAGTTTATACAGCCACCCTTCCCATGAAAACTGTATGTCTTAACAATGGGCAGCTTTCATAGCTTACATTCCTTGCCCCAAGGCTGGAAGGTGGGTTGTCAAACCTGAAGGTCTGGTTATTTGATCTTCGGAGTATTTTGAGCAAAATGGACATCTCTAAATTTTCATTGGATGCGTTTGGGGGAAATGGGGGGGGGGGGTGCCAGAAAGACATATTCGGGAAGAAGAATGCCTCACTTCTTTAGCTCTATCGGAGAAAATAGAAGAAAATGCCAAAAAATATGAACTTCCGAATATGTTGACGAAAACGCAGAATTAAACCTGATTCCGAGAATTATTTGTATAAAAAAAATGCAAATTTAAAAGCCATTTGATAATGTGGAAGATGGTTGGAATAATTTAGAAAAATAGTGTGTGAAGTTGCTGAAGGTGTCTTAGGGAAGAGAGCTAGAACTGCAGCTAAGAATATTAGTGAAAAATCTTTATGTTTAATAGAAAGGAGAAAGGACTTGTACAAGAATTATCTGAGTGAGATCATATGAAAACAAAAGGACTGTAAAGAGAGTGGAGAAAGCATTAAAATATGAACTAAGAAGGTGTGAAGTGGAGGCCATGGGTAAGATTGCCGAGGATCTGGAAGATGCAGCTAGACGGCATAATAGTAAAATATTGTACTGGCATGTTAACAAATTGAGAGGGAGTAGTGAATCCGGACTTGGCCCAGTTAAAGATAGGAATGGGGCCGCAATTAGCGATAAGGAAAAAACTAAAGAGAGATGGGCCAAACATTTTGAGAATTTGCTTAACCGAGATATGAGTTGCAGGAAAAGATATAGAGGAAAATGAAAAAGTTTCTGATACCTTGGATGTGAAAGAAGATTTGTTTTGTGAGGAAGAATTAGCAACAGTACTAAAAGGATTAAAAAATAATAGGGCTCCAGGTGCTGATAGGGTGGTAAATGAGTTTCTTAAATATGGTGGCTCTGAGGTTAGAAATAAGCTACTGAAGATTATGAATATGATTTTTAAAAAAAGGGAAGTACCTAACGATTTTAGGAAAACCTTAATTAAGCCACTTTATAAGAAAGGTGATAAAAGAGCGTGTGGTAAAAATCGAGGCATTAGTCTGGTCTCTGTAGGTAGTAAATTACTTAGTAATATGATACTTTTTAAACTGAGACATGCCGTAGACAAAGTTTTAAGAGAAGAACAGTGCGGTTTTAGAAAAGGTAGAGGATGTGTCGACCATACACCACCTGAGTTTTCGAAAACCACCCAAAGTATTATTACTCTTTTCTAAATTCTGGGAAGGATCTAACTTCATTGGGGCAACAAAGTGGGGTCTATCAGATCCCATGTACTTGCGGAAGCTCATATGTGGGACGTACTAACCAGAGTTTGGAAATGAGATTATTACAACACAAAGATTCTATTTCTTCGACTTTAAAGCAAGATTCTAAGTCTGAAGATTTTACTTCAGCCTTTTCAGAACATATTTTCAATTTTCCAGACCATTTTATTTTGTTCGATAATGTCTCTTTGATTTCTAGGGAAGTCTCTTTGATTTCTGTCTCTTTGATCTACGATAATTTATTAATATCTGACAAAGTAAAGTTCAATTCACCCAATGTAGTTGACCTCTGTCCAAGTGTTATATCATTGAACCAATGAACCGAATCCAAGAAGGTCAAAGAGGCTAGCTTCCGCCTTTGCTTTGAAAAGAATTAGAGAATTAAACAATATGTTGTTTTATTTGATTTTGTATATAAACTTTTGTTTTAAATTGTTTTAGTTTAGTTTTATTACTGATGACGGTCACTGCATATGTGACCGATATATCTGGTATTTTTATGAATTTATATCACTGTTATCATCATCACTGTCTATTAAAAGGATTTTATCCCTATTTGAACTATTATTTATTGTCATGGAAAGGCAATGTGGTCTCCGAAATTATATATAATAAATCTAATGTAAGCCTGATTGTGTATTTCATGTGGGGAGTCTAATTGTATCATTTATTATTGATTAATACATCGTCACTCATTTTTTAAACTTTCTATTGTTGTATTCGTTTATACCTACATTTGCCAGTAAATAAATGTCTAATTATTTATGAATCTCCCTATGGATCTTGAACATACCCCTCCCCACCAATCCAGTTCGAGAAACCGTGTCCTAGCGGAAATTTTTTTGAAATTAAAATTGTTAGTGATCGGGTGATTTTAACTATCGTAAGTCCTAGCAAATTTCTTACTTTACGGGAATACTAATTTTCATTTATATTCTTTTGCTACAAGGAATTTGTTTTATGGGTATGACCCTGATTATCATACAATGGTACGTACAGTACACTCCTAGAATTGTTTTTATTAATTTTCTAGTAATATAATAATTTCTAGTAATTAGTATCTATTTACTTAGTATTAAGTATATTTAGCATTTAGTTTATGTTAATTTACTTACTTCCTATTTAGTTGTCAGCTTATTAGTAACTGGCTAACTGTATCCATGGATTTTTTTACACGTTTATTTCTTAGAATTATTTTTTTTAATTATAAAATTTTCTTAATTACTTCTAACTTTAATTACTAGTCATGTGCTATAAAAACAGCAACAAAAAAACATTCACATTATGTAGGATCGAAGGAGAAGGCGATATGTGTTTATCCCGCATATTTCACAGAAAAGGCCATAAGGGCTCAGATGGTTTTTAATTGGAGATGATTGAAATTAGATTTGATTGCTAGGAGGTTAAGTTGATTGCTGGGACCTTCAATAAAAGTATTTTTCTATTTCAATATTTTTTTTTTAATTTATTTTTACTGTCAACTGAATTGAAGTTCACTTTATTAGCTGTTACACCTCTTTTTTGAAGATATTCTTTTAATAGTAGAAGTAGATAGCCTTAATTTATGGCAAAGTGCATGTGATGCATCAGAGCAGATCCCACCCTGATTTGGTGACGGGAATTTCTCCATATGTGCTTTCTCCAAGTATTTCAGCAAGAGGCCATAAAGTTTAGATCATTTTAATGCAGGAACTATAATTGAAAAGAATTATACTTTAATTACTAGTAGCTTTTGCAGGTTTTTAAATGCGAATTATTTTTTATAACTAATTACTTTTTAATTTTATGGCTATGTACATTCAATACGTTAATTTATCAGCTGATTCGCCTGTTTTTCGAAGCTATGTGTTTAAGAGTAGAAGCAGTAAGTTGTAGTTGATGGGAAACTGGTTCCTCCTTTAGTCTACGGAAAATGATGACAATGTCTATGTCAAGGGTGTCTTGGCAATAAATGAGATGGTTCAGTGAAGTGAAAAAAAGAGTTATTTCTTTGTTTTTTCATAAATGCTTTCAGGGATGATTCGGAACACTACAATGGATGGGAGGGTGGAAATGACTGAAAAAGTGCACATGGTGTATCTTGTCACCCCCTCTATTTAGTGAGGTAAATTCCTTGCGTCCCTGAGACAAGGAAGCAAACTTTGAACAATTTAGGCTTAAATAGCGATGAGTTTGATCTCTTTGCTATTTAAGCTTGTTCAGGGACTAGTTTGCATCTAATAAATCAAACCGTTAGTGATAATAAATGGTAAACGAGGAGTGGCCTTTGCCAATATAAATCGGAATTATAAGAAACAAAAGTTAGATAAAACACATTTTTGACTAAGAAAATCCAATTTTCTCCAAGTTTGCGAGAAGTCTAAATTTATCCATAAAAATAATTTCCATAAGAAAACTTGCATAATTTTAGGAAAAAGGGTTTCATCTCAAAACAAGCAACCAGGAGCGACTCTCCAGCATTTTTATTGGGGGGGGGCAAGAAGGGTCCATATCTGGATAGTCAAAGGGCATGGGATGTATAATATTTTTTCTCCACATTTGGGGGGAGGGGGCAACTGCCCCCCCCTTGCCACCCCCAAACGACTCCCCTGCAAGCAACACGATACTGATGAAAGCCACATGACCAAATTCAATTAGTCCAAGAACTGCCCAGCAGAGTTCAATGGCAGAGTACTGCCATTTAGAAAAAGTAAAATGTTGAGTTTTTCCCGAGAGAATGCTGTGATTGTTCGTTTGTTCGCTTTCTTGTTCTTTTCTTTACAATCAGTGATATCAGATCGAATCAGTGCTTGTCAGTTTTTGAAAGAAGGGACGAAAGGACATAACTTATATCTAGTGCTCCCTCTAAGTAACACAATATCTTTCGCCGCAACACAGTGCTTATTTCAGCCAATTTCTACCGTAACTATTCTAGCCCATCTTGGGCTAAAATGCTATTGAACGAAAATTCTTAGACGAATAACCGTTTAAAGAATAAAAAAAGAAAAGAAAATTCAAACACCTCCCAACTTCGCTCCTATCCGGACCTGTACTGAGATAAAACGGATGGGGACGCCCATAAAGAGCATTATCTTTTCCCCTGTACTCCACCTTCTAAATTTTAAGATTTATTACCTGGAAAACTATGCTGGCCATTTCAATTCCCCCTTCCTCCAAAGTAATTTTCTGGTGAACCTTAAGTACAAGAGCTCTTTTGAACGAAACCCTAAGAACTTCTGAAAACTACTTTAAAACGATAATAAATTATTACTTATCTCATTCCCAAAACAAATTGGTTCACTTTATCCCCATCCTTTTAAAAGTAGCAATATAAGCCTCTCTTTATATCTTACAACTATATTTACAATAACGTTACTATTTACTTCCCAATAGCGAAGTATCCAGGATTTTTGTTCCAGGGGGAGGGGGGGGGGGTACAAGAAAAAAAAATTGAAAAAAACGCATCAAAAATTTGTTCATATGAATTTTTGTTACGTTTTCACGAGTCGGACATATATTTAGGGGGGGAGGTAAAGGCCCCTAACACCCCCACCCTATATACGGCTTTGCTTCCCACCCCTTATTTAGTGTTTGCCCTAAAATAATAAAGAAGAAAAGAGTCACCCTGTTGATAAATATAGCGGGAGTATATATAGCGAGCCATTTATTGCTCCATTAGAGAGGAGTTTAAAGTGAAGTGATGGGCTTTTAGGAATGAGATAAGTAGTTAGTGATTATTGTTTCAAAGTAGTTTGTAGAATTGTTTTAAGTTTCGCCCTAAAGAGCCCCTGTGCATAATGTTTACCAACTTTCTGAAGGGACAGACTTTTCAGGGAATTTTAGAAGCACTGTTGTTCAAAATTATAAATGAAATTGTGAAAGTGGGAGCCTTTAGGGGTGATAGCCCCTTCAAATTACGGCTACCTTGCATATCATATTAAAATGACAGGAAAAATTTAAATGAAAGCAAAAACCGATGTTAGAACGAAAGATGAACAAGAGTTATCCTATATATTGCCTCCTCAACCTTCCACTCTTTGCACTAAATTTTCAAGTTGCAGATATTGATCGAACTTTCAATAAAGAACAAGAATAATATAAAACGTAAAGACCGAGTGGCTTAGAGGGCAGCTCCGATTTATTTAGGATAATATGTGTTCGTTTAAGTTTTAATGCCACCCTTTACTGTCATTTGAAAAAAAAACTTCCGTTTTTTCTTATTTAGTATGAACATTTTTTTTTTTATTTAGTATGAAAGTGTGAAAATCAGTAAAAATAAAACTCACCCAAAGTGAACACATTTTGTATCGTAAAAAGCCCTAGTCCTGAAGCTCAAGTTTTTATTATCTAAACTACTAAAAGTTTAAAATTATTAAGAATTGTTAATTCATAAAAATTTAAAATATTTAATTTAAATTACCTTAACGAATTCATATACTGCGCTTCTTAACGCCAGCTGAAGTATTCATTTTTGCTTTCTCTCATTCATTTAATTGCAACAGAGAAAGGTTTTATCAAATTTGTTTGAGTTACGCTTATTCTGTTAAACTTATTCCTTTAAAAAATAGAAGACTTTATTTTTTTACGGTTTGGACCAGGTACCCGAGATACGGGAAGTAAATGCTATGATAAAGGGGGGCTGTGAAGAGGATTTTGAATACGTTTAGTTTGAATTTAATCCAGATTTTATCTTTAATTTCAGAATGCTATAACTACAGCAGCCAAGAACCAAAGAAGGAAGAGTCATCTAATTGCTGAATGGGAGAATCGTATTCAGCAGAGTTGAAGCTTTAACGTTTTTGTCGTGCAATTGTGATATATTTTTTTTGAAGATTAATCAGAATTAGGTCTTCAGGAATTGCCTTTATGCAAAAAAATCAATCTACTTAACAATCATGGGTGCCCATAAGGGGGGGGGAGGGCAGAGGGGGCTCTAGCCCCCTGGCTGAATGATGCTGCCTTATATTTTTATATTTTTGTTTTGAAATTTCTATTATACAGAATTGGAAGTGCCGACTAGATCAGATAGGACACCCCCCCCCCCCATAAAATTCGGCTTATGGGTGCCCATGTTGACAATTGCTAACTTTAGTTGGTCATTAGTCCTGCAACTTGTGGAAACTAAGCTTGAATAGTTAAAAAATATTAAGCTCCTCCTACCTGCACAAAGGAAGGGGTTTTACCACTGGGGTTGGTTTAAAGAAACCCCCTGCTCTTCTAGAATTGAAAAACAATGGCCTGAAAATTTAACTTTGTGTTGGATTTTGACCCCCAGCCCTTTAACTGTACACCTATTTATTCTTTATCTAGAATAAAGAAGGTTTAAAAAATAGGAGAATGATAAATGCAAAACTTGCATTTTTCTTTTTTTATAAGGCAATTCCCCGGGCAACGAATGAGTTAATTGTTCATAGGTTGTTGTTTTTGTTAATTTTTATCTGTTTCAGCTTTAACATAATTTATTTGGGATGAAGTAGATTTGTTTTTCTTTTCTGCTTATGTGTAATCTATATATTACAAATAGAATTTCAACCTTTGCCATGGATGTTTTAATTTCAAAAATATTTTAGCCTTAACGTAATTTATTTTGGAATGAATTTTTTTTTCTTTTCTGCTTATATAAAATTTATATATTACAGATAGATTTTCAACCTTTACCATTGATGTTTTGGTTTCAAAAAATATTTCAGCTTTAACATAATTTATTTTGGGATGAGTTGAATTTTTTTTTCTTTTCCACTTATTTAAAATCTATATATTACAAATAGAATTTCAGCCTTGCCATGGATTTTTTAGTTTCCGAAAATATAAAACAATTATCTTGACGAGATAATTTGCTACTATTTATTTATTATTTGTTTTTTTTTATTCGTTAAAATTCGTTTAGTTGAAATAATTTATTTCCTTTTAAATTACTGCTATGCAAGTGCGTTTCCAGGATTCTTGTTCGGGGCCCCGATCCCCCGCTGGATACGGCCTTGTGATCTTATGTTTTTTCTCAATCCAAACCAAGCATTCTGATGAGAAAATTCGCTGAAACTTTCTTGTCCGTTAAAATCCATTTTTTAATCCGATCTTTTTTTGTCTTTTTACTTATTTTGAATCTTAGTTGATGAAAAGAATTTCTATTACTGTTCTGAATCTTTTAGTTTCCATGAATATAAAACAAGTATTCTGACGAAATAGTTATTCCAGTTGACCACAAGTTATGCTTGTATTGGAAGTTTCAGGTTTTGCATCTTCCCTAGCTAATTATAATTTATAATATATCCACTATACTATATCTACAGTATATCTACATTTATATATATAGTATATTTATATATATATATAGTATATCTATATACTATATATATATATATATATATATATATATATATATATATATATATATATATATATATATATATATATATATATATATACTATATCTACAGGAATAAGATTATAGAATGGGCCATTAATTTGAGCAAGTGTTTTATTGATGACCTTTTTAAGACTCGTCAGTGACGTAGAATCTCTGTCGGCACGAAAAGGTGTTTTGCCATTTGATTTTTTTCTGTAGACATAGCGGACGTTTGATTTGTAAAAAGCTGGCATTATGCCAGCGTTTTGTCGTCTTAACGACAGAAAACATTTCCAATGTTTCCCTTGTCGAAAGAGAAATTATGAATTAAAGCGGCAAATTCAAAATGGAAGGTGAATTAATGATAATGGTTTAAAAACACAGTTAGTTTGTTTGTGGTCAAGAATAGTAAGGCAGGGCTGAATTTGCAATTTGACAGGTGGAGAGGCAACTGCCCCTCTCAGACCTCATTTTGTCTCCCTCCACAGAACCCAGTTCCCTCCTCCCCGTCTGAAATTGAGTTTATTCCAAAATCCTGTCAAAACTAAGATAAGCCTGCATAATCCAAGCATCTACAGAAACGGGTCAGTTTTCTTTAGTATATCTTACCGTTATGGTACTATATGGCTCATTTTTAAGTTTTCAGTGTCATTTTCCCTTGATTTGGGAAAATTGGCTCCAACTCCCCACCCCTCCCCCCAAATGTAGACGAAATTACGCCACTGTAGTAAGGAGCACTGGCATCAATTAATTAACCGACAAAAAGTAATGCAATATTGGATAGCATTAAATATGAAACTATAGCCAAAAAGTGTGTTCTATTTGCTATCCCAAGTCTACATGATCGACATCAAATTTAATAATTAACGAATACGATGATCAATTGTTTGTCGACTTCAATATGCTAAATCAAACACAGCTCATATTTTCTCTTCTGCTACTTAGTTTTTCTTCTAAAATGAAGTGAACCTTATGAGAGTTTTCTCATCAGTCACGTGTTTGTTTTGTTACACCCTCTGCTGCTCTTAATAATAAAACACTTTCATCCTGGAATTACTAATATGGATTTTCTATTTTGCTTCCTAGTTTTTCCGTCTAAAACTGGTTGCTATTGTTATGACCCACCCCCCTTTTACGCCAACTTAGAAAGAAGATGCAACCTTTAACTTCTGTTAGATTTCTAAGCTGCTGTGCAAAGCATATAAGCAGCAACATTTTAAAACTGAGCACATTCACCAATATAATACGGCAATTTCAAAGAAGTAAAAACGTTAATGATCCCGAATGATAAGCAGTTTCAGGGTATAAAATGTAACATCTAAAACAACGATTTGTCTCAGAGAAAATATTTTGATTGGAATTTCTAAACCCTATTAATTGAGCAAACTTTATAATTGAGAAAGAACTTTGACTATTTGTCGGCAACATTCTCTCGCTACTTATACTTGCCCTCTATGTAGAGAACCAAAATGTCTTCATTGGCACAATAAAAATACGTCTTCTTCTTCTGTAAATGTTAAATTATTCTTAATCGAGGCATAACTATTTTTGTAAAGAATAAAGCTCTTAAAGTGAATGTCAAAAAACCTTGACTTTTAGGATGTAATATTTTACCGAAGCCTTCTCGCTCACGCCCCAACTTAAAAATACACCTTGTTCCATCAGTAATTTTAAATAATTTCTTACTGAGATATGGCTTTCCTATTGAGAAATAAGTTTATTTGATTTCTTCATATTTCTAAGATTGAAATGAAACTTGAGATACATTTTTGTCTCTAAGAAAAGCAATATACGTTGTGCTCTAGACTACGTTCTCGAACGAATAGCGTTATTAGAGCATATCATAGCTGTGTTAAATAGTTTATTTGTTGCAATTTTCTGTTTATTTTGGAAAATTGGAGTTATTTATTTTTATTTCTTTGCTAACACATTAAGCTAGTGCAATTTATGTCCAGGTTCCTTTCATATTAATGAAGTATTAGTTTACTTAAGGGAATAATAAAATATAAAAATAATCTTGTGTTGCTGTGTTGTACTCTCCGCATCAGTTTAGAAAAAACAAGAGTTGGAATAAAAAAGGGTGGAAAAGTCGTGCTAATTATTAGAAATTGCCAAATTAGGGATCAATTAATTAGTGTGAAATTTGGAACATTATAGCATTATATCCACTTTCATCGAAAACTGTTGAACTGTCTTCCGCGTATGTGCCACAGTCACTAAATTAAAGTGATTGCACTAATCACAACACAGAACCTTATGACGGAACAAATAACTCAAATAAATAAGAACTTTCTAGAAAGCAAAATGTGGGTATTTTGGCTATATAGCTTATAGCCGTCCTTAGCAAAAAAGAAGAATAATCATAAGAATATCTCTGCAATGAAAAAATACTCAATAACAACCAAATTCTAAAGTCAAAATACCAATATTTCAGCTACAAAGCCAATAGCCATCCTTAGCAAAATCGAAGTAATACTGAACGACTAATGTAAAATGAGTCACAGTTAAATGCTGTATAGAACTTTTCCTAAATGCAAATATTTTAGCCATATCACCTGCAGCCGTCCTTAGTAAAAAAGAAGGACTACAAAAGTATAATCATAAGAACAAGGGAACAAACAAAACTCATCAATAGCAATCAAGTTTCATATACACTTTTTCCTACACAGCCAAATATGAATGTTTTGGCTGCATTCGAATTTATTGTTTTAAAACCTAAGGGGGCAAATTTGTCGTTCTTTCATTTTTCTTCAATGAAAATATCCCCTCCCACCAAAAAAATTTAATAAAAGTGCTCCACCTCCCCAAAAAAGGATTCGTTGTATCTAGGGAGGAGCACAGGCTCAAAATTATCCTTGTGGTTCTATCCTTGTTGTTTCTTCATTATTATTATTTTTTTTTCGTTCATCGTAGTGGGGAGTCATAGTGATGATTTCATTCCTAATAGTGATGGAAGTAATAAACCCAGAATTATCAGAGGGAATTAATACATCCAGCTGACAGGTTTTTGATTGACCCCAAAGGATAATATAATAAGTGAACCCCAAAAGTCAAATATGAATGGACATATATCCATTACCCGTCCGTATTAAAACATTGAACAACTAGACAAAATCTAAACGCAAAATCAAAATTGGAATAGCTCTGAGTCGTTACTTCACAGAAGTTTAGTAAATACTAGCTACTTTATATATGAATTTTTAGCTACAAAAAAAGTCTTAAAAACCCACAAAAATCAACGCAAAAAAAAAGGAACAGTATGTTCTCTTGGGAGCAGTTAAATCCTTAAGTAACTTTCATTTTTGGCAAAGCGCTTGTTTTTCAAAATTCTCGAAACAAGCGAATATTATAAACAAACTTATTTACGTTGTTTCTGTGGATATTTGTTGCAGAAACTGCAAAGCAATAATCTATTAGTTGTTTTAAGTTTTAACTTCGCTCTTTACTTTCATCAGAATTTTCTTTTGAATAAATGTTGTTCCGTTTTTAGTTTTATTTGTAAATATATATATATATTTAAAAAACTTAAAACCCCGAAATCAAGGTCGTATCCAGGAGGGGCGTTAGGTGGTTTGACCCCCCCCCCCTCCGAAATGTTTGTCCAGCTCGTAGAAACACAACAAAAATGCATATAACCAAATTTTTGATGCGTTTTTTAAAGTATTTTTTTGCCCCCCCCCCCCCCCCCCCCCCCGAAAAAAATACTGGATAGAACCCTGCCCGAAATATATGTTTTCGGGACCGAAAAAGTGTATTTCGGTCCCAAAACGTACATACAACATCTGTTTTTTATTTAAACGATAGTTTTCCAGACTAATATCTTTTATATTTCAAGGAAATTAGTGTAGCCTGTTGAACGAACATTCCTAGGATGACCTCAAACACTTTTTCATGAAAATATTTGAAAGTTTTATTTAAAGAAATTAGTTTAAAACACAGAAAAATTAAAAATTTCAAAAAATTTTGTTAGTTCTAAAAAAAACACAAACAAAAAGAAGAAATTAAATCTAAGATATTAAAAAATTAAGAATTAAGATATTAGAAATTGAGTTATAAAAAATTGTAAATAATAAAGAAAGTCTGTCCGGAAAGCTATTTGTCTACCCTACGCACCTAAAATTTGTTTATAATCTACAAAATTAGTAAAAGGAGGAGTAAGATGAAGAGAAAATAAAGCGAAATAGCAAATTAATGACATGGTAATGACAACTATATGAAATTAAAGAACCAGATAATGCGATGATGCGGATCCAGCTATAGGCAGGAATGAAAGACAGATTTACGTTGATGATGGTACAAATAGGCAAATAACCAATATTTTTCTATTCCAATAAGAACTTGGCAAACAAAAAATGAACTTCCAATACTAGAAATAACGAATACAATTTAGACTAAGATCACTTCCATGAAATGAAAGATGAAGCCGAGACAAACACACATAAAAATTAAAAGAGAACTGGTATGGTCACAAGCTTCGAATAAATTTTTGCGAGACTGCACCTATTAGGCTATTAGTGCAGTTCTTTTTCGGGTTTTCCTACGAAAATACCAGAAAAAGCCATTTTTCGATAAAATACCATTTTTACAAATTAGTGGGGATGGCGTAAAAAATCTTCCGGGAGTGAAACGCCCCGCACCCTCTCCCTCCTTCATTAGGACTCACTGTTGCCTGGAATGCTCATAGGAGAACAAACTATTGAAAAAACTGCAAAAAGACTTGAAATTCCAAGAGGGAGGAGTTGGTTGGAGGAGAATTAGAAGAGGATTGTATAATTAGAAGAGTTAGAAGAGATTGCATAAAGCTCTTAAATATTTCTTTGATCAGTTGATTATGTCAGAATTTTCTGTCGCTGGTATTTGCCCAATTTGGTCAGAATTTTTAAAGGGGGAGATAATAGCACCCTGTTCTAGCTATATCCTTCACGAGAGTTAAAATGAGGTGGTAGAATTTTTAGAATTTTTCAGATAAAAAGCGTGAGGAATGGATTGCTCTTAAATCCATTTTGACTCATAAAAAGGGCACCAGAAGTTTCAATATCTAATCAAACAGCTCTCTTCATAGCTCCTGCGACAACTCCTTTCACCAGGGTTACCAACTTTTTGGTTCACGAATATGTCCCCTGAGCAGTCAAAAATATGTCATTTTTAGCTAAAATATGTCCATGTTTTGTCTAAAATATGTCCACAATATGTCCATCTTTAAATCTCAGAAACTAGAGGTTATTTTTCTTATCACTTGGGGTATTGCACAAAAGACGCTTTGTAAACCTCTTTCAAAGCGGCCAATTAACATAAAGTATAATGAAAATGAAAAAGAATAATCTAATACGAACACAAAAGTCATAAAAACGTGTAAACTCTAAAAAATAACTTGTGGGGGCTTAAAGCTAATCTTCTAACGAGAATTCCTCTTGAAAGGTATAGTCAGCATGAGAGTCAACATTCTCTCTTCCTTTACTAGCTTTTTGCCAATCGGAGTACTTCTTGCACATTTCAAAATGTATAATCCAGTATTCCAGCGACGTTCCAGAACACCAGATTAGTTCCAAAACATCAAATTAGTTGCATCAAACAACTAGTCGTTTGTAATAGTTGTTACCATTTCGTAATTTGGTCTTGATAAAACCAAGTAGCATAAATTGTCTTTCAGCTGCTGCCAAAGAGTGGGCAGGCGACATAACATCATCATTAAATAAAACAAAATCGTTGTAATTTTCTTCCCCCTTGGCACCTTCAATTTTTCTTAAGGCAAACCAGAAAACTGACGGATTGACTTCTGCAGTGGTTATTCGAATAACATGTTCTTTTTTGCCAAAAATGCAGTTCCAAAGTTTGTCAAGATCTGGCCGTCTCTTGTTGAAATTCAGTTTCCCAATCAAGTGGGAAACCGCCTGGGCAGACACAATTCTGCCGTTCTCTCCACCAAGGACAATTTCAGGATCCAAAAGTGACAGTGCTTTCAATGTTTGGTCTTTGTGGTCAATTCTACTTCTGTTTTGGCTAACAAGTTCTACCATATACACTAAACGGTGCTCCCTAACTTTTTCCATATTATATATACACATAAATTATTGGAGGTTTAAGGTACGGGAGTCACCACTTATTGGTGCAAAAATGGCGCAAAAATGTTGCTATGCGACTTACTAGAGGGGGGAAGCCCTTGACAGCCCAAATATTAGTGGGATGCCCGCGCTTACCGCAACGGTTCTGTATCTATCGGGTACATCAGTACCCAAAATATAATATACCCTGCCTTAGGGTATAATAGCGTGATCAAACGGCCAAAGGGGCCACTTTAAGGCCAAGGGCACCCGTCCTGGGTTACCGATAATATTTCTAACTATCTCCTTGGACTCTACCTAGGATAAACAGTCCAAGATTACATAGTATAAAAAATCTTACTGTATTCAGTCACGCTTACAAAAGAACTCAAATGGAACTAAAAATCACACTTCCAATTTTTCCCTCAGTTTGCTCACCGCGTGCCTGCGATGGGTGGTGGGTGGATTTTTCCAGCCAATCCAAATGCTTACCAATTACTGTCCTATTTCAAATGAATTGGCTTTATGCCCCTTCTTACACCCCCGATAATTCGGACCAAACCTGTTCTTTGAAGTAGCTTTTTAGCTATGGTGAATCATACTTACTGCGCAATTAATGCCTCATGGTTTAAACAAACTATGCAATTAAAAAAGGAAAGAAAATGGCGCAGCAAAAAGTAAGGGAAAATTCATAATTATTACTAGGGGGAAAGAGTACAATTAAGGCACCAAAAGAAAAGAATCTGGAAAGGGCATTTATCTGAAACAAACTAGGACCAACGGTCCTAACACCTCCCTCCTAAGATAAATGGCCGCTACTCCGGTAGATTGGCTGGAAACTCAGACATAAAATAAATAACACCAAACTCAAAATCACCAAACTTGTATCTTCTCTTCTTTCTTCCACCAGTGCCTGCACTTCCACCGCTTGGCTCAGGATTCGTCGTCATCGACACGTCTCTACCGTAGAACCACCATGTTCTTTATCGTATGGCATCCGCATTAGTTTTTAAAAGTTAAAGTCCCCAAGACTCGTAAAAAATGATCGTCTGCAGCACAGTCAAAAATACAAATCTTCTCGCTGTCACGAATTTACATTTGAGAGGAGCAGAGAATCAGTTTCTGGCACATTCGATGATGCCAGTCATCATGAAAAATTGGCTGCACTAGTCTCTTAATTTCCATCTGTGTAAACAACCCCACATCTCAATAAAACTGTAAATTGCCCCTTGGCTTGATTTCAAATAATCTAAGGCCGAAAATACAAAGGCCAGTGACAACGATAGGGGTACAGGGAAATGAAGTAAAATTTTGAGCGAACCATGAATCGCTTTTTTCTGGGTCCCATCCCCTAAAATAATCGAACGAATAATGCTCGGCGATGAGGAATGAAGATAATATTGAAGACTGGAAAGACAAGACTTCAGTAAAGGGATCACAACTTGTCCGCCAGTTGTGCATTGCGGAAAAGGGCCATCTTTCACGTCTTCCCGCAGGGGATCTTCCCCAAGGGATTCCTCTCCCTCATAAAGGAACAAACCCTCTTTTGAGTTGATAAAACCAGTTTCAGATTTCTTCCCAATTTTCTTCAATCCAACCCAAAATTCAGTATCTTTCAATCTCTCCATAACCCGTTGTTGACAAGTCAATTCTATGTCATGATTATCTGTAGTTTCTCTTAATATGTCATGGGTCTTCTCCTCCCTCCTAAGATTTTTCGTCTTATTGTAATTTCGTAATTTTCCCAGTGGGTCTTGGACCTCTTTGTCCCCCCCCTAGTATTTATTTTAGCTAGGCAAAGCCCAGATAATTTTTGTTTTTCTCCACTGCATGCTGAATCTCCAAAGTTTGTCTCTTTTTTGCATTTATTTGTTCTTTTTCACTTTTCTCAATTTTTTCCATCGCGCAAAATAAATCATCATTAAATTTGAATTGGACTCTAGTGTCCACCATCTTTGACTGCTTTTCTTCATTGTAGCTCCGTTTAATGTCTCTTTTCTCTCTCTTAGTTTTCTTTTCTTTGGTAGTAGCATTAAATAAATCGTCATGAAATCTGAATTGGACTCCAGTGTCCATCATCTTTGACTGCTTTTCTTTATTGTAGTTCCGCCTTGCGTCTTTTTTCTCTCATTTAGTCTTCATTATTCTTACCGCAGAAACAAATATTTAGTCATCAAATGGGAACTGAACTCCGACATTTGGTTTTTCATATTCTACTAAAATTTCTCGAACGTGCTGAGGAAAAGCGCGTACAACAAATTTCATCTCATTTTTCTTTGGTACAATCAGTGTTTCATTTTGGCCTGTACTTGTTAGCGACTCATATTCATTAAAAGTGTTCTCAAGTTTTCCATTTTCTGGAAAGATATCTCCAAATTCTCCTCCTACTAAAACGTCCACTGCTAGCGCAGGTACTAAGCGTACTTTTATCGTTTTTCTTTGGATTGTACCGTCGCTCCTTGCAATTTCTATTCTAACCCAAGCAGACGGGCATTGGTGTTATCTGCATAATAACAGACTGTTGTAATATTATTTTTATGGTCTATATCCGTCTTTTTAATCAGATCCATTCGCACAAAAGTTTGCTCACTCCCTGAGTCAATTACCATTTCGGTTAATTTTCCTTCTATTTTATGTGATTTCACAAACTCGTCAATGTTTCCTTCATTATGGGCTATAGCCCAATTTGTTCTTGTATAGGTTACTTTCTCATCTTTATTATGGCAATTTTTAGAAGAAGGCTCCGAGGAATCAAATTTTACCAGATTATCAATATTTTGAGTATCAAGCATTTCATTTTTCCGACAGGGTGGCACAGCCTCCCAATTTGTTTTATGGGCCGGTCCACCTCCCTGCCTTGTCAACGAAGTAGCATAGATTTCCGTTTTAGCATTTAATGTGTAATAAATGTCTGATAATCTCTCACTCACTGACACTCCCTTACGGGCTTCAATTTTTTCCATACGAGCCTGATGATATATTTCATTGGCTTGTCTATATTTTTCAATTTTGTCCATACGGGCCTGATGAAGTATTTCATTGGCTTGACTACCTTTTTCAATTTGATCTATCTCATCCTGTAATTTTTTCATATACTCTAGGTATTTTCTCTCAAAGGCCTCCATATTAGCCTTTCTTTCTATTTTCCTACTTTTTCTATGCGCTTCACTCGCCCTTCTCGGTCTTGAGTTAATCTTATCTCTGTCCAACATTATTTCAAAATTCCATGTGTCATTATTTCTTCTTAATTAATTTTCTGAATTCATTTGTTCTATATCTGTACTATCTCTATCCCGCAACTCCCTTTCATTTGGCACAGCCTCTGAGGGGTGAGTTTGTCTTGTTTTCTCACATATTATTTCTTCCTTGTTTGTTTCGTACCCCCTCATTTAACTGTGTACTCCTTTCCGATTATATTATCTCTTAATTAAATGGTCAATCGTGGTAAGATCAAAAACTTTCACGCAAAATTATGGTAAGCAATAACTATTGTCAATTATCAGCTCCGTGTAATAATATTCAACAAATCTTCGAATAACTGGAATATCTAGACTTCATTAGTGATTAACGACTTCTTTCACAGCAAGCAGTTTTACGCGAGTGAAATATATCTCCGAAAAATGAATTAACAGGGGTTGGACGAGAAAGTAAACTGAAAAACTGTACGAATATTCCACTAGTGAATTAGCTGAACTAAAACTCAAACAGGGGAACTACCCTGTAAAACAAATCACATATCCTCCCTGGATACTCGTACTCCAAATATAATCTCCTCCTGGGCAGATTACTCAATAGGACAGGTGCCTCCCACCTTCCTTGTCCAATGTGCGCACAAACTGACAAATTCTCCTAATTTGCCGTCCTCAATACTCTTATAACCTTCGTCACTGAAGATTATATTTAAGTCCGCCAATTCACTCAAATAATAACCCAAATTTCAACATTTTCTTATCTGTCCTTAAACCCTGTAATACTTTTCAATACGGAGATTCCCCCACTGTAAAATCAACTCATTAATTTCATGTTATTTTTTTATATTTGTCTAACAAGGCACAGCAACTTATAGACCTTCATAATCCTATTAATTGATTCCGTCTTTTTTCTCTCTATATGTAATCACAATAGGCTACTCTGTAGGCTAAATTAACTTGTCTCTTCGAAAAAGCGGAGTTCTTTTACTATTAATGCTGTTAATAGTTCCTTTTCTTGCTGCCACCAGTGTTATACTGGTAGGTTACAATGCCACCAGTATTGGTGTGGTAAAGTACCGGGGTCACCACCTATTGGTGCAAAAATGGCGCAAAAATGGTGCTATGCCGCTTACTAGAGGGGGGAAGCCCCTTAACATCACCAAAATTTAGTGGGATGCGCGCGTCTACCACACCGGTTCTGCAAATATCGGGTTTGGTACTACCCTATTTACAGTATATCCGGCCCCAGGGTATGATAACGTGATCGAGTGGTCAAATGGCCGCT
The DNA here is from genome assembly GCA_027921565.1 of Artemia sinica. Classification (NCBI taxonomy): domain Eukaryota; kingdom Metazoa; phylum Arthropoda; class Branchiopoda; order Anostraca; family Artemiidae; genus Artemia; species Artemia sinica. The sequence continues at coordinate 47,068,589 of CM051266.1, read as the reverse complement.
TTTCTATAGCCAAGGATACCCGTCCTGGGTTACTGATAATATTTCCAACTATCTCCTTGGACTCTACCTAGGATAAAGAGTCAAAGATTATATAGTATAAAAAATCTTACTGTATTCAGTCACGCTTACAAAAGAACTCA
>CM051266.1:46758449-47063449 GCA_027921565.1 Artemia sinica | reverse complement strand
GAGAACAAAGTGAGCCAGGATCAAAAAGCACCTTCAGATAATTGGTTGCAGTGTGGTACAACGCTGAGCTCAAGGAAAGAGCTTCCTTCTAGTGGTGAACAGTATGAGATTGGCAGCACCTTAAATTCAAAACAACGCAGAAGAAATATTTCAGCAAAAAACGCGGAAAAATTATGTCCAAGGTTCATCATCAGATAGTTGGTGGAGGCGTGGTTCAAAGCCTAGCTCAAAAGAAGATCCTCCTCCCAGTGGTATAAAAGGTGCCGGGGCCAACACTTCAGATGCAGAGAACCATGTAAAAATAGATGCTGTCACTGAAAAACACAGTTTAATGGAAAAATCAATTGTTGACAACCGAGACAAAGTCGCCGTTACCAACGTGTATGTGCCACCATGCAGAAGAGGTACAAACTACAAAAAATAAGAGCCATATACTGGTCCCAGAGTTATTGCTATTAGGCAGCCAAGAGGGCCGGATGGAACCAAAGGTTTTAAAAAAGAGTATTTTCAAAACTTTCACCAGACACGTGATGGCGTCGATAACAGGAGCGTATCTCCAGAGTGAAATTCTGTCGGATGAATCAGTTCCAATTAAATTTAATGTTATTTTATTTCTGTTAAACTGTGCTTAATAAATGTATAAAAGAACCAAAATGTTGTAACTTATACTAATAATGACTGGTAGAAACAGCGAGACTCATAAGAACTAGAAGGTCAGATGTCAGATACCTGAAAGAGCCAAGCTTCTCGGTAAAACTCTAGTCAGTTCTTTGGTGTCTAGCTTGGGCCCCTTAGAAGTGAAAACAATTCACAAAAATTTGGGAAAAGGCATAAAAATGTTTAAAATTAAGGGGTGGGAAACTTTATTGTTTAATTTCAAGTTTTTCTGTGAAAATACACGATTTTTTTAATGAAAATACCGGGAAAAGGTATTTTTAAAAGTTTATGGGGAGGGAGGGAAAAATCAGGGAGGGTGGTAACACCCTCCTTCTTTTTTGTGAAATTGATACAATTGGCTTGGTATATATCAGAGCGACAAAGACCATTAAGGGCAAAACATTCAAGAAGGGTGAGGCATTAAAAATCACCTCGTATTTCTTTTATTTACAGCAAAGGGAGATGGCAAGGGAATCTCTGGAACATAATTGCTTCAACCGCCGTAGCTCAAGATTTTCCTTTAATGACTGATATTACACACTAAAGTTTTTCGGCACTTTTAAAAAAGTTACTTGTTGTTCTAATTAAACGACCCTTGTGTTTCAGGAGTCGTTTTTAAGAATTTGAGCAAAATTTAAATTTTAGCGTAAAGAGCGAGGTGTTGAAGAGGGGTAAACCCCCCTCATATAGGTAATAATTTCTGTTCGTTTTAGGTTTTAATGTTGCTTCTTACTTTCAGTTGAAAAAAAATTGAATTGTATTTACTTTCTGATCGTTTTTTAAATAACACCAGGAAATCTGGCTCCACCTACACGGAAAGATCCCCCCCCCCAAGGGAAATATATTCTAAACAATTTAATCTTGGTAAAAATTTACCCCGGACAATTACCCTTAACACCTTTACGCGTAAAATTGAGTTGGTAAAGAGAAAGCAAGACACATATAGAAATTTCGTTTAGGAATTCTGGCAAATTCCCCCAGTATAAAAGTTCCCCTGAAAAGTTTACCCCCTGGAAATTCTCTTCTCCATAGTAATTCTCCCCGTGTAAAATCCCCCTGTAGAAAATATGTCCTCCCCTCCCCACCCCAACAATGTATACATACTTCTCAATAACTAATACTATACGTAAAACAATGGGCAAGTTAGGGTTCTCTGATACGCTGAATCTGATGATGTATTTCTATGAATTTTAGGAGTGTTTCCCCCTTTTCTTGAAAACCAGGCAAAATTTCTCAGGCTCGTAGGCTTGACGGGTAAGACAAAACTTTATGAAACTTATATGTCTAAATTCAGCATAAAAATCAAATCCTTTTATATATCTATTGGCTTCAAAATTCCGTTTTTTAGAGTTGCGGTTATTATTGAGCTGGACCGCTCCTTACATACAATTTGTTACCACGAACTGTTCGATGCGTAGTTTCAACATTTTCAGTGAAGCAACAGTTTTGCATAATCAAACAGTTCGTGGTAACGAACTGTAAGTAAGGAGCGACCCGGCTCAATGGTAACCGAAACTCTAGAAAAAAGGTATTTTGATACAAATAGATACACCAAAAGAATCAGATTTTAATGCTGATTTCAAATATATAAGTTTCATCATGTTTAGTACTACCCATCAAAAGTTACGCGCCTGAGAAAATTTGGCTGATTTTCGAAAAAAGGGGGAAAGACCCCCTAAAAGTTATATAACCTTAATGAAAATCACACCATCATATTCCGCGTATCAGAAAACCCTACTGTACTGCTTTCAAGCTCCTATCTACAAAAATGTGGAATTTTGCATTTTTTGCCAGTAGAAAGATCACTGGTGCGTGTTTATTTATTTATTTATTTTTTTTTCAGGGGTGATCGTATCGACCCAGTGGTCCTAAAATATCGTGGGAGGGCTCATTGGAATAGAAATTAAATTTCTAGTGCCATATTTAAGTGACCAAAAAATGGAGGGCAACTAGGCCCCCTTCCACGCTCATTTTTTCCCAGTCACCCGATCAAAATTTTGAGATAGTCATTTTGTTCAGCATGTTCGAAAATATTATAAGTATGTCTTTTAGGATGAATTAATATCCCGAAGTTCCCGGAGGGGGGCTGAAAGTAATGAACTTTACCCAATGTTAGTAGAAAGGGGGTGCTACTCCGATCCCTCACCCCTGCTGCCATCTACAATTTAGTTTAATGCTGACCCTACACCATATATGGGCATAGAGTCCTTAGGGAGAACACGTGGTTAATCAATTGTGAATGTTATGATCCAGAAATAGGAAAACAGGATCACGCGTTTCTAACAGATGATGTCATGATTGATTGATTGTCACGAAAGGGGAATTAATTTGTTGTTTCTAAGGGGAATTATTGATTCACGAAAGGGGAATTAATTTATTGTTTCCAAGGAGAATTGTCTCCTGGACGAAGTTTATTAATATCTTTGGAGTTCGACCAGAATTGTTTCCGGGGCAAAGTTTATAAATAACTGACAGGTGATGGCAAGGTTAATTGTAACTCCGGCGAATGTTTTGATCTTAGAGTTTAACGCGGGAAAAGGTTTCTTAGTAATTTCAAATGTGACAGCGCAGGGATGCCAAAAACAAGGGAACACGATGAAATTACGTTTAGAGATTATTTGGGCAAAACCGTTTTAGACATTTTAGGGAATTATTTCGGCGAAACAGTTAGAGACATTTTAAAATATGATTTTAGAAGATGTTTTAGAAGAGGTTTTGAGTGTGGTCGTTATAATACACAAGTTCTATTTAAACAGTGCCGTGAGGTCCCCTACCCAAACCCCAAAGGGTCCCGATCCCCATACCCCGACCCAAAGGGCTCCGATCCCCCTACCCCAACCCCGAAGGAAGCCCCCGGCCCCCAAAGGTTCCCCCAGGCTCCCAAAGGGTCCCCCGGGCTCCCCAAAGGGCCCCCGGCGCCCCAAAGACCCCTGAGCCCTCATTTTTTAATACTTTTTTAAGGCTTTATTATATATTTTCAGAACAATTTCCTTTCTTAATGTCCCTCCTAAACCTATTTTACAAGTTGAAGTACTTATCTTTTTCATCCACAACTATACTTTACAGCTTTTTGGTTACCTCAACACCAAGAAATACTTTTCAAAGACCATTTCAGAGCAAGTTACTTTCTTAATGTCCCTCCTAAACCCATTTTCCAACTTGAAGTACTTATCTTTTTCATCCACAACTATACTTTACAGCTTTTTGGTTACCACAACACCAAGAAATACTTTTCAAAGACCATTTCAGAGCAAGTTACTTTCTTAATGTCCCTCCTAAACCCATTTTCCAACATGAAGTACTTATCTTTTTCATTCACAACTATACTTAACAGCTTTTTGGATACCTTAACACCAAGAAATACTTTTCAAAGACCATTTCAGAGCAAGTTACTTTCTTAATGTCCCTTCTAAACCTATTTTACAAGTTGAAGTACTTATCTTTTTCACCCACAACTATACTTTACAGCTTTTTGGATACCTCAACACCAAGAAATACTTTTCAAAGACCATTTCAGAGCAAGTTACTTTCTTAATGTCCCTCCTAAACCCATTTTCCAACTTGAAGTACTTATCTTTTTCACCCACAACTATACTTTACAGCTTTTTGGTTACCTCACCACCAAGAAATACTTTTCAAAGACCATTTCAGAGCAAGTTACTTTCTTAATGTCCATCCTAAACCCATTTTCCAACTTGAAGTACTTATCTTTTTCACCCACAACTATACTTTACAGCTTTTTGGATACCTCAACACCAAGAAATACTTTTCAAAGACCATTTCAGAGCAAGTTACTTTCTTAATGTCCCTCCTAAACCCATTTTCCAACATGAAGTACTTATCTTTTTCATTCACAACTATACTTTACAGCTTTTTGGATACCTCAACACCAAGAAATACTTTTCAAAGACCATTTCAGAGCAAGTTACTTTCTTAATGTCCCTTCTAAACCTATTTTACAAGTTGAAGTACTTATCTTTTTCACCCACAACTATACTTAACAGCTTTTTGGATACCTCAACACCAAGAAATACTTTTCAAAGACCATTTCAGAGCAAGTTACTTTCTTAATGTCCCTCCTAAACCCATTTTCCAACTTGAAGTACTTATCTTTTTCACCCACAACTATACTTTACAGCTTTTTGATTACCTCAACACCAAGAAATACTTTTCAAAGACCATTTCAGAGCAAGTTACTTTCTTAATGTCCCTTCTAAACCTATTTTACAAGTTGAAGTACTTATCTTTTTCACCCACAACTATACTTTACAGCTTTTTGGATACCTCAACACCAAGAAATACTTTTCAAAGACCATTTCAGAGCAAGTTACTTTCTTAATGTCCCTCCTAAACCCATTTTCCAACTTGAAGTACTTATCTTTTTCACCCACAACTATACTTTACAGCTTTTTGATTACCTCAACACCAAGAAATACTTTTCAAAGACCATTTCAGAGCAAGTTACTTTCTTAATGTCCCTCCTAAACCCATTTTCAAACATGAAGTTCTTATCTTTTTATTCACAACTATACTTTACAGCTTTTTGGATACCTCAACACCAAGAAATGCTTTTCAAAGACCATTTCAGAGCAAGTTACTTTCTTAATGTCCCTTCTAAACCCATTTTCCAACTTGAAGTACTTATCTTTTTCACCCACAACTATACTTTACAGCTTTTTGGATACCTCAACACCAAGAAATACTTTTCAAAGACTATTTCAGAGCAAGTTACTTTCTTAATGTCCCTCCTAAACCCATTTTCCAACTTGAAGTACTTATCTTTTTCACCCACAACTATACTTTACAGCTTTTTGGATACCTCAACACCAAGAAATACTTTCAAAGACCATTTCAGAGCAAGTTACTTTCTTAATGTCCCTTCTAAACCCATTTTTCAACTTGAAGTACTTATCTTTTTCACCCACAACTATAATTTACAGCTTTTTGGTTACCTCAACACCAAGAAATACTTTTCAAAGACCATTCCAGAGCAAGTTACTTTCTTAATATCCCTCCTAAACCCATTTTCCAACTTGAAGTACTTATCTTTTTCACCCACAACTATACTTTACAGCTTTTTGGTTACCTCAAACATCAAGAAATACTTTTCAAAGACCATTTCAGAGCAAGTTACTTTCTTAATATCCCTCCTAAACCCTTTTTTCAACTTGAAGTACTTATCTTTTTCACCCACAACTATACTTTACAGCTTTTTGGATACCTCAACACCAAGAAATACTTTTCAAAGACCATTTCAGAGCAAGTTACTTTCTTAATGTCCCTCCTAAACCCATTTTCTAACTTGAAGTACTTATCTTTTTCACCCACAACTATACTTTACAGCTTTTTGGATACCTCAACACCAAGAAATACTTTTCAAAGACCATTTCAGAGCAAGTTCCTTTCTTAATGTCCCTCCTAAACCCATTTTCCAACTTGAAGTACTTATCTTTTTCACCCACAACTATACTTTACAGCTTTTTGGATACCTCAACACCAAGAAATACTTTTCAAAGACCATTTCAGAGCAAGTTACTTTCTTAATGTCCCTCCTAAACCCATTTTCCAACTTGAAGTACTTATCTTTTTCACCCACAACTATACTTTACAGATTTGAATACCTCAACACCAAGAAATACTTTTCAAAGACCATTTCAGAGCAAGTTACTTTCTTAATGTCCCTCCTAAACCCATTTTCCAACTTGAAGTACTTATCTTTTTCACCCTCAACTATACTTTACAGCTTTTTGGTTACCTCAACACCAAGAAATACTTTTCAAAGACCATTTCAGAGCAAGTTACTTTCTTAATGTCCTTTCTAAACCCATTTTCCAACTTGAAGTACTTATTTTTTTCATCCACAACTATACTTTACAGCTTTTTGGTTACCTCAACACCAAGAAATACTTTTCAAAGACCATTTCAGAGCATGTTACTTTCTTAATGTCCCTCCTAAGCCCATTTTACAAATTGAAGTACTTATCTTTTTCACCCACAACTATACTTTACAGCTTTTTGGATACCTCAACACCAAGAAATACTTTTCAAAGACCATTTCAGAGCAAGTTACTTTCTTAATGTCCCTCCTAAACCCATTTTCCAACTTGAAGTACTTATTTTTTCACCCACAACTATACTTTACAGCTTTTTGGTTACCTAAACATCAAGAAATACTTTTCAAAGACCATTTCAGAGCAAGTTAATTTCTTAATATCCCTCCTAAACCCTTTTTTCAACTTGAAGTACTTATCTTTTTCACCCACAACTATACTTTACAGCTTTTTGGATACCTCAACACCAAGAAATACTTTTCAAAGACCATTTCAGAGCAAGTTACTTTCTTAATGTCCCTCCTAAACCCATTTTCTAACTTGAAGTACTTATCTTTTTCACCCACAACTATACTTTACAGCTTTTTGGATACCTCAACACCAAGAAATACTTTTCAAAGACCATTTCAGAGCAAGTTCCTTTCTTAATGTCCCTCCTAAACCCATTTTCCAACTTGAAGTACTTATCTTTTTCACCCACAACTATACTTTACAGCTTTTTGGATACCTCAACACCAAGAAATACTTTTCAAAGACCATTTCAGAGCAAGTTACTTTCTTAATGTCCCTCCTAAACCCATTTTCCAACATGAAGTACTTATCTTTTTCATTCACAACTATACTTTACAGCTTTTTGGATACCTCAACACCAAGAAATACTTTTCAAAGACCATTTCAGAGCAAGTTACTTTCTTAATGTCCCTTCTAAACCTATTTTACAAGTTGAAGTACTTATCTTTTTCACCCACAACTATACTTTACAGCTTTTTGGATACCTCAACACCAAGAAATACTTTTCAAAGACCATTTCAGAGCAAGTTACTTTCTTAATGTCCCTCCTAAACCCATTTTCCAACTTGAAGTACTTATCTTTTTCACCCACAACTATACTTTACAGCTTTTTGGATTACCTCAACACCAAGAAATACTTTTCAAAGACCATTTCAGAGCAAGTTACTTTCTTAATGTCCCTTCTAAACCTATTTTACAAGTTGAAGTACTTATCTTTTTCACCCACAACTATACTTTACAGCTTTTTGGATACCTCAACACCAAGAAATACTTTTCAAAGACCATTTCAGAGCAAGTTACTTTCTTAATGTCCCTCCTAAACCCATTTTCCAACTTGAAGTACTTATCTTTTTCACCCACAACTATACTTTACAGCTTTTTGATTACCTCAACACCAAGAAATACTTTTCAAAGACCATTTCAGAGCAAGTTACTTTCTTAATGTCCCTCCTAAACCCATTTTCAAACATGAAGTTCTTATCTTTTTTATTCACAACTATACTTTACAGCTTTTTGGATACCTCAACACCAAGAAATGCTTTTCAAAGACCATTTCAGAGCAAGTTACTTTCTTAATGTCCCTTCTAAACCCATTTTCCAACTTGAAGTACTTATCTTTTTCACCCACAACTATACTTTACAGCTTTTTGGATACCTCAACACCAAGAAATACTTTTCAAAGACCATTTCAGAGCAAGTTACTTTCTTAATGTCCCTCCTAAACCCATTTTCCAACTTGAAGTACTTATCTTTTTCACCCACAACTATACTTTACAGCTTTTTGGATACCTCAACACCAAGAAATACTTTCAAAGACCATTTCAGAGCAAGTTACTTTCTTAATGTCCCTTCTAAACCCATTTTTCAACTTAAAGTACTTATCTTTTTCACCCACAACTATAATTTACAGCTTTTTGGTTACCTCAACACCAAGAAATACTTTTCAAAGACCATTCCAGAGCAAGTTACTTTCTTAATATCCCTCCTAAACCCATTTTCCAACTTGAAGTACTTATCTTTTTCACCCACAACTATACTTTACAGCTTTTTGGTTACCTAAACATCAAGAAATACTTTTCAAAGACCATTTCAGAGCAAGTTATTTCTTAATATCCCTCCTAAACCCTTTTTTCAACTTGAAGTACTTATCTTTTTCACCCACAACTATACTTTACAGCTTTTTGGATACCTCAACACCAAGAAATACTTTTCAAAGACCATTTCAGAGCAAGTTACTTTCTTAATGTCCCTCCTAAACCCATTTTCCAACTTGAAGTACTTATCTTTTTCACCCACAACTATACTTTACAGCTTTTTGGATACCTCAACACCAAGAAATACTTTTCAAAGACCATTTCAGAGCAATTTCCTTTCTTAATGTCCCTCCTAAACCCATTTTCCAACTTGAAGTACTTATCTTTTTCACCCACAACTATACTTTACAGCTTTTTGGATACCTCAACACCAAGAAATACTTTTCAAAGACCATTTCAGAGCAAGTTACTTTCTTAATGTCCCTCCTAAACCCATTTTCCAACTTGAAGTACTTATCTTTTTCACCCACAACAATACTTTACAGATTTGAATACCTCAACACCAAGAAATACTTTTCAAAGACCATTTCAGAGCAAGTTACTTTCTTAATGTCCCTCCTAAACCCATTTTCCAACTTGAAGTACTTATCTTTTTCACCCTCAACTATACTTTACAGCTTTTTGGTTACCTCAACACCAAGAAATACTTTTCAAAGACCATTTCAGAGCAAGTTACTTTCTTAATGTCCTTTCTAAACCCATTTTCCAACTTGAAGTACTTATTTTTTTCATCCACAACTATACTTTACAGCTTTTTGGTTACCTCAACACCAAGAAATACTTTTCAAAGACCATTTCAGAGCATGTTACTTTCTTAATGTCCCTCCTAAGCCCATTTTACAAGTTGAAGTACTTATCTTTTTCACCCACAACTATACTTTACAGCTTTTTGGATACCTCAACACCAAGAAATACTTTTCAAAGACCATTTCAGAGCAAGTTACTTTCTTAATTTCCCTCCTAAACCCATTTTCCAACTTGAAGTACTTATTTTTTTCACCCACAACTATACTTTACAGCTTTTTGGTTACCTTAACACCAAGAAATACTTTTCAAAGACCATTTCAGAGCATGTTACTTTCTTAATGTCCCTCCTAAACCCATTTTACAAGTTGAAGTACTTATCTTTTTCACCCACAACTATACTTTACAGCTTTTTGGATACCTCAACACCAAGAAATACTTTCCCCGGAAGAAGAAAAGGCCCAAGACATAAAAAATTTAAATGTCACTTCTAAATTTTTCCGTAGAAGATAGGAAAGTTATACCATAATTGTGATTATTTTCTATGAAGATAAAAAGTTTCACTTTAATTCTAAATTTTCTTAAATTCAGTTCCAACCTTTCTCAAAGATATGAAAAAATTTAAAGTTCTGTTCCAAATATTTCCCCGGAAGAAGAAAAGTTCAACTTCGATTCTGAATTTTCTCAATGAAAATGAAATAAGTTATTGATCAATTCTATTTTCTCAAAATATTATAAAATTTTCCACTTCAATTCAGATTTTTCTCAAAGAGATGAAAAAATTTAAAATTATGTTCCAAATTTTTCTTAGAAGATAGAAAAGTTCAAGTTCTAATCTGAATTTTACCAAAGAACATAATTCAATTCTAATTTCTCCAGAGACAATAAAAAGCGTCCACTTCAGTTTTAAGTTCACCAAGACATAAAAAATTTAAAGTTCAGTTCTAAATTTTTAAATAGAAAATGGGAAAAGTTATACTATGATTATGATTATTTTCCATGAAGATAAAAAGTTTCACTTTAATTCTAAATTTTCTTAAATTCAGTTCCGACTTTTCACATAGAGATGAAAAAATTTAAAGTTCTGTTCCAAATTTTTCTTAGAAGATAGAAAAGTTCAAGTTCTCTTCTGAATTTTACCAAAGAACCCAATTCAATTCTAATTTCTCCAGAGAAAATAAAAAGCTTCCACTTCAGTTTTAAGTTCACCATGACATAAAAAATTTAAAGTTCAGTTCTAAATTTTTACATAGAAGATAGGAAAAGTCATACTATGATTTTGATTATTTCCTATGAAGATTAAAAGTTTCACTTCAATTTTTAATTTTTCTCAAAGAAGTGAAAAAAATTTCAACTTCGATTCTGAATTTTCTCAATGAAAATGAAATAAGTTATTGATCATTTCTATTTTCCCAAAATAATATAAAAATTTTCCACTTCAGTTCAGATTTTTCTCAAACAGATGAAAAAATTTAAAATACTGTTCCAAATTTTCCATAGAAGATAGAAAAGTTCAAGTTCTCTTCTGAATTTTACCAAAGAACAAAATTCAATTCTAATTTCTCCAGAGAAAATAAAAAGCTTCCACTTCAGCTTTAAGTTCACCAAGACATAAAAAATTTAAAGTTCAGTTCTAAATTTTTCCGTAGAAGACGGGAAAAGTTATACCATGATTGTGATTATTTTCTATGAAGATAAAAAGTTTCACTTTAATTCTAAATTTTCTTAAATTCAATTCCGGCTTTTCTCAAAGAGATGAAAAAATTTAAAGTTCTGTTCCAAATATTTTCCCGGAAGAAGAAAAGTTCAACTTCGATTCTGAATTTTCTTAATGAAAATGAAATAAGTTATTGATCATTTCTGTTTTTCCAAATAATATAAAAAGTTTCCACTTCAGTTCAGATTTTTCTCAAAGAGATGAAAAATTTAAAATACTGTTCCAAATTTTTCGTAGAAGATAGAAAAGTTCAAGTTCTCTTCTGAATTTTACCAAAGAACACAATTCAATTCTAATTTCACCAGAGAAAATAAAAAGCTTCCACTTCAGTTTTAAGTTCACCAAGACATAAAAAATTTAAAGTTCAGTTCTAAATTTTTCCGTAGAAGTTAGGAAAAGTTATACCATGATTGTGATTATTTTCTATGAAGATAAAAAGTTTCACCTTAATTCTTAATTTTCTTAAATTCAGTTCCGACCTTTCTCAAAGAGATGAAAAAATTTAAAGTTCTGTTCCAAATATTTTCCCGGAAGAAGAAAAGTTCAACTTCGATTCTGAATTTTCTTAATGAAAATGAAATAAGTTATTGATCATTTCTGTTTTTCCAAATAATATAAAAATTTTCCACTTCAGTTCAGATTTTTCTCAAAGAGATGAAAAATTTAAAATACTTCCAAATTTTTCTTAGAAAAATTTGGTACAAAAAAATTTGTACGCGCGCGTACGTAGGCTAACCTAACCTAACCTAATGGTAAAAAGATTAAATTAGGTTAGGTTAGGTTAGATTAAGTTAGGTCAGGTTAAGCTAGGTTAGGTTAGCCTACGTACGCGCGTAATTTATTCTTTTTACCATGTTTAAGTTAGGTTAGGTTAGCTTATCATGAGCGCTCATGATAAGTTAACCTAACCTAGCCTAACTTAAACATGGAGAAATGTTTCTAATTATTTATTAATATTTATTTATACCTAACCTAACCTAACCTATTGTTTTTGGTGGTTAGATGAATGAACTGAATTTAAGAAAAATTAGAAATAGAGTGAAACTTTTTATCTTCGTGGTAAATAATCAATATCATAGTATAGCCATTCCTATCTTCTATGGAAAAATTTAGAATTGAACTTTAAATTTTTATGTCTTTGAGAAATTATGAACTGAAATGGAAACTTTTTCATTTTCATTGGTAAATTTCAGAATTGAGCTAACTTTTTTTCCCCTCTCTAAGAAACTTCAGAAGAGAACTTGTACGTTTTGCACTTCTTCGAGAAAACTTAGAATTAAAGTGGAGCTCCATATCTTCATGAAGAATAATCACAATCAAAGTATAACTTTTTCTATCTTCTATGAAAAATTTGGAACAATATTTTAAATTTTGTCATCTCTTTGAGAAAAATCTGAATTGAAGTGGAAAATTTTATATTATTTTACGAAAATAGAATTGATCAATAACTTATTTCATTTTCATTGAGAAAATTCATAATCGAAGCTGAACTTTTCTTTTCCGGGAAAATATTTGGAACAGAACTTTAAATTTTTTCATCTCTTTGAGAAAGGTCGGAATTGAATTTAAGAAAATTTAGAATTAAAATGAAACTTTTTATCTTCATGGAAAATAATCACAATCATAGTATAACTTTTCCTATCTTCTATGGAAAAATTTAGAACTGAACTTTAAATTTTTTATGTCTTGGTGAACTTAAAACTGATGTGGAAGCTTTTTATTTTCTCTGGAGAAATTAGAATTGAATTATGTTCTTTGGTAAAATTCAGAAGAGAACTTGAACTTTTCTATCTTCTATGGAAAACTTGGAACAGTATTTTAAATTTTTTCATCTGTTTGAGAAAAATCTGAACTGAAGTGGTAAATTTTTATATTATTTTGGGAAAATAGAAATGATCAATAACTTATTTCATTTTCATTGAGAAAATTCAGAATCGAAGTTGAACTTTTCTTCACTTCTTTGAGAAAAATTAAAATTGAAGTGAAACTTTTAATCTTCATAGGAAATCAAATCATAGTGTAACTTTCCATCCTAGTAATTTAGAACTGACTGTTCTCATAGGAAATAATCAAAATCATAGTATAACTTTTCCTATCTTCTATGTAAAAATTTAGAACCGAACTTTAAATTTTTTATGTCATGGTGAACTTAAAACTGAAGTGGAAGCTTTTTATTTTCTCTGGAGAAATTAGAATTGAATTGTGTTCTTTGGTAAAATTCAGAAGAGAACTTGAATATTCACCATCAAAGTATAACTTTTCCAATCTTGTATGAAAAATTTGGAACAGAACTTTAAATTTTTTTCATCTCTATGTGAAAAGTCGGAACTGAATTTAAGAAAATTTGAATTAAAGTGAAACTTTTTATCTTCATGGAAAATAATCACAATCATAGTATAACTTTTCCTATCTTCTACGGAAAAATTTAGAACAGAACTTTAAATTTTTTATGTCTTGGTGAACTTAAAACTGAAGTGGAAGCTTTTTATTTTCTCTGGAGAAATTAGAATTGAATTGTGTTCGTTGGTAAAATTCAGAAGAGAACTTGAACTTTTCTGTCTTCTATGAAAAATTTGGAAGTATTTTAAATTTTTCATCTCTTTGAGAAAAATCTGAACTGAAGTTGAAAATTTTTATATTATTTTGGGAAAATAGAATTGATCAATAACTTATTTCATTTTCATTAAGAAAATTCAGAATCGAAGTTGAACTTTTCTTCTTCCGGGAAAATATTTGGAACAGAATTTTAATTTTTTCATCTCTTTGAGAAAGGTCGGAACTGAATTTAAGAAAATTTAGAATTAAGGTGAAACTTTTTATCTTCATAGAAAATAATCACAATCATGGTATAACTTTTCCTATCTTCTACGGAAAAATTTAGAACTGAACTTTAAATCTTTTATGTCTTGGTGAACTTAAAACTGAAGTGGAAGCTTTTTATTTTCTCTGGTGAAATTAGAATTGAATTGTGTTCTTTGGTAAAATTCAGAAGAGAACTTGAACTTTTCTATCTTCTACGAAAAATTTGGAACAGTATTTTAAATTTTTTCATCTCTTTGAGAAAAATCTGAACTGAAGTGGAAACTTTTTATATTATTTGGAAAAATAGAAATGATCAATAACTTATTTCATTTTCATTAAGAAAATTCAGAATCGAAGTTGAACTTTTCTTCTTCCGGGAAAATATTTGGAACAGAACTTTAAATTTTTTAATCTCTTTGAGAAAAGCCGGAATTGAATTTAAGAAAATTTAGAATTAAAGTGAAACTTTTTATCTTCATAGAAAATGATCACAATCATGGTATAACTTTTCCTATCTTCTACGGAAAAATTTAGAATTGAACTTTAAATTTTTTATGTCTTGGTGAACTTAAAGCTGAAGTGGAAGCTTTTTACTTTCTCCGGTGAAATTAGAATTGAATTGTGTTCTTTGGTAAAATTCAGAAGAGAACTTGAACTTTTCTATCTTCTAAGAAAAATTTGGAACAGAACTTTAAATTTTTTCATCTCTATGTGAAAAGTCGGAACTGAATTTAAGAAAATTTAGAATTAAAGTGAAACTTTTTATCTTCATGGAAAATAATCATAATCATAGTATAACTTTTCCTATCTTCTATGTAAAAATTTAGAACTGAACTTTAAATTTTTTATGTCTTGGTGAACTTAAAACTGAAGTGGAAGCTTTTTATTTTCTCTGGTGAAATTAGAATTGAATTATGTTCTTTGGTAAAATTCAGATTAGAACTTGAACTTTTCTATCTTCTAAGAAAAATTTGGAACAATATTTTAGATTTTTTCATCTCTTTGAGAAAAATCTGAATTGAAGTGGAAAATTTTATAATATTTTGAGAAAATAGAATTGATCAATAACTTATTTCATTTTCATTGAGAAAATTCAGAATCGAAGTTGAACTTTTCTTCTTCCGGGGAAATATTTGGAACAGAACTTTAAATTTTTTCATCTCTTTGAGAAAGGTTGGAACTGAATTTAAGAAAATTTAGAATTAAAGTGAAACTTTTTATCTTCATAGAAAATTATCACAATCATGGTATAACTTTTCCTATCTTCTACGGAAAAATTTAGAAGTGAACTTTAAATTTTTTATGTCTTGGGCCTTTTCTTCTTCCGGGAAAAGTATTTCTTGGTGTTTAGGTAACCAAAAAGCTGTAAAGTATAGTTGTGGGTGAAAAAGATAAGTACTTCAAGTTGGAAAATGGGTTTAGGAGGGAATTAAGAAAGTAACTTGCTCTGAAATGGTCTTTGAAAAGTATTTCTTGGTGTTGAGATATCCAAAAAGCTGTAAAGTATAGTTGTGGGTGAAAAAGATAAGTACTTCAACTTGTAAAATGGGTTTAGGAGGGACATTAAGAAAGTAACTTGCTCTGAAATGGTCTTTGAAAAGTATTTCTTGGTGTTGAGGTATCCAAAAAGCTGTAAAGTATAGTTGTGGGTGAAAAAGATAAGTACTTCAAGTTGGAAAATGGGTTTAGAAGGGACATTAAGAAAGTAACTTGCTCTGAAATGGTCTTTGAAAAGTATTTCTTGGTGTTGAGGTATTCCAAAAGCTGTAAAGTATAGTTGTGGATGAAAAAGATAAGTACTTCAAGTTGGAAAATGGGTTTAGGAGGGACATTAAGAAAGTAACTTGCTCTGAAATGGTCTTTGAAAAGTATTTCTTGGTGTTGAGGTAACCAAAAAGCTGTAAAGTATAGTTGTGGGTGAAAAAGATAAGTACTTCAAGTTGGAAAATGGGTTTAGGAGGGACATTAAGAAAGTAACTTGCTCTGAAATGGTCTTTGAAAAGTATTTCTTGGTGTTGAGGTATTCAAAAGCTGTAAAGTATAGTTGTGGGTGAAAAAGATAAGTACTTCAAGTTGGAAAATGGGTTTAGGAGGGACATTAAGAAAGTAACTTGCTCTGAAATGTCTTTTGAAAAGTATTTCTTGGTGTTGAGGTATCCAAAAAGCTGTAAAGTATAGTTGTGGGTGAAAAAGATAAGTACTTCAAGTTGGAAAATGGGTTTAGGAGGGACATTAAGAAAGGAACTTGCTCTGAAATGGTCTTTGAAAAGTATTTCTTGGTGTTGAGGTATCCAAAAAGCTGTAAAGTATAGTTGTGGGTGAAAAAGATAAGTACTTCAAGTTGGAAAATGGGTTTAGGAGGGACATTAAGAAAGTAACTTGCTCTGAAATGGTCTTTGAAAAGTATTTCTTGGTGTTGAGGTTTCCGAAAAGCTGTAAAGTATAGTTATGGTGAAAAAGATAAGTTCTTCAAGTTGGAAAATAGGTTTAGAAGGGAGATTAAGAAAGTAGCTTGCTCTGAAATGGTCTTTGAAGAGTATTTCTTGGTGTTGAGGTATCCAAAAAGCTGTAAAGTATAGTTGTGCGTGAAAAAGATAAGTACTTCAAGTTGGAAAATGGGTTTAGGAGGGACATTAAGAAAGTAACTTGCTCTGAAATGGTCTTTGAAAAGTATTTCTTGGTGTTGAGGTATCCAAAAAGCTGTAAAGTATAGTTGTGGGTGAAAAAGATAAGTACTTCAAGTTGAAAAATGGCTTTAGGAAGGACATTAAGAAAGTAACTTGCTCTGGAATGGTCTTTGAAAGGTATTTCTTGGTGTTGAGGTATCCAAAAAGCTGTAAAGTATAGTTGTGGGTGAAAAAGATAAGTACTTCAAGTTGGAAAATGGGTTTAGGAGGGACAATAAGAAAGTAACTTGCTCTGAAATGGTCTTTGAAAAGTATTTCTTGGTGTTGAGGTATCCAAAAAGCTGTAAAGTATAGTTGTGGGTGAAAAAGATAAGTACTTCAAGTTGAAAAATGGGTTTAGAAGGGACATTAAGAAAGTAACTTGCTCTGAAATGGTCTTTGAAAAGTATTTCTTGGTGTTGAGGTATCCAAAAAGCTGTAAAGTATAGTTGTGGGTGAAAAAGATAAGTACTTCAAGTTGGAAAATGGGTTTAGAAGGGACATTAAGAAAGTAACTTGCTCTGAAATGGTCTTTGAAAAGTATTTCTTGGTGTTGAGGTATCCAAAAAGCTGTAAAGTATAGTTGTGAATGAAAAAGATAAGTACTTCATGTTGGAAAATGGGTTTAGGAGGGACATTAAGAAAGTAACTTGCTCTGAAATGGTCTTTGAAAAGTATTTCTTGGTGTTGAGGTATCCAAAAAGCTGTAAAGTATAGTTGTGGGTGAAAAAGATAAGTACTTCATGTAGGAAAATGGGTTTAGGAGGGACATTAAGAAAGTAACTTGCTCTGAAATGGTCTTTGAAAAGTATTTCTTGGTGTTGAGGTATCCAAAAAGCTGTAAAGTATAGTTGTGAATGAAAAAGATAAGTACTTCATGTAGGAAAATGGGTTTAGGAGGGACATTAAGAAAGTAACTTGTTCTGAAATGGACTTTGAAAAGTATTTCTTGGTGTTGAGGTATCCAAAAAGCTGTAAAGTATAGTTGTGAATGAAAAAGATAAGTACTTCATGTAGGAAAATGGGTTTAGGAGGGACATTAAGAAAGTAACTTGCTCTGAAATGGTCTTTGAAAGTATTTCTTGGTGTTGAGGTATCCAAAAAGCTGTAAAGTATAGTATTGGGTGAAAAAGATAAGTACTTCCAGTTGGAAAATGGGTTTAGGATGGACATTAAGAAAGGAACTTGCTCTGAAATGGTCTTTGAAAAGTGTTTCTTGGTGTTGAGGTAACCAAAAAGCTGTAAAGTATAGTTGTGGGTGAAAAAAATAAGTACTTCAAGTTGGAAAATGGTTTAGGAGGGACATTAAGAAAGTAACTTGCTCTGAAATGGTCTTTGAAAAGTATTTCTTGGTGTTGAGGTATCCAAAAAGCTGTAAAGTATAGTTGTGGGTGAAAAAGATAAGTACTTCAACTTGTAAAATAGGTTTAGAAGGGACATTAAGAAAGTAACTTGCTCTGAAATGGTCTTTGAAAAGTATTTCTTGGTGTTGAGGTATCCAAAAGCTGTAAAGTATAGTTGTGGGTGAAAAAGATAAGTACTTCATGTTGGAAAATGGGTTTAGGAGGGACATTAAGAAAGTAACTTGCTCTGAAACGGTCTTTGAAAAGTATTTCTTGGTGTTGAGGTAACCAAAAAGCTGTAAAGTATAGTTGTGGATGAAAAAGATAAGTACTTCAAGTTGGAAAATGGGTTTAGGAGGGACATTAAGAAAGTAACTTGCTCTGAAATGGTATTTGAAAAGTATTTCTTGGTGTTGAGGTAACCAAAAGCTGTAAAGTATAGTTGTGGATGAAAAAGATAAGTACTTCAACTTGTAAAATAGGTTTAGGAGGGACATTAAGAAAGGAAATTGTTCTGAAAAGATATAGTAAAGCCTTAAAAAAGTATTAAAAATGAGGGCTCAGGGGCCTTTGGGGCGCCGGGGGCCCTTTGGGGGCCCGGGGACCCTTTGGGAGCCTAGGGGAACCTTTGGGGGCCGGGGGCTTCCTTCGGGGTTGGAGTAGGGGGATCGGAGCCCTTTGGGTCGGGGTATGGGGATCGGGACCCTTTGGGTTGGGGTAGGGGACCTCACGGCACTGTTTAAATAGAACTTGTGTATTATAACGACCACACTCAAAACCTCTTCTAAAACATCTTCTAAAATCATATTTTAAAATGTCTCTAACTGTTTCGCCGAAATAATTCCCTAAAATGCCTAAAACGGTTTTGCCCAAAATAATCTCTAAACGTAATTTCATCGTGTTTCCTTTGTTTTTGGCATCCCTGCGCTGTCACATTTGAAATTACTAAGAAACCTTTTCCCGCGTTAAACTCTAAGATCAAAACATTCGCCGGAGTTACAATTAACCTTGCCATCACCTGTCAGTTATTTATAAACTTTGCCCCGGAAACAATTCTGGTCGAACTCCAAAGATATTAATAAACTTCGTCCAGGAGACAATTCTCTTTGGAAACAATAAATTAATTCCCCTTTCGTGAATCAATAATTCCCCTTAGAAACAACAAATTAATTCCCCTTTCGTGACAATCAATCAATCATGACATCATCTGTTAGAAACACGTGATACAAAGCTGCAAATTTTTGCAGATATGAGCTTAAAACCTATGTAATAGGGTTTTCTGATACGCTGAATCTCACGGTGTGATTTTTATTAAAATTCTTTCACTTGTAGGGGATGTTTCCCCCTCTTTAAAAAATCAGGTAAATTTTCTCAGGCTCCTGTTTTCCTATTTCTGGATCATAACATTCACAATTGATTAACCACGTGTTCTCCCTAAGGACTCTATGCCCATATATGGTGTAGGGTCAGCATTAAACTAAATTGTAGATGGCAGCAGGGGTGAGGGATCGGAGTAGCACCCCCCTTTCTACTAATGTTTAACATATAGTATTGGATATTAGGAAGTATACAGACGTTTTCAGGGGAGATTTTTCCTGGTAGTGGGGGGGGGGTGGGTGGGTCAGGGGTTATGTGGAAGGATATTTCCATGAAGGAAGTTTTCATAGGGGAAGGGACATTGCTATGAAGGGGACGCCTGACTTCCCAGCATTATTTAAAAAAAGATCAGAAATTAAATATAAAAAAACAAGTTTTTCAACTGCAACAGCAGCAATGTCAAAACTTTAAACGAACAGAAAATATTACATATATGATTGGGTTCGACCCCTAGTCAATACCTCGCTCTTTAAGCCAAAGATTTTTTAGTACTTTCATAAGAGCTATTTATTCTAATTAACAGCCTTTGTGATTAAGCGGTCATTTTTAAAGAATTGGAACAAAATTCGAACTTTCGCTTAAAGAGCAAGGTATTAACTAGGGGGCGAACCCCCTAATATACGTATTAAAAATATATGAATATAGAAGTTCGTTACATAAGTTAATTCGTAAGTTACGTATATTTATTACTAATAAAAACGTTCGTAAATAAAATTAAACAAGTTTCGAGAAAGCCATTTAACCAAATAAAAGTAAATTAATATGCAAATTTTGTTTTAATTATTCATGTACGGTGAGCCAAGATCAAAACCTGCATTTTTTCAAAAACGTTCAAAAATTAAATAAAAAAAAACAAGTTTTTGTAACTGAAAGTAAGTAGCGACATTAAAACTTAAAACGAACAGAAATTATTCCGTATATGAAAGAGGCTGTCCCCTATCAAAGCCTCGCTCTTTGCGCTAAAGTTTTTCATTGTTTAAAAAAATAGAGTTGTAAGAAAGTCAAACTTTAGCGTAAAGAGCGAGGCGTTGAGGAGGGGACAGCCTCTTTCATATACGGAATAATTTCTGTTCCTTTTAAGTTTTAATGTCGCTCCTTACTTTCAGTTAAAAAAACTTGTTTTTTTATTTAATCCCAAAAAGAATGGGAAAGATTTGCACTAGTTTTATAGACATATGTCGCATAAACTGCAAAGTAATATATCTTATCCGTTTTAGGCTTAAGATTCCTCTTTACTTCCATCAGAAAACTTTTTTTTTAAACTATTTCACAGAAATGGATCAATATCAGTTGCAACAACTACTATAAGATACTAGTCATCGCAACAACTGTTACCATCCTGTAGTTTTTCTCTCTGTTTTTGCTGAAGTAGGCTGTTGTTATAACTGCGTTTTTACAGAGGCTGTTTAATCACATACCCAAGTTTTTCCATGAATCGGATTTTTTTTTACCCTTGTGCAAGGGTGAGTTATACTTAACTTTCACCTAAAATTTTGGATGATTGACATATCAATTAATTTGCAACTTGGCTCTCAAACAGGAATTTCAAGCTATTGCTCAACTATATGGCAAAGTTTACTTCCTGGAATTCAGCTTTTTTTTTTACCAGGTCCAGTTTTAAGCTTCTTTTCTTTTGTTGAAGTAAAATTTCTTTGTTTTATTCTTATTCGAATCAAAACATTTTTATCTGTTGCATTTGTACTGAAACAGTTCATGGTAAAAAAAACTAATGATGGTAAAAAAAAAATGGTAAAAATAGTAAATAATGTAAATAGTAAATATTAAAAAATAGTAAAAATAGTAAATAAGTTCATGATAAAAAAAGTAAATAATGACTCGTGCTTTTAGAAACGAAAAGCAAGAGAAACGAAGTTTTGACTATATTAAATACATGAAAATCAAGGCTGTATCCATGATTTTTGCTAGAGAGGGTTATTTTTCTCGGGGGAAAGGGGGATACACAATAAACATTAAAAGCACATCAAACATTTGTTTATATGTATTTTTTTACGTTTTTATTTGTCAGACAAACATCTCGGGGGGGGGGGGCAATTCAAACCCCTTAAATAGACCATGTTTGAGAAAGAGAGAAAAGTCCCAAAAAGTTGAATGACCGTGATGAGGACTACACTTTCAAACTGAGCATATCAGAAAATTTTGTTTCAAATTTCTAGCTACAGAAATGTGTAATTTTGTATTTTTCCGAGAAGGTTGACCTTGTGTTCGCATTTATTTGTTTGTTTCTTTTCCCAGAGGGTGCGGTATTGGATTAAACTAATGATACTAGAGTATTTGCAGAAGGTTCATTTGAACAGATATGGAAATTTCTAATACCCTTTTTCCGTAGAAAAAATGTCTTGCACAAGAAAGTGGTGTTTCCTTCCAATTTGTGGCACAAAACAACAATTTTGGCCAAAAGAGAGCCAAACGGCAATCGATTTAAAATTATGGTAAAACTACGCATAGAACTTCCCAGTTTGAGAAGTAGTAACGCCCAGTGGTGGTGTATTCATGACAAAAGATGCACGTAGTCCGCACAAAGTGAACTGTTAATATAGACATTTATTTTAAAGCTCCGTTTGACTCAGTTGATTCATTTGAGGCTTGATAAAATTGCGTGTCGTGCTTTATAATAGCGTGGTGGTGGATCTACAAGAGGAGCGGTGGATCTTTTTGTGTAGATGGATAGGGGAGTGTGACTAAAGCCTCATAAAGTGCGTCTTAATGCCCGAATTTTCTAATTCTCCCTAAGCCTTCAGATATACGCATAAATAATTTCTGAGACCACGCTACTTTTGTGTTTGTAGCTAAAAAGAAATGAAAACAGAAAACCAGGAACATTTTTCAACAAGACAATGCAAAATGCCGCAAAAAATAAAACACTTTTTTTTTTACAAACAACAATAAAAGTCCGTATATTTCTGCTTCACCTTCGCAAGTCCTTATCAACGGTAAACAATGACAAGAACAAAACAAACAAAATGTATAAAGTAAAGGGGAAAAATGCAGACGCTATGCAAAAAAAGGAAAAGAAGATATAAAAAAATTATTCGACTTTTTGTATGCCACAATTAACACAGCAGCAAGACAAACAAGGCAAAAGGCACCAATTGGGATAAGACTAAGCTGCAGGAAGAACGTACAGCAAATGATTTTTGTTAGATGGCTCGACCACCTTTCGAGGCTGCGAGCCATTTATGTGCTGTATGCTCAATCGTGGCTAGGTAAATAAATTTGAATAAGGCAGAGTTGCAGAAAGGGTACACACAGAGAGATTTGTTAGATGACTGGAACCTATTTTGTGGCTTTAATAGCGTTGACATTCAATTGAATCTTCTCTTAAAATATAACAGGAGAAAGATATTTCGTAATAACATGTCATTGCAGCTGCGAGCCATGTATGTGCGTAATAGTCATTCATGGCTAGGGGAATAAATTTGAAGAATGCAAGTTTAAAGAAACAATATGCACAGAAGGGTTTTGTTAGATGGCTTGAACCTCTTTTGTGGCTTAATGGACTGTATACTTAACTGAACCATGTTTTAGAATATAACAGGACTAAGATATTTCCTGCAAGGTTAGGGCCATCACTGCGAAGGATAAGTTTACACGCATTAACTGTTTCTTATCTCACGAAGCAGTGCACTCTCTCAGGGATATTTTCTTCACATTTTGCAGCTGCCGTTTTTCAAATCCTCATGTGAAATTGATCCCCAAAAAATATCAAACAGTTCGTGGTAACAAACTGTAAGTAAGCAGCGACCCGGCTCAATGGTAACCGAAACTCTAAAAAACGGAATTTTGATACCAATACATACATCAAAAGAATCAGATTTTAATGCTGATTTCAAATATATAATTTTCATCAACTTTAGTCTTACCCATTAAAAGTTACGCGCCTGAGAAGTTTTGGCTGATTTAAGAAAAAAGGGAGAAAGTCCCTCTAAAAGTTATAGAACCTTAATGAAAATCACACCATCAAATTCAGCGTATCAGAGAACCCTACTGTAGAGGTTTCAAGTACCTATATACAAAAATGTGGAATTTTGCATTTTTTGCCAGAAGAAAGATCACGGATGCGTGTTTATTTGTTTGTTTTTTTTCCCAGGGATGATCGTATCGACCCAGTGGTCCTAGAATATCGTGGGAGGGCTCATTGGAACGGAAATTAAAAGTTCTAGTGCCCTTTTTAAGTGACCAAAAAATGAGGGGCAACTAGGCCCCCTCCCACGCTCATTTTTCCCCATGGTCACCCGATCAAAATTTTGAGATAGCCATTTTGTTCAGCATGGTCGAAAATATGATAACTATGTCTCTTAGAATGACTTAATCCCCCGAAGTCCCCGGGGGGACGGCTGAAACTTATGAACTTTACCCAATGTTAACATATAGTATTGGTTATTGGGAAGTATACAGACGTTTTCAGGGGGGATTTTTTCTTGTAGGCGGGGGTGGGTGGGTGGGTGGGGGGTTATGTGGGAGGATCTTTCCATGAAGGAAGTTTTCATGGGGGAAGGGACATTGCTATGAAGGGGACGCCGGACTTCCCAGCATTATTTAAAAAAAGATCAGAAATTAAATATAAAAAAACAAGTTTTTCAACTGCAACAGCAGCAACGTCAAAACTTTAAACGAACAGAAAATATTACATATATGATTGGGTTCACCCCCTAGACAATACCTCGCTCTTTAAGCCAAAGATTTTTTTTAGTACTTTCATAAGAGCTATTTCTTATAATTAACGGCCTTTGTGATTAAGAGGTCATTTTTAAAGAATTGGAACGAAGTTCGAACTTTAGCTTAAAGAGCAAGGTAGTGACTAGGGGCGAATCGCCTAATATACGTATTAAAAATCTTTGAATATAGAAGTTCGTTAAGTAAGTTAATTCGTAAGTTACGTATATTTATTACTAATAAAAACGTTCGTAAATAAAATTAAACAAGTTTCGAGAAAGCCATTGAACCAAATAAGAATTAATATGCAAATTTTGTTTTAATTATTCATGTACGGTGAGCGAAAATCAAAACCTGCATTAATTCAAAAACGTTCAAAAATTAAATAAAAAAAACAAGTTTTTTTTAGAAAGTGAGGAACGACGTTAAAACTTAAAACGAACACAATTTATTCCGTATATGAAAGGGGCTGTCCCCTCCTCAATGCCTCGCTCTTTACGCTAAAGTTTGACTTTCTCACAACTCTATTTTTTTAAAACATTAAAAAACTTTAGCGTAAAGAGCGAAGCGATGAGGAGGGGACAGCCCCTTTCATACACGGAATAATTTCTGTTCGTTTTAAGTTTTAACGTCGGTCCTTACTTTCAGTTAAAAAAAAATTGTTTTTTATTTAATTTCAATAAGACTTACAAATAAAATAACAGATTTGAAGCAGCCACCTTTTTTTAAAGGATAATAAGAATAATTATATTAACGATTATTAGACATAGGCATTAAAATCTAAAATTTGTAGTGACCAGTTGTATGTCATCAAGTAACTGATGGATTTGTGAATGGAAGTATAAATTTTTTTTACAGCCAATAACCAATTTTTACAGCAAATAGGGAAATAACCAATAAAATCGATACCCACTCTCCAAATCCCGATCCTTTGATTTTTCTCTAAAAAACATCTGAAAACTGTTGCGAACCTCAAAAACCTTTATTAACTGACGGGAGAAGGAATGGCTACAGAGCTTAGAAGTACTAGCAATTTTTTTTAGCATAGGTATTTGCCAAGGTATTTCCAGAGCGATTAACCTACACGATTCTTACAGAGTGAGATGGTGTGGGTCTGATGGGATTGGTGTTTGTAGGTGTGGGTTTAGTGGGGTTGGCTCGAATCTTCTTTCGGTAGAAAATTTTCAGGTTTTTCTTGAATGTCACAAAATGTTTTACTTTATACATTTTGGTCTACCGGATAGGAGAACAGAAAAATCTCCAATACACATCACCCCTATCTCAACCTTCCTATATTTACAGCATATTTATTTTCCTTTTGAAGGTAATACGTATAAAAACAGCCAATATTGAAAGAACCAAGGAAAAAGCAGTTTGAGACTGGGTGTCAAAATTTTTAATTATCATGGTTAGAATTTCCTGAAAGTGAAACTTATCAGGTACGGACATTTGCATTCATATTTCATTGCCAAATAAAATTGGCAAGCAGTATATAAGCATTAGAACCCAATAAGCAGGTTGGTCAGATAAAATTATTTTGATAAACATAACCCGTTGCATTATAAAGGCAAATAGCATTTTTACGACTCAAGATTAAGCAGGGAGAGGCATTAAAATTAGAAAGATTTCCAAGGAGAGGTAATTTGATACCTAAAGACATTTTTCGTGGACCAAATTATTAAACCTTCTCTGGGAAAATGGCGAGGGGTGGTGGTATTATCCTTTTTTTATTATTTGAAAAATAATGTTGAACTTTAAAACACGAAGTTCTATTATTTATACCGATTCTAGTTATGTAAAACACATTGATTTTAAACTAATTCATTAAACACAATTATCAGAGACAACGCTATAGCGTTGCCTATAGTAAAGGCCATACGGCTCCAATGTTTTATTGTTATTACGAGTATTATTTTTTTCCAGAGGCACTTTACATGGAAGGGGTCATCGCAGAAACTTCAAAAGGGAATCATTCGATTGGAAATCGATAGTTCTAGTGCCCTTTTTAATAGTCGAAATTGATTGGAGGGCAACTAACCCCCCTCTCACGCCCACCTTTTCCCCAAACACATGCAATCAAAATTTTGAGAAAGCCATTCTATTAAACGTAGTTTTAAGTTCTGGAAATTAGGTCTTTGGGGATGACAACTCCCCCACAGCCCTCAGGGCAAGGGTTGTAAGTTTATGCTCTGGGGGCATATAAGGTTTTGTATAGACAACGTTGTCGTAGAAACTTCAGAAAGGGCTCATTCGATTGGAAATTTAAATGGCTAGTTCCCTTTTTAATAGTCGAAAGTTATTCTAAGGCAACTGACACCCCTTCCACGCCCCCCATTTCCTCAAACACATCCAATCAAAATTTTGATATAGCCATTTTGTTCAACGTAGTTGAAAGTTCTGGAAATTATATTTTTGAGCAGGACACTCCCCCCACAGTCTTCAAGGGCAAGGGTTATAAGTTATGCCCTGGGGGCATATATGGTTCTTATGGAAGGAATGCTCGTATAAACTTCAGTCTTCAAGGGCTCATTTTATTGGAAATTGAAAGTTCTAGTTCACTTTTTAAGCGTCAAAAGATATTGGAGGGTAAACAGCTCCCCCCAAACCCTTTTTTCCCAAATGCATCTAATAAAAATTTTAATATAGCTATTTTGTTAAAAATTGTTCAAAGATCATATAACGAAAATTCCGGTGTCGATACAAACCACCAGGGCCCGGGGGCAGGCGTTATAAGTTTTGCCAGGGGGCATATATGTGTCTTATGGAAGGGATGCTCGTATTAACTTCAAAGAGGGATCATTTGATTGGAAATTGAAAGTTCTAGTTCACTTTGTAAGAGTCAAAGAGATTGGAGGGCACCTAGCTCCCCCTTCTCCACGCTATTTTTTCCTCAAACCCATCCGATAAGAACTTTGAGATAGCCTTTTTTTAAAATAGTTCATAGACCATATAACAAAAACTCAGGGGTCAACACAGCTCCAGGGCCCGAGATCAGGTGCTGTAAGTTATGCCCTGGGGGAATAAATGGTTCTTATTGAAGGGATGCTCATAAAAAATTCAGAGATGGCTCATTTGATTGGAATTTGAAAGTTCTAGTTTAGTTTTTTAGAGTCAAAAGAGATTAGAGGGCAACTAACCCCCTCCCCCCATGCACGCCCCTTTTCCTCCGAATGCATCCAATAAAAATTTTGAGATAGCCATTAAGTTAAAAATTGCTCAAAAGTCAGATAACAAAACTCAGGTGTCGTCACAACCCCCCAGGGCCCGGGGGCAGGCGTTGTAAGTTATGCCCTGGGGCATATATTGTTCGTATGAAAGGGATGCACGTATAAACTTCAGAGAGGGCTCATTTGATTGGATATTGAAAGTTCGAGCTCACTTTTTAATAGTCAAAAGAGGTCCCCACGCCTTCTTTTTCAAAGTCCATCTGATAAAAATTTTGAGACAGACATTTTGTTAAAATTAGTTCAAAGGTCAGATAAGAAAAAATCCGGTGTCAATAGAGCCCCCCAGGGCATAGAGGAAGGCGTTCTAAGTTATGCCTTAAGGGCATGTAGGGTTATTATGAAAAGGATGCTCGTATAAACTTCATAGAGGGCTCATTTGATTGGAAATTGAAAGTTCTAGTTCACTTTTTATGAGTCAAGAGAGTTAAACTAGCCCCCCCACGCTCTTTTTTCTGCCCGCTACAATTCCGCCCGCTACAAATTTTGAGATACCAGTGTTTTGGAAATTGTTCAAAAATTATATAACAAAACACCCCCCAGAGCCCGGGGGATAGGCGTTGTAAGTGTTGTCCTGGGGGCATATATGGTTCTTATGAAAGTGATGCTCGTATAAACTTCAGAGGGGGCTCATTTGATTGGAAATTAAAAGTTCTAGTTCAATTTTTAAGAGTCAAAAGATATCTGAGGGCAACTAGCCCCCCCCACACACCCTATTTTCCCCAAGCCAATCCGATAAAATTTTTATAATAGCCATTTCATTAAAAATAGTTCAAAGGTTAGATAAGAAAAATTCCTGTGTCGACGGAACCCACCAGGACCCGGAGGCAGGCGTTATGAGTAATGCTCTAGGGGCATATATAGTTCCTATGGATGGTATGCTCGTATAAACTTCGGAGAGGCCTCATTTGATTGGAAATTGAAAGTTCTTGTTCTCTTTTTAAGAGTCAAAGAGATCGGAGGGCAACTAGCCCCCCCTCCTCCACGCCCTAAATGCATTAGATAAAAATTTTGAAATATACATTTTGTTAAAAATAGTTCAAAGCTCTCATAACAAAATCCGGTGTTGACACCGCCCCCCCCCCAGGGCCTGGGGATAGGCGTTGTAAGTTATGCCCTGGGGCATATATGGTTGTTATTGAAGAAATGCTCGTATAAACTTCCTAGAGGGCTTATTTGATTGGAAATTGAAAGTGTAATTCACTTTTTAAGAGTAAAAAGTAATTTGGGGGTAGCTAGCCTCCCCCCACACTCCATTTATTTTTTTCCCAGAGGCACTTCAATAGAAGGGGTCGTCGTATAAACTTCAAAGGGGCTTATTCGATTGGAAATCGTGAGTTTTAGTACCCTTTTTAAGACTCAAAAGTGATCCGAGGGTAACTGGCCCCCCAAGTCCTTTTCCCCCAAACACATCTGATAAAAATTTGAGGTAGCCATTTTGTTATAAATAGTTCAAAGATCAAATGACAAAAACTCGTTTACGTATGGTCATTTCGTTAAAAATGGTTCAGAGGTCAGATAAGAAAAACTCCTGTGTCGACACCCCCCCCCCTCAGGGCCCGGACAGGCGTTGTAAGTATTGCTCTGGGGGTATATATGGTCCTTATGGAAGGTATGCCCGTATAAACTTCAGAGAGGGTTCATTTGAATGGAAATTAAAAGTTGTAGTTCATTTTCTCAGAGTGAAAAAAGATCGGAGGGCAACTAGCCCCCCCCCCCCGGCCCTCCACGTCTTTGGGTGTATCGGATGGATAAACCCATCCGATAAAAATTTCAGGTGACTATTTTTTTGAAAATTGTTCAACCATCAGATATTAAAACTCAAGGGTCGACACAACCCCCCAGGGCCCAGGGTCAGGCGTTGTAAGTTATATTCTGGGGATATATATGGTTCTTATAGAAGGGATACTCGTATAAACTTCAGACAAGGCTCATTTGATTGAAAATAGAAAGTTCTAGTTCACTTTTAAAGAGTCGAAAGAGACCGAAGCTTAATCTAGTCCCCCACGCTCTTTTTCCCCAAACCCATCCGATATAAATTTTGAGATAACAATTTTGTTAAAAATAGTTCAAACATCAGATAATAACAACTTCAAGGTTGACACAAATCCATTTTTTCACTTTGATATTGTAACTTTGATATCAATTTTGATACTTTGATGAATATTTGATTTTTTTTTAATTTTGATTTTGAAATAAGGAATTTTGAAAAACTTGAAATTTTTTGCAATCAAAAACGAACAAAAATTAATTAAAAAAAAAATCTTTCCGAAAATTAAGTTTTTCAAAGAAAAGTAAAGACCATTTTAAACTTAAGCTCAGCAGATACAAATACCTTTTAAAATTCAAACTCAAAACGACCAGAAATTACTATTAAAGAATAAATGAAACCCAAAACGAACAGATATTAAATAAACAATCATAGCAAAAACATACAACAAGTAATAATATAAATGAATAAATAGATCTTAAAGCAAGTAATGCTTAGAATGAATATGAAAATCAAGCTCAGATAATAACAACTTTTCCTATTGAAGTATAACATATTTTCCTATTGAAGTATAAATGAAACTTAAAACGAACAGAAATTAAATAAACAAGCAATGCAAACAAACGTACAATAGATATTAATGCAAATTAATAAATAAATCTTAAAAAGATTGAAACTTAAATTGAATATGCAAATCAAGCTCGAAACGAACACAAATCACCACAAACAAGACTTTGGGTATGACCTCCTTCTCTCACTGTAAAGTCTAAAACCTACTGCGTCATTGGCGCTTTACTGAAAACTATATGCGTCTTGAACAGTCTTGGAAAGTATAAACAACATCGAAGTGAATATGTGATGTATAATGATATTAATTATTGAAAGATCCATCAGCTCAAGAATTTATTTCACTGTAATTGTATTTTTATTTTCAATGCTGTAAGAACTGGAAAAGAAAATATTTGTAATATAATCCGTTTTCAGTTGATCACCAATGACGCAGTAGACTTTTGGTTTTTATTTACAGTTAGGAAAGGAGGCAGTATCCAAACAATTGTTTGTATGGAAACTATATTCGTCTTTAACAACTTTAAAAAGAGCTAATAAATTAAACTGAATATTTGATGTATAATGATATTAATTGCTGAAAACTCATCAGTTCGAAGTGTTATTATAATTTTAATGTTTATTTTCAATATTAAGTACAAAAGAAAATATTTTTCATAAAATTGGTTTTCAGTAAAGCGCCAATGACGCAGTATGTTTTAGACTTTTACAGTGAGAGAAGGAGGTCATAACCAAACTCTTGTTTATGGTGATTTTTGTTCGTTTCGAGCTTGATTTGCATATTCAATTTAAGTTTCATTCGTTTTAAGATTTATTTATTAATTTGCATTAATATCTATTGTATGTTTGTTTGTATTGCTTGTTTATTTAATTTCTGTTCGTTTTAAGTTTCATTTATACTTCAATAGGAAAATATTTTGTTTCGTTTTAAGCTTGATTTTCATATTCAATCTAAGCATTACTCGCTTTAACATCTATTTATTCATTTATATTATTACTTGTTACATGTTTTTGCTATGATTGTTTATTTAATTTCTCTTCGTTTTGGGTTTCATTTATTCTTTAATAGTAATTTCTGGTCGTTTTGAGTTTGAATTTTAAAAGGTATTTGTATCTGCTGAGCTTAAGTTTAAAATGGCCTTTACTTTTCTTTGAAAAACTCATTTTTCAGAAAGTGTTTTTTTAAATTAATCACATGAAAACAGACATAAGTTTAGAAACATCAATTGAACTTCCACAGAAAGGAGGGTGGTCGTGATGGAATTTATGCAAAGAAATCGAACATGCGTGAGAACCCTAAACAATTTATTGAGAAAATATGAGATTTTACCTATTTAGAGAAGTTCGTTCATGCATATTACCATCAACAGACCATAATTTTTTATTAATGGAGGGGCATAATTTAGGGGGGGGGGCTGGCTGGGGCTATGGCCCCCTTCTGATTTTAGGAAGGACTTCAAATCAGTAGTCACAATTATATTGATCTTATCTTAAGTGTGAAAAATTGTGTTTTCAATTAAACAAATCCTTTTCTATTAGAGCTGTACCTCACAACAATCTATTGTGAGCTTCATACCCAAACACATTTATTTATTATTCCTATTTCATATTTCATGATCAGTGTTGCCACCAGCTCAAAAATAAAATCCCGATTTTTCTTCAAAAAAAATCCCGAAATTTCAAAAAAAATCCCGGAACACGGTTTTTAGGTTATACAACATAGGGCTGCAAGGTGATGACGTAAAAAGCAAGGCGCGAAATTCGAAGTACCGTGAAACGTGGTTTCTAGTTGTAACTAACAACTGATTGTCAATATTCCTAGTATTATTTCGACGTGAAAAAGTTCTGCTGGATTAGTAGGATCTACGACAATTTTTTTAGGCCAAAACAATTCGCCAAAGTTCCGTAAAAAGGGCTAACGACCGTAGGGTCGTAGGGTCGACCGTAGGGTCGTAACGACCGTAGGGTCGACTAACGACCGTAGGGTCGTAAGGTCGTTACGACCGTAGGGTCGTAACGACCGTAGGGTCGTAAGGAAGAGAATACCCTTCTTTAAAAAAATTAATCTAAAAGTCAAACCAATTTTTTCTTACGGAAATAAAGGGCTAAGTTGAAACTTAAAGCGACAGAAATTATTGCTTCACAATTTGTGCAAGATAAAACTGCAAAACTAGCTCAAACAAACTGACTACGAATAAACTGGTATTTTTAATATATATTAGGATTTTGAAAAACTAGGGCTTTACTAAAAACACAAAATCAACCTTCCAAAAAATGGAATGTGCTCACAGAAGCAAAAAAATCCATCAGTTGCCAGTCGGAAATAAAGGACTAATTGAGCAGGCTCTCAAAATTCTTTCACAAATCAGGAAGTCTACAAATCAGATAAGATAAGATAAATAGATAGATAGCTAAGATTTATTCATAATCAATTAATCATACAAGAAAATACATTGTGCTAATCCCCCAAAGGCTCCTAGGCCTGTCATAGAGGGGGAATACATACCATTTAAATCAAACACTAAATCAATAGAAAAACAATAAAATAGGCCTACATTGAATAAGCCAATCAATACGGTAGGTCGTAAGGGTTTACGACCGTAAAGGTCGTAAAAAGGGCTGAAAAAAAAAGAAAAAAAAGAAGGAAAAAAGTGCCACCGCAAGAATGGGTTTCCTGTGGACGGAGGACGCCCAGTCTACGGGAGAGCAAATAGTTTTTTTTTTGTGTTAAAAAATTTTAAAGTTGTAGGAGTAAGCCTTTTGGAAGACCACCTTTGACTGGTAATTTATAATAAAGAAGTTAGGTGACGCTTAAAGTAGTAGATTTTAAAATATTTTTGATAGAAAATTTTACGTCACTGAGAGGAGAGGAGGTGGGATTAAAAAAAAAAAAAAAAAAAAAAATGCACATCCAGCGGTTCATACCTGATGCACAGAAATGGACTAATTTTTTGCGGAATTTTTCCACTTTCTGGCCTTCGCCAGAAGAGACACCGGAACTGTCCATTTCTTTGCATCAGGTATGAACCGGTGGACGTGCATGAGGGCACTCAGCATCTCGCTGTCTAATCTGTTCCGGAGCGGGCTCTTAATAAGCTTGAGAAGGGAAAACTGCCTTTCAGCGCCGGCACTACTGTGTGGCAGGCTCATCATGGTAAACATAAATGAAGGTAAGACTTTGAACATCTTATTTTTACCTGCATCTTTACAACTGTCCACAAAGGACCAAAACGCTACAGGACCTTCTTTACCTTTCACTTCAAAGATCTCATCCACAAATGGCAGTCTTCTCCACTCTGAGTTAAGCTCCTCGACGTCAACAGAGTATGTTGCACAAAACCTACTGTACAGCGGTGCTATAGAGGAGATCTGGCCCGAAAGAGCGATTGAAGGGTCAATACATTCTAACTGTTTCAAAAGAGGATCCCTATGGTTAATCCTTTTTTGAATCTGCTTCACAAGAATCTGGTAGAACTTGACACACTTGACTTGAATGTCATTCACCTGATGAGAGGATAAACGCAAGTTTTCCGACTTGACTAGAACATCAAATTTGGCACCGAAGTAAATCTCATTAAAAGGTCTCAGGTTATGAGGGTTGAAGACGTCAACTTCAAAGGGATCTTTATTTCGCAGAGAATTTTCTTTCATGAAGTTTCTCAGAATTTCTCCCAGAGTATCTCTCACAGATTTCAAAATCAGGTGAATCCTAACATCTTCACTCTGGTACTGTAAATTCAGCCTATTCACCACAGGCAAAATGTACCCGAGAAACATATAATAGAGCTGCAACTCATGGCTTTGTAGCCCCTTCAATATTGCGTTGGCTGCTGGTATTTCTGTCAGCATCATCGACTGAAAGTACAAGGTTAATGCAGGCCACTGTTCCAATAATCTCTGCACCACCTGCTCCATGGCCAACCATCTTGTTTTACTTGGATAAAGTACGGCATGTTCGGCAATATTCAAAAAGGCCTGGCATTCCTTAAACTCTTCTTTGCGTTTTGGTGAAAAGGCGACAAAGTTGTATATGTCATGACTAAATTGGATTACTGACGAATCCAGTGCCTCACAAGCAGCAGCAGAGCACAGGGCAAAAGAATGACAGATGCAGCCATGTACCACTAGCCATGGTAGCTCTTGTTTCAAGAGGGTAGCCAATCCATTGTTTTTGCCTAACATAACACTAGCATTGTCAGAAGCAAAACCAATAATATTTGCTACAGGGATGCCCCTAGTGACAAACTCATTAACGATTAATGCTTTTAGCCCAGCCGCAGATGCATCTTTTACTTTTGGCATTGCTAAAAATTCTTCGACAACTTTAAGATCGTTTTCGACCTTCTTGGCATAACGCACTAGAATCACTAAAAACTTCGTACACGAAACATCGGTAGATTCATCAACGATTATCGAAAATTTGCATCCTTTCAGATCAGTAGCAAGTTCCTCTTCCCCTTCTTTCGCAATCACGTGTTTGATCATTTCTGAAGATTTAGTCCGGGCGCAAGCAAGACCACTAACAGTCGGCGAGTCTTTTATGTAGTTTTTTAAAACGTCAGGCAACTGATCCATTTTAGAAACCGGAAGGTTCTCTTTCACAATAAACGCACACAAGCCCAGTTCAAGGCCTAAAATACTGTCTCTTAGTTTGGCTCGCTCCTGGAGCTCTTTGGAAGCACATGATAAAGCCGATACTTGATTCATTTTAGCTTTGACAGCGTTAACATGAAATGGTCTGGACGCATGCCGTCTCATAGCAGACTTATTCCCTTTGAGTGGTTTTGAGCAATAGCTACAGTAAGCCTTTGATGGCTCTTTTTCATCCGCCTTAAGCCAGCCCTTAAATTCTGGCAAATGGAGCCACTTGCTGGTGAACTTATCTACATAATTTTTCTTGCCTTTGCTTTTCTGGACTGCACGTTTTTCTCTTCTCTTCCCAATCTCTTTGGAAGATGACGCATTTTTGGTTTTCACTGAATCCTTTCTAAGATTTCTGTTCTTCTCATTCAAAGAATGCCGCCCATTTTCAGCATTATCAGACTCCGACGACGACACAGGATTTGGATCAAATTCTGACCCCTCGTCACTATTGCTAAGGTCTTCGGTTAGATCTTCAGAAGAATGTTCGTCCTCTGAATCTTCAGAGGAGGAGTATTCATTATCGAAGTCGGACTGTCGATGTGGGCGTACGGTAGTAAACACTTCGTTTTCAAAATGTGACGAATCCGCGTCGGCAGAACAGCCAGCGTCGGGCTCTTGACGTGGATGTTTCGTAAGTAATATTTCCTTTTCAAGATCTGACGAACCTGTGGTGGCAGCTAATCCTGACTCTCCATGGGTAGTCTCAGGACTCTTCCGCTTTTTTCGCAAACAAGAGACGAATGTCCTTCATCTGTAAAAGAGCAGACTTAAGCATGGGCGTAGGCAGAATTTTGGAAGGGGGGGGGGGCAAAACCAGAACGAAATCTCTGAAAATTCGTCTTCAAAGCATGCCCGTCGTTTCGGTTTTCGTTAAAGGACATAGAAACGTAAAAAAGATACATATAATGCTCTATGGGACCCTAGAAAACACTATTTCCCATCAAAACCCGAAATTCGTAGCGTTTTTCAAAAGTTTGTTATTTACGAATTTACTATTTGGTCCGTGGGCTTGCAGCGTCCCTCTGGTGTTGCGACGAAATAATCTTTGGCTGATTTTTCCTCAGTTGCCGATGAAAGGCTACAGAAGAAGCTAACGAAAAGCTATAAGGGAATGCAGGCAGAGAGACTGCATTTTCTGTTTTCTTCCTTCATTTTAAATCAACCAGGGTAAGAAGTCACATCAACGATTTTCAAATTTTTTGCGGCCGTGGTCTCGGATAGCACTGTGTAGGAATTATGACGTCTGGCCTCAAAATCTTGAAAATCCCTAAACGTGTTAAAAAAAAGGCTTGGTGGATATGAATTGAGATTTTTAACCATGAATGAAGGTATTATCATTATTTTTGCGTTCCTATGTCCTTTAAATTGAAAATAAATATTTTTTCTTAATATTTTTAAATATTTATACTAATATATATTATATTTTAATATATATTTTATATATATTAATTATTTTTAAATATTTATAAATTTCTTGGCCACTCGAGTACCTAGTCTTTAGCATTCTGACTATTCTAACCCCCCCCCCTGCCTACGCCCATGGACTTAAGTATTTACAGATCTACCAATTATTGTCAATGCTTAGCTGATTCACTAGCTGTCTCTTGTCCAAAATCTTCCACCGGTCATACTGTATAAGTCAGAGGAATATTATATGATCTTTTTTCTTTCTAACAAATACTTTCTAGATACTGGAATTTCTGTTTCATTCAGACCCACCTAGGCCAAGGTTAAATGTAGAAATAAAGCCTTATAAGATTTTTGGCTGCAAAGTCTTATTCCTTCAATGCATGATCACAAATATAGTCAGGCTAGAGAAACATAGTCAGAATGCTAAAGACTAGGTACTCGAGTGGCCAAGAAATTCCTATCTATCTGCTGCCACAAAAAAAAGTTGATGGGCTAACATTCTCCTCTACTTAATTTTTACTTCTCTAAGCCTATCAAGCACAAAATCACTTTCCAGAAACTTTGTGTGGCCAATTTAAACTTTTCTGACTCAAATTAAAGGACATATCGCAGTACTTTCGGCTTTTCTACTACTTTTGGATCTGTAGGGATCCTTGCATTTCCCTGAAACCTCGATTTTTGCTGCTTTTGTGTAAAGTCAAATTTTGCATCCAGCGATTTTGACGTTTGAGCTATCGTGATTTCGAGTTCGCAGAATCGCAACCTAATAGGGATTTTCTGTATTGGAGAACAGAAACTTCTCCAGAAAGAAAGAGCACTGCATATGCATCATAATTCATGATTAGAAGTATAATATACTGCAGACCCCCTAAATCATAAAATCTAATGCTAGTCTATTTATATGGACATTTTATAGAAAGAAATTTAAAAGATTCTCAAAAGTTCTGACTAAAGATTTTTCTTGTTACCTCCTCTCTACCTAAAAAACTTATCCTTGAAATTAAAAAAGAGGTCATCTTACAATATGTCTGGAAATGGGTGGTGGGAGGTAGAAAAGCCCACACAAATTCATGTTACCAGAATGCTTTTCTAAAATTATTCCAACCATCTTCCACATTGTCAACTTTTAAACTCTCAAGTTTGGTATTCAACTGTTCCTGGAAAGCTTGTTTCAAATTCTCATCCTGGAGTCTACCAACATCATAACTTCCTGGGAGGTAGTTACCCTTCCGAGACTTCAGCTTTAGATTAACCCTAGACACTACTAGATGGTGGTCTTTACTTTTCACATCAATAACAGCACTCCTATATACCCTAGTATCTTGTATTGATCCTGCCAGTCGGTAATTTAAAAAAAAAAAAAAAAAAAAAAAAAAAAAAAAAAAATGAGTTGGTTGAAGCAAATTCTGCCATCAAGCCCCAGCCCATTATGTATACAAGCCCAATGGACATTGTGGCTTGATGAAATGCTTCCAATTACTTGATTTTACTTCAAGTCAGGAAATGGAAAATGGGGCTAGGTCAGGAAAAGGAAATTTTAAGTAGACTAAAGATAGGCTTTGTAAAGATAGACTAGTCTAGGCCTAGTAATAGCAAAACATATTTTTAGCTCTAATATTTATTAAAGGGGAGAAATCAGATAAAGAAAAAAAGGAAATATACCATTAGATTTTCTATTTCCTTGTCTATTCCCCCACAAAGCCAGATACACCTTTAGGCTTAACAAAACAGTTTGATTTTTCTTTAAACTAGCTTTATTTGGTAATACACATCAGCTGCTGATGAAGAACTGGGTATATTATCCAAGCACCCCTGGTGTTTGGATAATCACTAACTTTGGACAAACAAACGAGCATAATTTGATTCAAATAGAGCCTACATTTCCAAGCAAGCTCTTAGTCTTGCATATGTATAGATTTAGATTACCTTGTTGGGATTAGCTCAATGTGATCTCAGAAACTTTTTTATACTGAAAATTAAGCTTAAAGAAAAGTTAGCAAACCCTAGTAGCCTATTTTTCTTTACAGCACATGTCTGGGATTGAATCTATTTATGTTTGAGTGGCTTTGTATCCTACAAGGCCTATAGGATCATGTGTTTAAGATTGGGCAGTATTTTCTTGAATTTGCCTAAGCTATGCTTAAACTAAATTGTGTATTTGCCATTAGACTCTACTATTAACTATCAATGCATTCAAAACATTCAGCAATCCATATGGCTAAAATAATCAGCCTAATCAAATAGCCTAGGCTAGCCTACTTGTTCAAGAAAATTAGGAGAAACCTAATAAGTTAGGCCTATGCATGGTAACCTAACAAAGATCAATTTTATAGGTGGTATAATACAATAGTTCAGTAGTTAACAAAATAAAGTTAAGCTTCTTGGGAATAGCACCATCAGCGAGGGGAAAAACTCTACTTTGAGATTCAGATCCCTGTTTAAACTATTTAAACTTATTCCACTTATATATATACAGAATAAGTAGAATGCCGTACGCTTTTTACTTACCTTTTCTGAGTTTAACTTTGCCCGAGGCATTGCACGGGGCACTGACCTGAGAGATTTAAGTCTCCTCTTGACGGTGGCGTCAGTTGAGACTACTTTCAATACTTCCTGCAAGGTTAAAGCACGTTTAAAATTCGAATTCGCCGCTCGACTCCAATTTTCAAAAGTTAAATCCGGAACGAAAAAATTGTTTCTACAGTGTAATAGCGCAAATCCAGAGGGAACTAGCAAAAACAGAGAATATTCGTGATACTGTACAGAAAAAAAAAGTAGACTATCAGCCAAAATCGTTGAAAATCTCTTTTTAATAAAAAATCCCGGTTTTTAGCAAAAATCCCGGTTTTTAGCAAAAAATCCCGGTTTTTATTAAAGAAATCCCGAAAGTCCCGGACACAAAAAAAATCCCGGACCGCAAAAAAAATCCCGGAAAACCGGGATTAATCCCGGACGGTGGCAACGCTGTTCATGATACATTTTTATTGTCTTGTTGTAAAAGCCAAGGTGCCCGACCTTCATTACAATAAAACAAGGCGACCCAGGAGCTGTAACAAAATTATACATGTCGTTTACGCAATTCTAGGGCAGTGATCCCCTCTATATATATGTATTATGTATTTTTTATTTCTTTGAGTGTGTTCCTGAATCTGTTTTGAATTGCATTGAATTGTCTTGAAATTTGGCTTCTTGAATTTTGAGACAATCAAAGTGAGAATTTACGACCATTTATTTTTTTATGATTTCAGAGAAGATAAGAAAAAATATATTATATAAGGGGACAATTCAAAGAATCGATAAAACTCTTGAAGGACAGTACCTAATCTTACATACCCAAGATTATAACAAAATGAAAATGTGGAAAAAGCGCAAGATTTGTTATTAGGACAGTTTAAAATAAATTGTACCAGCAATCAAAGACCAATATTTCAGTAGGAAGCTATCAGGAGGTCCCAGTCGACACCACTGCTGCCATCTACAATTGAGTATAACGGGACTTAACCAAATAGACAATATTATTGATCCACGAAGGGGAGAGAATTTCTGAGAAATTGATTTGCATAATCGAGGGGAATGTATTGATCCACGAAAGAGGAATTTATTTCAGGACTCTAAAGAGATAGATGGTCTTTAGTGACAGAGATGGTTTTTCTATTTTTAAATATGGCTTCTCCGATCTTTAGGTCAGAGTGATAAATTTATATTCTATCGAAGCCATAATAGTGTAGCTAGAAACACTATCTACACAAACAAATAGAATCAGACTCACAAACAGAGAAAGACAGACACTATAGACATTCAAACCAACAAAGACAAATACTTGGACTTGCAAACACCAACCCAGACATGCAAACAAATAGAAACAGACACACAAACAGAGAAAGACAGACACTTTAGACATTCAAACCAACAAAGACAAATTCTTGGACTTGCAAACACCAACCCAGACATGCAAACAAATAGAAACAGACACACAAACAGAGAAAGACAGACACTTTAGACATTCAAACCAACAAAGACAAATTCTTGGACTTGCAAACATCAACCCAGACATGCAAACAAATAGAATCAGACACACAAACAGAGAAAGACAGACACTTTAAACATTCAAACCAACAAAGACAAATTCTTGGACTTGCAACTACCAACCCAGACACGCAAACAAATAGAATCAGACACACAAACAGAGAAAGACAGACACTTTAGACATTCAAACCAACAAAGACAAATTCTTGGACTTGCAAACACCAACCCAGACATGCAAACAAATAGAATCAGACACACAAACAGAGAAAGACAGACACTTTAGACATTCAAACCAACAAAGACAAATACTTGGACTTGCAAACACCAACCCAGACATGCAAACAATAGAATCAAACACACAAACAGAGAAAGACAGACACTTTAGACATTCAAACCAACAAAGACAAATTCTTGGACTTGCAAATACCAATCCAGACATGCAAAAAAATTGAATCAGACACACAAACAGAGAAAGACAGACACTTTAGACATTCAAACCAACAAAGACAAATACTTGGACTTGCAAACACCAACCCAGACATGCAAACAATAGAATCAGACACACAAACAGAGAAAGACAGACACTTTAGACATTCAAACCAACAAAGACAAATTCTTGGACTTGCAAACACCAACCCAGACATGCAAACAAATAGAATCAGACACACAAACAGAGAAAAACAGACACTTTAGACATTCAAACCAACAAAGACAAATTCTTGGACTTGCAAGCACCAACAAAGACATGCAAACAAATAGAATCAGACACAAAAACAGAGAAAGACAGACACTTTAGACATTCAAACCAACAAAGACAAATACTTGGACTTGCAAACACCAACCCAGACATGCAAACAAATAGAATCAAACACACAAACAGAGAAAGACAGACACTTTAGACATTCAAACCAACAAAGACAAATTCTTGGACTTGCAAACACCAACCCAGACATGTAAACACCAACCCTGGGGGGGGGAGGAGAAGAGGGGATAGTAGGATGGTGGAGGGAGGCCCGGGGTGAGGGGTGCTCTTTGGGGGCTCTGGGGGAGAGGGCCCGGAGGGGGGGGGGGGCTGGAGGCAATTGGGGGGGGGGGGGGGGGGGGGGGGGGGTGGGCCTTTGGGGGCCCGGGGGGCCCTTTGGGGGCCCGGGGGGATAGGGCCCTTTGGGGTTGGGGTAGGGGTCCTTTGGGGTTGGGTGGGGGACCTCACAACATTGTTAAAATGGAAATTGTGTATTATAACGACCACAGAGTTTCACCCCAAATCATCTTCTAAAATGTCTCAAACTGTTTCGCCCAAATCATCTTCTAAAATGTCTCAAACTGTTTCGCCCAAATCATCTTCTAAAATGTCTCAAACGGTTTCGCCCAAATCATCCCCTAAACATAATTTCTGCGTGTTCCTTTTGTTTTGGCATCCCTGCGCTGTCACATTTGAAATTCCTAGGAAAAAATTCCTGCGTTAATTTCTTCATCTCTAAGATGTTCCTAGCTACACTATTATGGCTTCAATAGAATATCAATTTATCACTCTGACCTAAAGATCGGAAAGCCATATTTAAAAATAGAATATTAATTTATCTCTGTCACTAAAGACCATCTATCTCTTTAGAGTCCCGAAATAAATTCCCCTTTCGTGGATCAATACATTCCCCTCGATTATGCAAATCAACTTCCCAGAAATTCTCTCTCCTTCGTGGATCTGTAATATTGTCTATGTGGTTAGGTCCCGTTAGACTCAATTGTAGATGGCAGCAGTGGTGTCGACTGGGACCTCCTGATAGCTTCCTACTTATTTCTACTTTACAGTTGAACGGCCTTATCAATGGGGAGGGGGACTTGGCTTGAACCAACTTATATAAAAGGCGATAAAAACATGAAAAAAAAACAAATAAGAGACCTACCAATTGGTGTCAATTCAAGAAAATTTTGGGTGGTGGGGGTGAATTTTTACTTTCTGACATCCAGAAGGGAGGAGGAGCAAATTTTGTTGTTTTTTTTCGATTTTTCTATGAAAATATCAAGCCAGTGTCATGATCAGCCACATTCACGTATGCAAGTTAGTATTAAAGCAGTTGCACTGCATGCAATTTTTCCATTAACCGTTGAGCTCATAGGCTCAACCTTGTAAGCTTATGCATAGGAATTGGCTAAATCTAATTCTACAAGCCAAGAAAAATATTCAAAGGGTTAACCTGTAATAGCTTAGGCTAACTGTGCCTTATGAAAAATATAAATCTTATCTCCTTGGCTCATTTCCTTGTAAAAATCCCCCTAGGACTCGCCTATTAAAATTTTCTATTGAAAGGACAGAATCCTCACGTTGTTTGTCAAATATTAACGGAAAACGTTTGAAAAACATATTTAGTTTCCCAGTTACTTGCAATTTATGCTTCTATAATGCTTTCAATTTAAAATAACAGATGCAATTTTCAACGGATCAGTAAAAATATTTCAACGCAGCCGTTGAACCATTGTGACGCAGAAACTCGCAGCAAGAAACGGAGGAAATTTTACGGATCACGCAAAAGCGGCCGTTTTTGCGTGAAATTGCATCAGTGGGAACCCAGGGTTTCTCCTCCATCCTTCAAGAGCTGTATTGTTTTATCGCGAATAGCAATATACATTACCAAGTGTTTGTCAATGATCAGAAATCCGCTGGCACAACTGTTCCTCAGTTGGAGAAATAATCTACTACAAGATTGGTATACTGATATATATCGGTGACCAAATACTGAATAGATACAACTGTATCTTGACTGTTTCATCAATTACCAAAACATTCTTTAGACGTGGGCTCAGGCCCACGGACTCGGAACCAGTCCTCAGACGTTTCAATTTATATTTTTACTCCAAATAGCGGATTTTTTTTTGCCAAAATATCTCTGTTTGAGCAGCTGCAGGTGGTAGAACTAGTTTTCTCTAGAGCTACTGGTCTTACTGCAGCTACACGAGTTTTTATGTTTTAACATTTGACGTGACCGTCTCTTACTATGTAGCTATCGCTGCAACCCGGGTGCATAATGATCCCTTTTTTCCAATTACTATGGCCTACAGATAGCTCCTTAATGTAACTAACTACCACTTAATGTAACAGCTACCGCTGCAACCCGGATGGCCGAGTGGTCCAAGGCGCTGGTGTTAGCCACCAGTCTCTTTGGAGGCGTGGGTTTTACTAGGTTGCTAGCTACTGGAAGCGTGGCCGAGTGGTCCAAGGCACTGGTTTTAGCCACCAGTCTCTTCGGAGGTGTGGGTTCAAATCTTACCCCTGGTATACGATTATGATTTATGTACAAAAATCAAATATCTTTGAAAAGACTGCAGCATGGAAAGACATCAAAAATGCAGTTTTTAATTGAAAAACTTATTCTCTCTTGGAAATAATTTTATTTTAGTTACAAAAGATTTTTAACCCAATTAATTTCCTTTAAAATGAGCCATTGAACAACTCTCTACGATGTTCCAGTGCCAAGCTATCTGTGGAAAAAATGAAGGAAGGAAAAAATTTGCCGTTTAGGCAGAATGTTGTAGTAGCCACCACTTTTCTTCTATTTAACAGCAGGCGGGCTTTTCAGTGATACTATTTAGCCCACTTTTCTTGATTTTCAAGTCAAAATATTTCCCTTGCTCTTCAAGCCAAATGACAGAAAGTTTCCTATAAAGGGGTTTTGGACAAGGCGGTTCTAATGGTGTACTTTTTGTTTTGATCTGACTTATTTTTAGGAGTTATGGGTTTTTGTATTTCTTTACATTGGAAGTGATCGTCTCTTACTAGGTTGCTAGCTAGTGTGGGTGGGGAGAACACTCCCCACAACCCTCAGGGCAATGGTTTTAAGTTATGCCCTGGGGGCATATAAGGTTTTTATAGAAGGCGTTGTCATAGAAAAAATTTCAAAAAAGGCTCATTTGATTGGAAATTCAAAAGGCTAGAGCCCTTTTTAATAGTCGAAAGTGATTTGAGGGCAACTGGCCCCCCCATGCCCATCATTCCCCCAAACACATCCAATAAAAATTTTGAGATAGCCATTTTGCTCAGCGTAGTTGATTTCCAAATAGCAAATATGTTTTTGAGGAGGACATTCTCCCAAACCAAGGGTAAGGGTATAAAGTTATGCCCTATGGGTATATAAAGTTTTTATAGAAGGCGTTGTCGTAGAAACTTCAGAAAACGCTCATTCGATTGGAAATTCAAAGGGCTAGTGCCCTTTTTATTAGTCGAAAGTGATTGGAGAGCAACTAGCCTCCCTCCACATCCATCATACCCCCAAACACATCCAATCAAAATTTTGTGATAGCCATTTAGTTCAGCGTAGTGAATTTCCAGATTGAAAATATATTTTTGAGGAGGACACTTCCCCACAACCCTCAACTCAAGGGTTTTAAATTATACCTGGGGGCATATAAAGTTCTTATAGAAGGTGTTG
This sequence comes from Artemia sinica, assembly GCA_027921565.1. Lineage (NCBI taxonomy): Eukaryota > Metazoa > Arthropoda > Branchiopoda > Anostraca > Artemiidae > Artemia > Artemia sinica. Next base: position 47,019,248 of record CM051266.1, on the reverse strand, counting down.
TCGTAGAAACTTCAAAAAAGACTCATTTGCTTGGAAATTCAAAGGGCTAGTGCCCTTTCTAATAGTCAAAATTGATTTGAGGGCAACTAACCCCCCTCTCACGCCAACCTTTTCCCCAAACACATCCAATCAAAATTTTGAGACAGCCATTTTATTAAATGTAAGAGTCGAAAGTAATCCTTTTTAAGAGTCAAAACTGATCAGAGGGCAACTACCCCCCCCCAAGCTCTTTTTTCCCCAAATGCATCTGATAAAAAATTTGAGGTAGCCACTTTGGTAAAAATAGTTCTAAGATCATATAACAAAAACTCCTTTATGCATGGTCTTTTCGTTAAAAATAGTTCAAAGATCAGATAAGAAAAACTCCTGTGTCGACACCCCCCCCCCCCCCAGGGCAGGGGCAGGCGTTGTAAGTATCGGTCTGGGGGCATATATGGTTCTTATGGAAGGTATGCTCGTATAAATTTCAGAGAGGGTTCATTTGAATAGAAATTAAAAGTTGTAGTTCATTTTGTCAGAGTGAAAAAAGATAAGAGGGCAACTAGCCCCTCACGCCCTCCACGCCTTTGGGTGTATCGGATGGATAAACCCATCCGATAAAAAATTCAGGTGACCATTTTGTTAAAAATAGTATAATTATCAGATATTAAAACTCCAGGGTCGACACAACCCCCCAGGGCCCAGGGATAGGCGTTGTGACTTATACTCTGGGGATATATATGGTTCTTATAGAAGTGATACTCGTATAAACTTCAGAGAGGGCTCATTTGATTGAAAATAGAAGGTTCTAGTCCGCTTTTAAAGATTCAAAAGAGACCGAAGCTTAATCTAGTCCCCCATGCCTTTTTTCCCCAAACCCATCCAATAAAAATTTTGAGATAGCAATTTTGTTAAAAATAGTTCAAACATCAGATAATTAAAAACTCCGAGGTTGACACAAACCCATTTTTTCACTTTGATATTGTTACTTTGATATCAATTTTGTTACTTTGATGAATATTTGATTTTTTTTTTTTAAGTTTGATTTTGAAATAAGGAATTTTTAAAAACTTGAAATTTTTTGCAATCAAAAACGCACGAAAATTAATTAAAAAAAACTTTCCGAAAAATATGTTTTTCAAAGAATAGTAAATGCCATTTTAAACTTAAGCTCAGCAGATACAAATACCTTTTAAAATTAAAACTCAAAACGACCAGAAATTAAATAAACTATCATAGCAAAAACATACAACAAGTAATAATATAAATGAATAAATAGATCTTAAAGCGAGTAATGCTTAGATTGAATATGAATATCAAGCTTAAAACGAAAAAAAAAAAAATTTCCTATTGAAGTATAAATGAAACTTAAAACAAACAGAAATTAAATAAACAATCAATGCAAAAAAACAGACAATATATATTAATGTAAATTAATAAATAAATCTTAAACGAGTGAAACTTAAACTGAAGATGCAAATCAAGTTTGAAACGAACAAAAGTAACAACAAACAAGAGTTTGGGTATGATCTCCTTCTCTCACTGTAAAACTCTAAAACCTACTGCGTCATTGGCGTTTACTAAAAACTATATGCGTCTTGAGCAGTCTTGGAAAATATAAACAACATCAAATTGAATATTTGATGTATAATGATATTAACTGTTGAAAGATCCATCAGTTCAAGAATTTATTTCACTGTAATTTCATTTTTATTTTCAATACTGTAAGAAATGGAAAAGAAAATATTTGTAATATAATCCGTTATCAGTTAAGCACCAATGACGCAGTAGGCTTTTGGTTTTTATTTACAGTTAGGAAAGGAGGCAGTATTCAAACACTTGTTTGTAGGGAAACTATATTCGTCTTTGTCAACTTTAAAAAGAGCTAATAAATTAAACTGAATATTTGATGTATAATGATATTAATTGCTGAAAGCTCATCAGTTCAAAATGTTACTATAATTTTAATATTCATTTTCAATATTAAGTATAAAAGAAAATATTTGTCATAAAATTGGTTTTTAGTAAAGCGTTAAATGACATTCAGGTAAGCAAGTTGGCATTAAAGCAGTTGCACTGCCTGCAATTTACATTAACCGTCGTGATCATAGACTCAACCTTGTGGTGAGTTCTTGTATTTAGAACTTGAGACGAATGACATCTTTCCTTTGGTCCCCATTGGGGATATTTTTTTAACGTAAAACGGCTCACGGATAGTGGATAAGGGAAAATCGCAAAATGTTCACACAGAAACGGTTTATTGCAGCTGTTGAGACGCAAAGATACTATGATATATTAAAAAAGTATATGCATAGGAATTCACTAAATCAAATTCTAGAAGCCAAGAAAAATATTCAAAGGGCTAACATGTAATAGCTTAGGCTAACTATGCCTTATAAAAAATATAAGTCTTATCTCCTTGGCTTATTTCCTTGTAAAAATCCCATTAGGACTCGCCTATTAAAATTTTGTATTGAAAGGACAGAATCCTCATGTTGTTTGTCAAATACTAACAGAAAACTTTTGAAAAACATGTTTACTTTCTCAGTTACTTGCAATTTATGCTTCTATAATGCTTTTAATTTAAAATAAAGGAAGCGATTTTCAACGGATCAGTAAAAATATTTCAACGCAGCCGTTGAACCATTGTGACGCAGAAACTTGTCGCAAGAAACGGAGGAAATTTTACGGATCACGCAAAAACGGTTGTTTTTGTGGGAAATTACATCAGTGGGAACCCAGAGTTTCTCCTCCATTCTTCAAGAGCTGTATTGTTTTATCACGAATAGCAATATACATTACCAATCGTTTTTTAATGCTCAGAAAGCCGCTGGCATAACTGTTCCTCAGTTGGAGAAATAATCTACTACAAGATTGGTATGCTGATATATATAGGTGAACAAAGTACTGAATAGATATAACTGTATCTTGACTGTTTCATCAATTACCAAAAATTCTTCAGACCTGGGCTCAGGCCCACGGACTCCCAACCAGGCCTCAGACATTTGAATTTATATTTTTACTTCAACTAGCGGAATTTTTTTTTTTGCCAAAATATCTCTGTTTGAGCAGCTGAAGGTGGTAGACCTAGTTTTCTCTAGAACTACTGGTCTTACTGCAGCTACGCGAGATAAAATTATTGACATGCAAACTGGTAAAAGCTTTTGATGTAATGTTTCATAAAGCAAAAGAACTTTCCCGTGAGTGTGGCCTCACTGAAGACCTTTTGCGAAATTTTCAGAATTTTGGTTCCTCATGAAAAAGACAAAGCGTGCACAGTAGGTAGCTTCCAGCTTACATGATTTTGTAACGGTGTCGACTTTGGGAAAAAGTGACCATGCTGAAGTGAAAGAATCAACTAAAGATACTTTCAGAAGGGATTATTTTCTTGTGTTAGACAGATTGTGCTGTGAGTTTGAAAGCCGCTTCACAAATGCTCTTTCACTGTTAGAGTCAATCTCTGCATTAGATCTTGATTCGTCGTACTTTCTCAATACGAGCTGACTAGCTAGACAGTGTAGTAGATATCTTGTGAGAAAAAATATCGAATCTTTAGGCAATAGGCCAAAAGATCTCTTGGGACTTCACGATTTTGTGAAGGCAATGTTGATAGCATCTTCTGAAGTTTTTAAAATTATAAACATCTTCATTACTCTGCCCATCACAACGGCTTGTAATGAGATTCATTTCTAAATTAAGCCTGATTAAAACGTATTTAGTATCAACAATGGGTGACGAAAGGCTCAGTGATATGATGTTGGTGTTTAGTGAAAAAAAAATGTGTGAAATCATTGGATTTCGAGACTATGCTTGGTATTTTTGGAAAAATGAGACCTCGTTGGTTCCCACTTTTGAAATGAAACTGTGAATTACTTTCCAACTTCAGTTTTCTGTATTTATTAAATTTTTTTGAATTGCTTCCTACTAGTAATAGTTGATTTTGGGATAGGCCTGTGCTAATCACTTTGAAGGAGCTTTGCTCTTAAACAACTGTGAGCCGGGCACTATGGGGGGCCCACAGAGGTTGTTTAGCCCCCCCCCCCCGTTAGTTCAGAACGAAATGTCACAGCTGGTTATCATTATGACGTCACTTATCTTGACGTCAAAAACTACAATAAATGAAATAAAAAAGTCGTTATCTCAGCATGATGTTGTCTAAAAAAAAGTTCAGCTGCCAAATAAACAATAGAAGATCAATTGCTAAAATAAAACATTAGGGGGCTTGTCTGTTATAGCACCTGAGTTAATTTCTTTATCTAAGTAGAACCTGTTTCTGTGACTAATCCTAATGAAATATCACAAAATATGATGAGAAAATAATACTTTAGAAGCAGATTTGGGCTATATATTTGCACATTGGGGGGGGGGGGGGAGTATACGGAATCTGCATGCAAAATGTGTTAGGTACAATTATTCTGCATATTATGAAGTAAGAATTGTTTTCTAACTTTACACTGTCCGAATACTTAGTCTCCCCCTTAATGTATAAATATATAGCCCAAATTATATATTTTCAATCTATTCAGTCACTTCTCTTTGTCTTGTCCCACGCTAAGCTGAAAGAAACTAACGAAGAAACTGGATCTACTTAGCTTCTACATACATAGGCTCTATTACTTTATAGCGAATTACTGAATTACTCTGAGTTTCTCTTCACGCTAAAGTTTTTAGCACTTTTAATAAATAATTCCAGTTCTATTTAAAGGCTCTTGTATTTCACGAGTTGTTCTTAAAAAATTGGGACGAACAGTCAAAGTTTAGCGTAAAGAGCAAGGTATTGAGGAGGGGGAATCATTCGTTACTAAAGGAAAGATTTTTGAAGGGAGACATAGGAGACATGCCTTTTCCAGAGGTAGGAGGCTTAATTTTTCTTGACCCTCCTCCCCCCCCCCCCCAGAAAAAATAAAATAAATCCCCCGTATAAAAATCCTGGATACGCCCTTGATAGGAGCTTTTACATCTATATATTAATTTATCTACATTGAGCAATACCTTTTAACTGGAGTCAAGCGCAGGACTGGTTTTGCTTGGGGCTTTTTGCTTTTTGACCTAGAGTCATTCCTGTGGACAGGTTAATTGTCTGAATAAAAAACCCAACTCGAAATTCCAGTACCAAGGTTTTACTGCGAAATAAAGATTAGCATAGCTGGAGATTACCTGGACTCTGTGAATAGGGAAAGTGGAAATTGCCTAATTCTTACTATTCCAAAATCAGTATCATATAAGAAAAAAAAATTATTTACAAAGAACCCAATTCACTTTTCCTGGCACCGTCCGAGATTCGAACCTAAGCACTTTAAATTTAAAGCCTTGGCTTCCTCCACTACTCCGATACAACCCTTTTGATGAGAGTAGGTTTTCGAAGTGACTGTTAGTTCTTATATAGGCTCATGGGCGTAGGCAGCATCTTGTGTAAAGGGGGGAAGCCGCTTCTGTGATGGAGGGGGGAGGGATCTTACTAATACTTCCTGAGGTCCTTTGAATATAGCGCTTTAGAAGCTAAACAGTGGAGGAATTACAGGAAAGATTGGTACCGTGGTTTTATGGATTGACTTAAAACTCTATCAGTAAGAACGCCAAAAAGTACAAGCCTATGACGGACAACTGCTTTCAACTGTCACAGTGTAGGAGCTTTCTTTAACAACCTGGATTGATTCCTATATAAACACATGTTCAGACCATAGGACATATGAAGTTTTGACGAATCAGGTCTTTAAAAATCCACAGGCCTGGTAAAATCATTGCACAGCGAGGCCAAAAGTAAGTAGGGAAGGTCACGTCAGCTGAAAGAGGTCAGTTGACCACAATTTTTGCTGGTGTTAATGTGTTTGGAGCACAGTCCCTCCTCTACTTATTTCCCCACAAAAACAGTGTCCGGAAATTTTACTCAGGGGAGCCTTACCAGGAATCATCACGATCAGCTCAGAAAATACTTCTGGCTGGATGACTATCTCTCATTCTTTGCTTTACTTGCAGCATTTTATCAATCAAGTCAAACCCCAAAATCAACAGGAAAAAAATACGAAAAAGTCAGAAGTGCTCGCTAACACCCCCATGAAAGAATGCATTACTGCTAGGATAAAAGCTGTATCTGCCAAAAAGCCCTAGTCTTGGAACGAAAGAAAGTCAGACAGCTCAAAAGATTAAAAAGCAACAGGCGTGTCCCTCTCAACAAAAGCTACAGTTACAGTGACAATTCTGACGTAGATGATCCTGTATTCAACAACTCTTCAGACCCCAGCATAGACATTGAAGACGAGCCCCCTACAAGCAACTTCTAATTTGACACTGAGAAAGTCAAGGCTGGTGACTACATTCAGATTGAGCTGAAGAGCAAGGAAGGGAATTCTGTTCACAATATTATCATTATTAAAAAGTAGCAACTGAAGAACATAAGGTCCACTTTTGGAAAGAGACTGGAGCAAGATACTTTGCGCTAACTGACGAGATGGATAGTGTCTTAAAGACAGAAGCTGAAATAAAATTGCCACCACTGAAAGGTAGAACACCAAGATTAGCGGAGCGGCTTACTTTTGGTGATGATCAGTCAATGTATAATTTGAAATTAATGCTCTTTAGTTTTTTTTAAACCTTAATGAAATTCATTTTGTAGTTTTTATGCTAACAATATTCTTTCTTAATTTTACGGCTGAAAAACAAGCTTGAATGTTCCCCTGGTCACTTTTCTTTTTCTTTTTTCCAGTAGCCAAACGTAAGCCAGAGACGACCAAACCAGTGCCGGGGTGGCCCAGGTTTGGCACTCTTGACCACTTGGATAGAGAGGCATCCAGGTGGAAAAATGGCGTAGTATTTCTAAATTGTCTTTTTCAAGGATGGTATTGAATGAGTTATTTTTGCTTTGGCATGCTCAGCAACTTCTTATCGCTTGAATCAATTCATGGAGAATTAAACAAGTCAAAATCAGCCAATCGCGGGCCGGTCTCCTATCTATATATCGGACCGAAAATCAATATTGAAGATCGGAACGTAAATGTTGATATTGCAAACGAAATTTGGAAATTTCTATTTATTTCTAGCTTTTTTAACCATCTACCAGGTAACATCCAACAAAAAATTCCAACATACGAAAAGTTCTCGCTAATATCTATCGTAAATTTGAAGTTCTAGGGGGGGGCAGCTGCCCTCCTCTGACCCCCCTTCCCTACACCAATGTGTAGGCTACTAATGGGTAAGGTTAAACTCGCTGGGGCTTTAGCCCCCCTCTGACTTTAGGAGGGGTCCCAAATCAGTAGTCACAATTATATTGATCTGATCTTATGTGTGAAAAAATTCTGTTTTCAATTAAAACAAATCTGTTTCTATTAGAAGTGTACCTCACAACAATCTATTGTGAGCTGCATTCCCGAAAAAATTTATTTATTATTCCTATTTCATATTTCATGATACATTTTTATTGTCTTGTTGTAAAAGCCAAGGTGCCCGACTTTCATTACAATAAAACAAGGCGACCCAAAATTATACATATCATTTACGCAACTCTAGGGCAGTGATCCCCTCTATATATATACGTTTTATGTACTCTTTATTTCTTTGAGTGTGTTCCTGAATCTGTTTTGAATTGTATTGAATTGTCTTGAAATTTAGCTTCTTGAATTTGAGACAATCAAAGTGAGAATTTCAGACCAGTTATTTTCTTATGATTTCAGGAAAGATAAGAAAAAATATATTATAGAAAGGGACAATTCCTAGAATCGATAAAAATTTTGTAAGATTTTGAAGGACAGTACCTATCTTACATACCCAAGATTATAACAAAATGAAAACATGGAAAAAGCACAAGATTTGTTAATAGGACAGTTAAAAAGAAATTGTACCAACAATCAAAGACCAATATTTCTACTTCACAACTGAAAGGTCTTATCAACGGGGGGATGGGGGGGGGGGACTTGAACCAACTTATAAAAAAGGCGAGAAAAACATGAAAAAAAAACAAAACAAATAAGGGACCCACCAATTGGTGTCAATTCAAGGAAATTTTGGGTTGGGGGTGGTGAATTTTTACTTTTTGACATACAGAAGGGGGGGGGGCAATTTCTTATTTTTGAATTTTCTATGAAGATATCAAGCCAGTGTCATGAGCAGCCACATTCAGGTATGCAAGTTGGTATTAAAGCAGTTGAACTGAATGCAATTTACATTAACCGTCGTGATCATAGACTCAACCTTGTGTTGGGTGCTTGTATTTAGAACTTGAGACGAATGACATCTTTCCTTTGGTCCCCACTGGTAAGACTTTTTTTTTTAACGCAAAACGGCTCACGGATAGCGGATGTGGAAAAATCGCAAAATGTTCACACAGAAACGGTTTATTGCAGCCGTTGAAACGCAAAGATACTATGATATATTTAAAAAGCATATGCATAGGAATTGGCTAAATAAAATTCTAGAAGCTAAGAAAAATATTCAAAGGGCTAACCTGTAATAGCCTAGGCTAAATATGCCTTATGAAAAATATAAGTAATATCTCCTTGGCTCATTTCCTTGTAAAAATCCCCCTAGGACTCGCCTATTAAAGTTTTGTATTGAAAGGACAGAATCCTCATGTTGTTTGTCGAATATTAACGGAAACTTTTGAAAAACATGTTTAGTTTCTCAGTTACTTGCAATTTTTGCTTCTATAATGCTTTCAATTTAAAATAACGGGTGCGATTTCCAACGGATCAGTAAAAATATTTCAGCGCACCACTTGAACCATTGTGACGCAGAAACTTGCAGCAAGAAATGGTTGAAATTTTACGGATCATGCAAAAACAGCCGTTTTTGCGTGAAATTGCATCAGTGGGAACCCAGAGTTTCTCCTCCATTCTTCAAGAGCTGTATTGTTTTATCGCGAATAGCAATATACATTACAAAGTGTTTGTTAATGCTCAGAAAGCCGCTGGTATAACTGTTCCTTAGTTGGAGAAATCATGATTGGTATACTGATATATATCGGTGAACAAAGTACTGAATAGATGCAACTATATCTTGACTGTTCTATCAATTACCAAAACATTCTTCAGACGTGGGCTCAGGCCCACGGGCTTCAAGACATTTGAATTTATATTTTTTCTCCAACTAGCGGAATTTTTTTTTTGCCACAATATCTCTGTTTGATTAGCTGCAGGTGGTAGACCTAGTTTTCTCTAGAGCTACTGGTCTTACTGCAGCTACGCGAGATAAAATTATTGACATGCAAACTGTAAAACCTATTGAAGCAAAAGAACTTTCCCGTGAGTGTGGCCTCACTGAAGACCTTTTGCGAAATTTTCAGAATTCTGGTTCCTCATGAAAAAGACAAAGCGTGCACAGTAAGTAGCTTCCAGCTTACATGATTTTGTAACGGTGTCGACTTTGGGAAAAAGTGACCATGCTGAAGTGAAAGAATCAACTAAAGATACTTTCAGAAGGATTATTTTCTTGTGATAGACAGAATAATTGTGCTGTGAGTTTGAAAGCCGCTTCACGAATGTTCTTTCACTGTTAAAGTCAATTTTTGCATTAGATTTTGATTCGCCGTACTTTCTCAATACGAGCTGACTAGCTAGTGTGGCAGCACATTACAAAGAAGTTTGCATTGACAAAACCCTGTTTGATTGGTCAACAGATCTTGTGAGAAAAAAATATCGACTCTTTAGGTAATAGGCCAAAAGATCTCTTAGGACTTCACAATTTTGTGAAGGCAATGTTGATAGCATCTTCTGAAGTTTTTAAAATTATAAACATTTTCATTACTCTGCCTATCACAACGGCTTGTAATGAGATTCTTTTCTAAATTAAGCCTGATTAAAACCTATTTAAGATCAACAGTGGGTGACGAAAGGCTCAGTGATCTGATGTTGGTGTTTGGTGAAAAAAATTGTGTGAAATCATTTGATTTCGAGGCTATGGTTGGTATTTTTGGAAAAATGAGATCCTGTTGTAAACTGTAAATTACTTTCCAACTTAAGTGCTCTGTATTTATTAAAAACTTTTAAATTGCTTCTTACTAGTAATATTTGATTTTCATGATACATCCTTATTGTTTTGTTGTAAAAGCCATGGTGCCCGACCTTCATCAGAGGCAACGCTATAGCGTCGCCTATAGTAAAGGCCATACGGCTCCAATGTTTTATTATTTATTATTATTCTTTTTACCAGAGGCACTTCATATGGAAGAGGTCGTCGCAGAAACATCAAAGGGGGCTCATTCAATTGAAAATTGAGAGTTCTAGTGCCCTTTTTGAAAGTGAAAGTGAAAGTGAAAGTCGAAAGTGATTGGAGGGCAACTAGCCCCCCTCCCACACCCATCATTCCCCCAAACACATCAAATCAAAATTTTGAGATAGCCATTTTGTTCAGCGTAGTTGATTTCCAGATAGAAAATATGTTTTTGAGGAGGACACTCCCCCACAACCCTCAGGGCAAGGGTTTTAAGTTATGCCCTGGGGGCAAATAAGGTGTTTGTAGAAGGTGTTGTCGTAAAAGAAACTTCAAAACAGGCTCATTTGATTGGAAATTCAAAGGGCTAGTGCTTTTTTAATAGTCGAAAGTGATTGAAGGGCAAATAGCCCCCCCCCCAACGCCCATCATTTCCCTAAAAACATCCAATCAAAATTTTGAGATAGCCATTTTGTTCAGCGTAGTTGATTTCCAGATAGAAAATATGTTTTTGAGGAGGACACTCCCCCACAACCCTCAGGGCAAGGGTTTTAAGTTATGCCCTGGGGGCAAATAAGGTGTTTGTAGAAGGTGTTGTCGTAAAAGAAACTTCAAAAAAGGCTCATTTGATTTGAAATTCAAAGTCGAATTCAAATTTCGACTATTTTTAATAGTCGAAAGTGATCGGAGGGCAACTAGCCCCCCCCCCATGTCAATCATTCCCCAAAACACATCCAATAAAAATTTGAGATAGCCATTTTGTTCAGCGTAGTTGATTTCCAGATAGAAAATATGTTTTTGAGGAGGACACTCCCCACAACCCTAAGGGCAAGGGTATAAAGTTATGCCCTGTGGGCATACAAGGTTTTCATAGAAGGCGTTGTCGTAGAAACTTCAAAAAACGCTCATTCGGTAGAGCGTTTTTAAAATAAAAGGGCTAGTATAAAAGTTTTAAAATAAAAGTTTTAAAATAAAAAGGGCTAGTGCCCTTTTTATTAGTCGAAAGTGATTGAAGAGCAACTAGCCTCCCCCCCCCCACACCCATAAATCCCCCAAACACATCCAACTAAAATTTTGTGATAGCCATTTTGTTCAGCGTAGTCAATTTCCAGATAGAAAATATATTTTTGAGGAGGACACTTCCCCACAACCCTCAAGGCAAGGGTTTGAAATTATACCTGGGGGCATATAAAGTTTTTATAGAATCTGTTGTCGTAGAAACGTCAAAAAAGACTCCTTTGATTGGAAATTCAAAGGGCTAGTGCCCTTTTTAATAGTCGAAAGTGATTTGAGGGCAACTAACCTCCCTCTCACGCCCACCTTTTCCCCAAACATATCCAATAAAAATTTTGAGACAGCCATTTTATTAAACGTAAGAGTCGAAAGTGATCAGAGTTTTTCAAAGAATAGTAATACCTTCAATTACCTCAGATACAAATTCAGATACAAATACCTTCTAAAATTAAAACTCAAAACGACCAAAAATTACTATTAAAGAATAAATGAAACCCAGAACGAACAGAAATTAAATAAACTATCATAGCAAAAACATACAACAAGTAATAATATAAACGAATAAATAGATCTTAAAGCGAGTAATGCTTAGATTTAAAATGAATATCAAGCTTAAAACGAAAAAAAAATTTCCTATTGAAGCATAAATGAAACTTAAAACGAACAGAAATTAAATGAACAATCAATGCAAACTAACATACAATAGATATTAAAGTAAATTAATGAATGAATCTAAACGAGTGAAACTTAAATTGAAGATGCAAATCAAGCTTGAAACGAACAAAAGTCACCACAAACAAGAGTTTGGGTATGACCTCCTTCTCTCACTGTAAAAGTCTAAAACCTACTGCGTCATTGGCGCTTTGCTGAAAACTATATGCGTCTTGAGCAGTCTTGGAAAATAGAAACAACATCAAATTGAATATTTGATGTATAATGACATTAATTGTTGAAAGATCCATCTGTTCAAGAATTTATTTCACTGTAATTGTATTTTTATTTTCAATACTGTAAGAACTGGAAAATAGAATATTTGTAATATAGTCCGTTTTCAGTTAAGCGCCAATGACGCAGTAGGCTTTTGGTTTTTATTTACAGTTAGGAAAGGAGGCAGTATTCAAACACTTGTTTGTAGGGAAACTATATTCGTCTTTATCAACTTTAAAAAGAGCTAATAAACTAAACTGAATATTTGATGTATAATGATATTAATTGCTGAAAGCTCATCAGTGCAAAATGTTACTATAATTTTAATGTTTATTTTCAATATTAAGTACAAAAGAAAATATTTGTCATAAAATTGGTTTTCAGTAAAGCGTTAAGTGACATTCAGGTATGCAAGTTGGCATTAAAGCAGTTGCACTGCATGCAATTTACATTAACCGTCGTGATCATAGACTCAACCTTGTGGCTGGTTCTTGTATATAGAACTTGAGACGAATGACATCTTTCTTTTGGTCCCCATTGGTGATATTTTTTTACGCAAAACGGCTCACAGATAGCGGATGAGGGAAAGTCGCAAAAATGTTCACACAGAAACGGTTTATTGCAGCCGTTGAGACCCAAAGACACTATGATATATTAAAAAAATATATGCATAGGAATTCGCTAAATAAAATTCTAGAAGCCAAGAAAAATATTCAAAGGGCTAACATGTAATGGCTTAGGCTAACTATGCCTTATAAAAAATATAAGTCTTATCTCATTGGCTTATTTCCTTGTAAAAATCCCACTAGGACTCGCCTATTAAAATTTTGTAAACTCAATTTTATTAAAGCTTGGAATTCCCTTTCGCTTCATAGATCAGAAATATAGCGACAATTTCAAATTAGCTTGAATTTGAAAATAACTTCTCTTTGCGTAACTAGTCATAAATCTTGTAGTGACACTTCTTTGTCCATGAATCAAACGAACTTTGATCCCATGATATTTATTTTAAGACCTAATTTAGAACAGTTTGGTTATGAAACAAAAAGGAATGTAAGGCCTTGAAAGACTGGAAAAGAAACTACTTTTAACAAAAAGTGGTTGATTGGCTAAGAGAGAGGGAAGGTCGCTAAACGGATCAAGTAGCAAAAAGAATATAACTTACGGATGAGAGACAAATCGGGGTAGTTTTGCCTCGGAAACAAGGTAGTCTGTTTTGGACCAAACAACGAGTAAGTGTTTTTACTTTGTAATTAAGGTAGACTACCACTGTCTGTCTGAATTCCCCTTGGAGACAAAAGTTTGAAGATAAAATTAAAATAAGAAGAAAACCTCTAAAGATTTCTGTCACTTGGAGATAACTTTAATACGTATGTAGGAGAAAATAATAACAACTAGTGCTGAAATCTAACATTTTACTATAAGTTGGTGATTTTGGGTTTATATTTCGGTAGTATTTTCACTTATAAAAGGCTTGAGCCATTTGGACAAAACAGCATTTTAAGGTTAGAATAAGCTAAATTAAATTTCTTCCCAGAAATTTAAGCTTCGAATAACTGAGGGTTCAAAGAGGAAAGGAACCTTAACCAAGAAGTCAACGTTAAAAGAGCCCTTTGTGCTGCCCCTTTCAGCCTAGAGTTCCTTGGAACTTAGCTTGACTTTATAAAGACCTTATATCAGAAAATTGGAATTATCGGACAAAAACATTACACCCCCCCCCCTTTGTGCAATCTGTAGACATTTGTACGAAGAAGAACACTGTTCCCTTTTTAATCATTCTTTCATTTCGTTAAACTGGTACTGCATGTTTATACAAAGGTGGCCTCGATGTTTATACAGATAGGTTAGGGAAAAAGGGAACAAAATGATCAATTTAAGAATTTCCAGACCTTTATGTCCAGATATTTTCAATTGAGAGTTTTCCCTGCTAAAGTTAAAGCTTACTAAAGGTCCAAGGAATACACAGCCCTTTTCAAGAAATAATAAGAGGATCTCTTGTTTTGGGTTAATGTAAATTGAAATAAAATCAAGTACGGTTATTCTTAGCTTAGTTCAGCAATAGTTTGAACTAAAGGATTTTAATAACCCAGAACTCAAGCCTTGACTAGCTTTTCAAGTGCAACTCTTTTGAGTAGAAACATTCGATAGCCTAGAATTAACTTAAGCTTTTTCTTTTCGGTAAACGTTGGTGGATTGAACAAGTAGACCATAGACATTAGACCTAGAAGAGGTTTAGAAATATTCAACATAATCAGAATTAGAATATTTTTCTTTTTATCTTCTTTTGTAATAAAAATCAGTTGTCACTGAATTCTGAGTACCGATTTCTTACCCAAGCCTTAATTTGTAACACGCAACCAAATTTATTAGCCCTGATAGTAGGGGCAACCTTACAACTGGTCGCAGCGGTACTCATGTTCGGTGCAACTTTCGTTTAGAGGGGGGGAGGATTAATTAAATTGATAAAATTTGGTAAAATTTAGTCCTCTGTTCCTCACAAGAAAGTGTGTGTTCAGTTTTCCAAACCTATCCAAGACAGAAAAGTTTGAAAAAGTGTTCATTAAAGAAATTTTAACCTTAAAGGGAAGCTCAGACAGCCTTTTATCTTCATAAGATTTCTTTATTTCTTCTCCTTTTCTTTCTCTTTGCTACAAGTTCTAGTATCCGAATCGTCTATAATTTACATAAATAGGGTCATAGGTTAATCATCCTAAAGAGTGTGTAATTATAATACTAAACTTGAGGGTAAATTTAAATCAAGGTACTGAGAAAATTCTCAGACAATTTATAAATAGACCCATTTTTGCGACTTAAAACAATTTAAAGAATCAAAACATTTCCCACATTAAGAGTTTATAAGGATAGAACAATCATGAGTTCAAATGAAAACAAAATCAAAGAGTTAGAAATTGCATTACAACAAGCGCAGTCTAGAATAAATGCTCTAGAAGCGCAATATAGAGATGTCACAGTCACAAATAGGCTTCAAAGCCTCTCTGTGGAGCAAGCGCCCCCCATCTCGTTACTAACATATCCAAATGAAATCCATTCATGGACTATCACACTTTAACAAATACAAAGGAGTTTAGAGAAAGATGATATTGCTATGATAAATCAAGCTCTTTGTTATACAGGAGAAGAAATCCAAAGATTTGCATCGAGCTTAGACATTTCTAAAATCAGAGATTTAGACCATTTAGAAAGACTTCTAAAAGAAGCCTTTTTATATGAAAAACCAGCAGCACAAAAACTGCGAGAGATCCTATCCGAGAAACAAAGGCCATCTGAGTTGGTACATCAATTTTACTCCCGAATTAGTAGAAAGGCTCTAGAGTATGCAAAAACTGCTCCTGGTATAAGGGCAGATGACATAACTATTAGTAATTTTAAAAGTGGTATGCTCCCTTCAATTGGAAGGAAAGTTCATGAAAAAACTAAAACAACCGACGACAAAGATGAATTATTAGCGCTGGCAAAGAGATTTGAATCGATTGATTTAATGTGTAGGGACTCCTCAGACATGTCTTTGGGAGCAACGGTGGTTGACTCAGGAGAAAATACTTCCCCTGGAGGACAAAGAGATAACTCCGGAGTAGAATTTCAAAAGTGGGAAATTATAGAAACAACCCAAAGAAATGTTTGAACTGTGTAGAGTCTAGCTATTTTAGAATAGATATGTCAAGACCAACTAGGGGTAGTTATTCCAGAAATAAATTTAGTGAAAGAAAAAACGCTCGCTTAAAATGCTGGACTTGTGGGGGTCCACATAGACATTCGGAATGTGAAAAACCTCCAACCTGTATCCGCTGTCATGAAACAGGACACAAAGCAAGATATTGTTTAGCCCCGACACCTATAAAACAACCCCAAGAAAATTTCTAGGGCAAGTTTTGCCGAAAACACTGCGGCCTCCAAGCGATGGTTAGGGAACCACCGGAAGGCACAGGCCCAGATTCCGTAGTTTTGTAGATATAGGTTAACCGCTAGGAGTAGACCTAGTGTGACTAGAAGTCACGGACATGTCATGCCATGGAGTCATGTATTTCAGAGGGAGGTTGAGAGGACACCTCCCAAGGATACAAAAATGGGTTACGTCCACCTCTTAAGGATGCAAGAAAGGGTTGCGTCTACCTCTTAAGGAAGCAAAAAAGGTTAGCATCCATAGGGATACAAAAATGGGTTACGTCCACCTCTTAAGGATGCAAGGAAGGGTTGCGTCTACCTCTTAAGGAAGCAAAAAAAGGTTTGCATCCATAGGGATACGAAAAAGGGTTGTATCCCAACGCACAAAGGCTGCATATGCATATACTCACAGAGTATTCATTATCATGAACCTGGATTGGAGTCTCCCAGGCTAAAAATTGAGACAAAGAAAGCTAGCACATTACTGAAATGGCTTCTAAAGTAAGCAGGATTCCGAAATATTTCCAAGATTTGATATTTTGGGTAGAGCTCAGAACCAAAAATTTCGAATTTGGGAAAGAAAGGTATCCCATTTTTTTAGGAAAAGGTTAGGAGATCTCCGTTTGGTTCCCGTGAATGGCTTATTGTATACACCGAATGATTTTGAAGAGAAAACAAAGACTTCAATTTAAGATCATTTTATAAAAAAAAAACTCGTTAATGGAGTCATCCGTTTCCTGCATTCAAGTCCTTTTTTTAGGGGGCCAAGATGGGAGCTGTCAAAACCTTAAATAAATTAAGACAATATGGTGTCTTTGTATATATGTACTGCCAGGTTGAAGAGGCAGTAAAGAATTATGAACTCTGTTTGAGAAGAGTTAAAGTTAGCGTTAGTTACCCCACTCTTAGGGATGATATTTTCCCTTATGACCTCTTTCACATTCGGTCAAGTGATACCACAGGAAAATTGTGACTTAGCGCGAATGGTGACCAATGCACATTGGTAAAAATATAGTAGTAGCACCATCTAAGGAACAATGATAAAACTAAATCGCATTGCCAATAGGATTCAGAATATTGTTGAATATAAAAGGCACTGCCAATAGGATTTAAAATATCCGTCAAAGAAAGGATAAGAATAATAGGAATTATATAAGAGACTCCTAATAATGCAGCCGCACACTAAATTAAACTAGTAATAATTATTGATTTTTCTTTCTTCAACAAAGGAGATGAGTTCAGAAAATTCGAAAGGTTCGAAATTTTCATAACTCGTAATATTTTAAAAAATAGAAAACGGGTATAGATTTTTTCCTTTCATTGTAGAATGTATTTGCCTTTGATTTTTCAAGCTTTCCATTGTTACTAGTCCTTTTGGCACCTTTAAATACTCTTTCGAGTATTCAATTATAATTTGAAAAAAAATTGTGAATAAAGTTTGAAAGGGCCCAAATAAGAATATAGCACTCAGCTGTTCGTAGAGGTCAATTAATATATCTTCTTTTTATTAAAGCTTTGCTCAATTTTAAACTTAAAGTAATCAAAGAGTCGATTTATCTGTGCTTAGCAACACAAGAACAGGGGTTTGATTTCGGATGCCGCGAAACAACAAACAAAAACAACCCGTAGATTAAAAATATCTGCATGAGCTCATAAGGATTTTGGCTGAGAACTTCGCATAAGTTCTACTACATTAGGAAGACAAAATTGAATATTTACTTTTTATTTACTTTTAGAATAGGTTTAGTTCAACCACTGGCCTGGATGAAGTGAGACAAATACGAGTTTCCTTGCAAGAAGAAAAAGCGAAAGATGTAACAACATATTGGACATTGACGTATAACATTTTTACATTCTTTATATATAATAGGATTTCTTTCAGTAGACTGATATTCAGAAAATTAAGAAATTTATATACAAGTTATCGAGACCAAAAGTCTCAGCGGTTCAATTTTGAAGTAGTATAAGGAGACATTGAGTTACAATAGATCTTAGTAAATTTGTGTTTCCCTTTGTTTATTCCTTTTAAAACAAAAGTATACTAAGATTTTAAGTGGGGGAGATTGTAAGGAGACCTTATTTTGTGTAAATTTCGTAACTCAATTTTATTAAAGCTTGGAATTCCCTTTCGCTTCATAGATCAGAAATATAGCGACAATTTCAAATTAGCTTGAATTTGCAAATAACTTCGGTTTGCGTAAGTAGTCATAAATCTTGTAGTGACACTTCTTTGTCCAAGAATCAAACGAACTTTGAACCCCTGATAAATATTTTAAGACCTAATTTAGACCAGTTTGGTTATGAAACAAAAAGGAATGCAAGGCCTTGAAAGATTGGAAAAGAAACTACTTTTAACAAAAAGTGGTTGATTGGCTAAGAGAGAGGGAAGGTCGCTAAACGGATCAAGTAGCAAAAAGAATATAACTTACGGATGAGAGACAAATCGGGGTAGTTTTGCCTCGGAAACAAGGTAGGCTTTTTTAGACCAAACAATGAGTAAGTGTTTTTACTTTGTATTTAAGGTAGAGTACCACTTTCTGTCTGAATTCCCTTTGGAGGTAAAAGTTTGAAGATAAAATTAAAATAAGAAGAAAACCTCTAAAGATTTCTGTCACTTGGAGATAACTTTAATACGTATGTAGGAGAAAATAATAACAACTAGTGCTGAAATCAAACATTTTACTATAAGTTGGTGATTTTGGGTTTATAGTTTGGTAGTGTTTCCACTTAGAAAAGGCTTGAGCCATTTGGACGAAACAGCATTTTAAGGTTAGAATAAGCTAAATTAAATTTCTTCCCAGAAATTTAAGCTTCGAATAACTGAGGGTTCAAAGAGGAAAGGAACCTTAACCAAGAAGTGAACGTTAGAAGAGCCCTTTGTGCTCCCCCTTTCAGCCTAGAGTTCCTTGGAACTTAGCTTGACTTTATAAAGACCTGATATCAAAAAATTGGAATTATCGGACAAAAACATTTCTCCCCCCCCCTTTGTTCAATCTTCAGACGTTTATACGAAGAAGAATACTGTTCCCTTTTTAATCATTCTTTCATTTCGTTAAACCCGTACTGCATGTTTATACAAAGGTGGCCTCGATGTTTATAAAGATAGGTTAGGGAAAAAGGGAACAAAATGATCAATTTAAGAATTTCCAGACCTTTATGTCCAGATATTTTCAATTGAGAGTTTTCCCTGCTAAAGTTAAAGCTTACTAAAGGTCCAAGGAATACACAGCCCTTTTCAAGAAATAATAAGAGGATCTCTTGGTTTGGGTTAATGTAAATTGAAATAAAATCAAGTACGGTTATTCTTAGCTTAGCTCAGCAATAATTTGAACTAAAGGATTTTTTTAGCCCAGAATTCAAGCCTTGACTATCTATTCAAGTGTAACTCTTTTAAGTAGAAACATTCGATAGCCTAGAATTAACTTAATCTTTTTCTGGTGGATTGAACAAGTAGACCATAGACATTAGACCTAGAAGAGGTTTAGAAATATTCAACATAATCAAAATTAGAATATTTTTTTTTTTATCTTCTTTTGTAATAAAAATCAGTTGTCACTGAATTCTGAGTACCGATTTCTTACCCAAGCCTTAGTTTGTAACACGCCACCAAATTTATTAGCCCTGATAGTAGGGGCAACCTTACAAACGCAGCCGTTGAACCATTGTGGCGCAGAAACTTGTCGCAAGAAACGGAAGAAATTTTACGGATCACGCAAAAACGGCCGTTTTTGCGAAAATTGCATCAGTGGGAGCCCAGGGTTTCTCCTCCATTCTTCAAGATCTGTATTGTTTTATCGCGAATAGCAATATACATTATCAAGTGTTTTTTAATGCTCAGAAAATCGCTGGCATAACTGTTCCTCAGTTGGAGAAATCATCTACTACAAGATTGGTATACTGATATATATCGGTGAACAAAGTACTGAATAGATATAACTGTATCTTGACCGTTTCATCAATCACCAAAAATTCTTCAGACCTGGGTTCAGGCCTACGGACTCGCAACCAGTCCTCATACATTTGAATGTATATTTTTACTCCAACTAGCTGAATTTTTTTTTGCCACAATATCTCTGTTTGAGCAGCTGCAGTTGGTAGACCTAGTTTTCTGTAGAACTACTGGTCTTACTGCAGCTACGCGAGATAAAATTATTGACATGCAAACTGTAAAAGCTTTTGATGTAATGTTTCATAAAGCAACATAATTACCCGTAAGTGTGGCCTCACTGAAGACCTTTTGCGAAATTTTCAGAATTCTGGTTCCTCATGAAAAAGACAAAGCGTGCACAGTAAGTAGCTTCCAGTTTACCTGATTTTGTAACGGTGTCGACTTTGGGAAAAAGTGACCATGCTGAAGTGAAAGAATCAACTAAAGATACTTTCAGAAGGGATTATTTTCTTGTGATAGACAGAATGATTGTTGTGTGAGTTTAAAAGCTGCTTCACGAATGCTCTTTCACTGTTAAAGTCAATTTCTGCATTAGATCTTGATTCGCCGTACTTTCTAAATACGAGCTGACTAGCTAGTGTGGCAGCACATTAGAAAGAAGTTTGCATTGACAAAACCCTGTTTGCCTTGCCAACAGATCTCGTGAGAAAATATATCGACTCCTTAGGCAATGGGCCAAAAGATCTCTTGGGACTTCACAATTTTGTGAAGGCAATGTTGATAGCATCTTCTGAAGTTTTTAAAATTATAAACATCTTCATTACTCTGCCCATCACAACGGCTTGTAATGAGATTCATATCTAAATTAAGCCTGATTAAAACCTATTTAATATCAACAATGGGTGACGAAAGGCTTAGTGATCTGATGTTGGTGTTTAGTGAAAAAATTTGTGTGAAACTATTCGATTTTGAGGCTATGGTTGGTACTTTTGGAAAAGTGAGACCTCGTTGGTTCCCACTTTTGCAATGAAACTGTGAATTACTTTCCAACTTTAGTTTTCTGTATTTATTAAATTTTTTTGAATTGCTTCCTACTAGTAATAGTTGATTTTGGGATAGGCCTGTGCTAATCACTTTGAAGGAGCTTTGCTCTTAAACAACTGTGAGCCGGGCACTATGGGGGGCCCACAGAGGTTGTTTAGCCCCCCCCCCCGTTAGTTCAGAACGAAATGTCACAGCTGGTTATCATTATGACGTCACTTATCTTGACGTCAAAAACTACAATAAATGAAATAAAAAAGTCGTTATCTCAGCATGATGCTGTCTAAAAAAAAGTTCAGCTGCCAAATAAACAATAGAAGATCAATTGCTAAAATAAAACATTAGGGTACTTGTCTATTATAGCGCCTAAGTTAAGCTCTTTATCAAAGTAGAACCTGTTTCTGTGACTAATCCTAATGAAATATCACAAAATATGATGAAAAAATAATACTTTAGAAGCAGATTTGGGCTATATATTTGCACATTGGGGGGGGGAGTATATGGAATCTGCAGGCAAAATGTGTTAGGTACAATTATTCTGCATATTATGAAGTAAGAATTGTTTTCTAACTTTACACTGTCCGAATACTTAGTCTCCCCCTTAATGTATAAATATATAGCCCAAATTATATATTTTCAATCTATTCTGTCACATCTCTTTGTCTTGTCCCACGCTAAGCTGAAAGAAACTAACGAAGAAACTGGTTCTACTTAGCTTCTACATACATAGGCTCTATTACTTTATAGCGAATTACTGAATTACTCTGAGTTTCTCTTCACGCTAAAGTTTTTAGCACTTTTAATAAATAATTCCAGTTCTATGTAAAAGGCTCTTGTATTTCACGAGTTGTTCTTAAAAAATTGGGACGAACAGTCAAAGTTTAGCGTAAAGAGCAAGGTATTGAGGAGGGGGAATCATTCGTTACTAAAGGAAAGATTTTTGAAGGGAGACATAGGAGACATGCCTTTTCCAGAGGTAGGAGGCTTAATTTTTCTTGACCCTCCTCCCCCCCCCAGAAAAAATAAAATAAATCCCCCGTATAAAAATCCTGGATACGCCCTTGATAGGAGCTTTTACATCTATATATTAATTTATCTACATTGAGCAATACCTTTTAACTGGAGTCAAGCGCAGGACTGGTTTTGCTTGGGGCTTTTTGCTTTTTGACCTAGAGTCATTCCTGTGGACAGGTTAATTGTCTGAATAAAAAACCCAACTCGAAATTCCAGTACCAAGGTTTTACTGCGAAATAAAGATTAGCATAGCTGGAGATTACCTGGACTCTGTGAATAGGGAAAGTGGAAATTGCCTAATTCTTACTGTTCCAAAATCAGTATCATATAAGAAAAAAAAATTATTTACAAAGAACCCAATTCACTTTTCCTAGCACCGTCCGAGATTCGAACCTAAGCACTTTAAATTTAAAGCCTTGGCTTCCTCCACTACTCCGGTACAACCCTTTTGATGAGAGTAGGTTTTCGAAGTGACTAATAGTTCTTATATAGGCTCATGGGCGTAGGCAGCATCTTGTGTAAAGGGGGGAAGCCACTTCTGTGATGGAGGGGGGAGGGATCTTACTAATACTTCCTGAGGTCCTTTGAATATAGCGCTTTAGAAGCTAAACAGTGGAGGAATTACAGGAAAGATTGGTACCGTGGTTTTATGGATTGACTTAAAACTCTATCAGTAAGAACGCCAAAAAGTACAAGCCTATGACGGACAACTGCTTTCAACTGTCACAGTGTAGGAGCTTCCTTTAACAACCTGGATTGATTCCTATATAAACACATGTTCAGACCATAGGACATATGAAGTTTTGACGAATCAGGTCTTTAAAAATCCACAGGCCTGGTAAAATCATTGCACAGCGAGGCCAAAAGTAAGTAGGGAAGGTCACGTCAGCTGAAAGAGGTCAGTTGACCACAATTTTTGCTGGTGTTAATGTTTTTGGAGCACAGTCCCTCCTCTACTTATTTCCCCACAAAAACAGTGTCCGGAAATTTTACTCAGGGGAGCCTTACCAGGAATCATCACGATCAGCTCAGAAAATACTTCTGGCTGGATGACTATCTCTCATTCTTTGCTTTACTTGCAGCATTTTATCAATCAAGTCAAACCCCAAAATCAACAGGAAAAAAATACGAAAAAGTCAGAAGTGCTCGCTGACACCCCCATGAAAGAATGCATTACTGCTAGGATAAAAGCTGTATCTGCCAAAAAGCCCTAGTCTTGGAACGAAAGAAAGTCAGACAGCTCAAAAGATTAAAAAGCAATAGGCGTGTCCCTCTCAACAAAAGCTACAGTTACAGTGACAATTCTGACGTAGATGATCCTGTATTCAACAACTCTTCAGACCCCAGCATAGACATTGAAGACGAGCCCCCTACAAGCAACTTCTAATTTGACACTGAGAAAGTCAAGGCTGGTGATTACATTCAGATTGAGCTGAAGAGCAAGGAAGGGAATTCTGTTCACATTATTATCATTATTAAAAAGTAGCAACTGAAGAACATAAGGTCCACTTTTGGAAAGAGACTGGAGCAAGATACTTTGCGCTAACTGACGAGATGGATAGTGTCTTAAAGACAGAAGCTGAAATAAAATTGCCACCACTGAAAGGTAGAACACCAAGATTAGCGGAGCGGCTTACTTTTGGTGATGATCAGTCAATGTATAATTTGAAATTAATGCTCTTTAGTTTTTTTTAAACCTTAATGAAATTCATTTTGTAGTTTTTATGCTAACAATATTCTTTCTTAATTTTACGGCTGAAAAACAAGCTTGAATGTTCCCCTGGTCACTTTTCTTTTTCTTTTTTCCGGTAGCCAAACGTAAGCCAGAGACGACCAAACCAGTGCCGGGGTGGCCCAGGTTTGGCACTCTTGACCACTTGGATAGAGAGGCATCCAGGTGGAAAAATGGCGTAGTATTTCTAAATTGTCTTTTTCAAGGATGGTATTGAATGAGTTATTTTTGCTTTGGCATGCTCAGCAACTTCTTATCGCTTGAATCAATTCATGGAGAATTAAACAAGTCAAAATCAGCCAATCGCGGGCCGGTCTCCTATCTATATATCGGACCGAAAATCAATATTGAAGATCGGAACGTAAATGTTGATATTGCAAACGATATTTGGAAATTTTTATTTATTTCTAGCTTTTTTAACCATCTACCAGGTAACATCCAACAAAAAATTCCAACATACGAAAAGTTCTCGCTAATATCTATCGTAAATTTGAAGTTCTAGGGGGGGGGGGGCAGCTGCCCTCCTCTGACCCCCCTTCCCTACACCAATGTGTAGGCTACTAATGGGTAAGGTTAAACTCGCTGGGGCTTTAGCCCCCCTCTGACTTTAGGAGGGGTCCCAAATCAGTAGTCACAATTATATTGATCTGATCCTATGTGTGAAAAAATTGTGTTTTCAATTAAAACAAATCTGTTTCTACTAGAAGTGTACCTCACAACAATCTATTGTGAGCTGCATTCCCGAAAAAATTTATTTATTATTCCTATTTCATATTTCATGATACATTTTTATTGTCTTGTTGTAAAAGCCAAGGTGCCCGACTTTCATTACAATAAAACAAGGCGACCCAAAATTATACATATCATTTACGCAACTCTAGGGCAGTGATCCCCTCTATATATACGTTTTATGTACTCTTTATTTCTTTGAGTGTGTTCCTGAATCTGTTTTGGATTGTATTGAATTGTCTTGAAATTTAGCTTCTTGAATTTTGAGACAATCAAAGTGAGAATTTCAGACCAGTTATTTTCTTATGATTTCAGGAAAGATAAGAAAAAATATATTATAGAAAGGGACAATTCCTAGAATCGATAAAAATCTTGTAAGATTTTGAAGGACAGTACCTAATCTTACATACCCAAGATTATAACAAAATGAAAACATGGAAAAAGCACAAGATTTGTTAATAGGACAGTTAAAAAGAAATTGTACCAACAATCAAAGACCAATATTTCTACTTCACAACTGAAAGGTCTTATCAACGGGGGGATGGGGGGGGGACTTGAACCAACTTATAAAAAAGGCGAGAAAAACATGAAAAAAAAAACAAAACAAATAAGGGACCTACCAATTGGTGTCAATTCAAGGAAATTTTGGGTTGGGGGTGGTGAATTTTTACTTTTTGACATACAGAAGGGGGGGGGGGGCAATTTCTTATTTTTGAATTTTCTATGAAGATATCAAGCCAGTGTCATGAGCAGCCACATTCAGGTATGCAAGTTGGTATTAAAGCAGTTGAACTGAATGCAATTTACATTAACCGTCGTGATCATAGACTCAACCTTGTGTTGGGTGCTTGTATTTAGAACTTGAGACGAATGACATCTTTCCTTTGGTCCCCACTGGTAAGACTTTTTTTTTAACGTAAAACGGCTCACGGATAGCAGACGTGGAAAAATCGCAAAATGTTCACACAGAAACGGTTTATTGCAGCCGTTGAAACGCAAAGATACTATGATATATTTAAAAAGCATATGCATAGGAATTGGCTAAATAAAATTCTAGAAGCTAAGAAAAATATTCAAAGGGCTAACCTGTAATAGCCTAGGCTAAATATGCCTTATGAAAAATATAAGTAATATCTCCTTGGCTCATTTCCTTGTAAAAATCCCCCTAGGACTCGCCTATTAAAGTTTTGTATTGAAAGGACAGAATCCTCATGTTGTTTGTCGAATATTAACGGAAACTTTTGAAAAACATGTTTAGTTTCTCAGTTACTTGCAATTTTTGCTTCTATAATGCTTTCAATTTAAAATAACGGGTGCGATTTCCAACGGATCAGTAAAAATATTTCAGCGCACCACTTGAACCATTGTGACGCAGAAACTTGCAGCAAGAAATGGTGGAAATTTTACGGATCACGCAAAAACAGCCGTTTTTGCGTGAAATTGCATCAGTGGGAACCCAGAGTTTCTCCTCCATTCTTCAAGAGCTGTATTGTTTTATCGCGAATAGCAATATACATTACAAAGTGTTTGTTAATGCTCAGAAAGCCGCTGGTATAACTGTTCCTTAGTTGGAGAAATCATGATTGGTATACTGATATATATCGGTGAACAAAGTACTGAATAGATGCAACTATATCTTGACTGTTCTATCAATTACCAAAACATTCTTCAGACGTGGGCTCAGGCCCGCGGACTTCAAGACATTTGAATTTATATTTTTTCTCCAACTAGCGGAATTTTTTTTTTTGCCACAATATCTCTGTTTGATTAGCTGCAGGTGGTAGACCTAGTTTTCTCTAGAGCTACTGGTCTTACTGCAGCTACGCGAGATAAAATTATTGACATGCAAACTGTAAAACCTTTGGATGTAATGTTTCATAAAGCAAAAGAACTTTCCCGTGAGTTTGGCCTTACTGAAGACCTTTTGCGAAATTTTCAAAATTCTGGTTCCTCATGAAAAAGACAAAGCGTGCACAGTAAGTAGCTTCCAGCTTACCTGATTTTGTAACCGTGTCGGCTTTGCGAAAAAGTGACCATGCTGAAGTGAAAGAATCAACTAAAGATACTTTCAGAAGGGATTATTTTCTTGTGTTAGACAGATTGTGCTGTGAGTTTGAAAGCCGCTTCACAAATGCTCTTTCACTGTTAGAGTCAATCTCTGCATTAGATCTTGATTCGCCGTACTTTCTCAATACGAGCTGACTAGCTAGTGTGGCAGCACATTGCAAAGAAGTTTGCATTGACAAAACCCTGTTTGCCTTGTCAACAGATCTTGTGAGAAAAAATATCGACTCTTTAGGCGATAGGCCAAAAGATCTCTTAAGACTTCACAATTTTGTGAAGGCAATGTTGATAGCATCTTCTGAAGTTTTGAAAATTATAAACATTTTCATTACTCTGCCTATCACAACGGCTTGTAATGAGATTCTTTTCTAAATTAAGCCTGATTAAAACCTATTTAAGATCAACAGTGGGTGACGAAAGGCTCAGTGATCTGATGTTGGTGTTTGGTGAAAAAAAAACTGTCTGAAATCATTAGATTTCGAAGCTATGGTTGATATTTTTGGAAAAATGAGATCCTGTTGGTTCCCAGTTTTGCAATAAAACTGTAAATTACTTTCCAACTTAAGTTCTCTGTATTCATTAAAAACTTTTAAATTGCTTATTACTAGTAATAGTTGATTTTCATGATGCATTTTTATTGTCTTGTTGCAAAAGCCATGGTGCCCGACCTTCATCAGAGGCAACGCTATAGCGTTGCCTATACTAAAGGCCATACGGCTCCAATGTTTTATTATTTATTATTATTCTTTTTCCCAGAGGCACTTCATATGGAAGGGGTCGTCGTAGAAACTTCAAAGGGGGCTCATACAATTGAAAATTGAGAGTTCTAGTGCCCTTTTTGATAGTCGAAAGTGATTGGAGGGCAACTAGCCCCCTCCCACGCCCATCATTTCCCCAAACACATCCAATCAAAATTTTGAGATAAGCCACTTTTTTCAGCGTAGTCGATTTCCAGATAGAAAATATGTTTTTGAGGAGGACACTCCCCACAACCCTCAGGGCAAGGGTTTTAAGTTATGCTTTGGGGGCATATAAGGTTTTTATAGAAGGCGTTGTCGTAAAAACTTCAAAACAGGCTCATTTGATTGGAATTTCAAAGGGCTAGTGCCCTTTTTAATAGTCAAAAGTGATTGGAGGGCAAATAGCCCCCCAAGCCCATCTTTCCCTAAACACATCCAATCAAAATTTTGAGACAGCCATTTTGTTCAGTGTAGTTGATTTCCAGATAGAAAATATGTTTTTGAGGAGGACACTCCCCACAACCCTCAGGGCAAGGGTTTTAAGTTATGCTTTGGGGGCATATAAGGTTTTTATAAAAGGCGTTGTCGTAGAAGAAACTTCAAAAAAGGCTCATTTGATTGGAAATTCAAAGGGCTAGAGCCCTTTTTAATATCGAACGTGATTGGAGGGCAACTAGCCCCCCCCCATGCCCATCATTCCCCCAAACACATCCAATAAAATTTTGAGATAGCCATTTTGTTCAGCGTAGTTGATTTCCAAATAGCAAATATGTTTTTTAGGAGGACACTCCCCCACAACCAAGGGCAAGGGTATAAAGTTATGCCCTGTGGGCATATACGGTTTTTATAGAAGGCGTTGTCGTAGAAACTTCAAAAAACGCTTATTCGATTGGAAATTCAAAGGGCTAGTGCCCTTTTTATTAGTCGAAAGTGATTGGAGAGCAACTAACCTCCCCCCACGCCCATAGTTCCCCCAAACACATCCAATCAAAATTTTATGATAGCCATTTTGTTCAGCGTAGTCAATTTCCAGATAGAAAATATATTTTTGAGGAGGACACTTCCCCACAACCCTCAAGGCATGGGTTTTAAATTATACCTGGGGGCATATAAAGTTTTTGTAGAAGGTGTTGTCGTAGAAACTTCAAAAAAGACGCATTTGATTGGAAATTCAAAGGGCTAGTGCCCTTTTTAATAGTCAAAAGTGATTTGAGGGCAACAAACCCCCCTCTCATGCCCACCTTTTCTCCAAACAAATCCAATCAAAATTTTGAGACAAACATTTCATTAAACGTAAGAGTCGAAAGTGATCCTTTTTAAGAGTCAAAAGTGATCAGAGGGCAACTGCCCCCCAAGCTCTTTTTCCCCAAATACATCTGATAAAAAATTTGAGGTAGTCATTTTGTTAAAAATAGTTCAAAGATCATATAACAAAAACTCCTTTACGCATGGTCATTTCGTTCAAAATAGTTCAAAGATCAGATAAGAAAAACTCCTGTATCGACACCCCCCCTCCCAGGGCAGGGACAGGCGTTGTAAGTATTGCTCTGGGGGCATATATGGTTCTTATGGAAGGTATGCTCGTATAAACTTCAGAGAGGGTTCATTTGAATAGAAATTAAAAGTTGTAGTTCATTTTGTCAGAGTGAAAAAAGATCAGAGGGCAACTAGCCCCTCCCGCCCTCCACGCCTTTGGGTGTATCGGATGGATAAACACATCCGATAAAAAATTCAGGTGACCATTTTGTTAAAAATAGTTCAATTATCAGATATTAAAACTCCAGGGTCGACACAACCCCCCAGGGCCCAGGGAGAGGCGTTGTAACTTATACTCTGGGGATATATATGGTTCTTATAGAAGTGATACTCGTATAAACTTCAGAGAGGGCTCATTTGATTGAAAATAGAAAGTTCTAGTTTGCTTTTAAAGATTCAAAGGAGACCGAAACCTAATCTAGTCCATCCACGCCCTTTTTCCCCAAACCCATCCAATAAAAATTTTGAGATAGCAATTTTGTTAAAAATAGTTCAAACATCAGATAATTAAAAACTCCGAGGTTGACACAAACCTATTGTTTCACTTTGATATTGTTACTTTGATATCAGTTTTGTTACTTTGATGAATATTTGATTTTTTTTAAAGTTTGATTTTGAAATAAGGAATTTTTAAAACTTGAAATTTTTTGCAATCAAAAACAAACAAAAATTAATTAAAAAAAATTTTCCGAAAAATAATTTTTCAAAGAATAGTAGAGGCCATTTTAAACTTAAGCTCAGCAGATACAAATACCTTTTAAAATTAAAACTCAAAACGACCAGAAATTACTATTAAAGAATAAATGAAACCCAAAACGAATAGAAAATAAATAAACTATCATAGCAAAAACATACAACAAGTAATAATATAAATGAATAAATAGATCTTAAAGCGAGTAATGCTTAGATTTAATATGAATATCAAGCTTAAAACGAAAAAAAAATTTCTTATTGAAGCATAAATGAAACTTAAAACAAACAGAAATTAAATAAACAATCAATGCAAACAAACATACAATAGATATTAATGTAAATTAATAAATAAATCTTAAACGAGTGAAACTTAAACTGAAGATGCAAATCAAGCTTGAAACGAACTAAAGTCACCACAAACAAGAGTTTGGGTATCACCTCCTTCTCTCACTGTAAAAGTCTAAAACCTACTGCGTTATTGGCGCTTTACTGAAAACTACATGCGTCTTGAGCAGTATTGGAAAATATAAACAACATTAAGTTGAATATTTGATGTATAATGATATTAATTGTTGAAAGATCCATCAGTTCAAGAATTTATTTCACTGTAATTGTATTTTTATTTTCAATACTGTAAGAACTGGAAAGAAAATATTTGTAATATAATTCGTTTTCAGTTAAGCACCAATGACGCAGTAGGCTTTTGGTTTTTATTTACAGTTAGCAACGGAGGCAGTATTCAAACACTTGTTTGTAGGGAAACTATATTCGTCTTTGTCAACTTTAAAAATTAAGCTAATAAATTAAACTGAATATTTGATGTATAATGATATTAATTGCTGAAAGCTCATCAGTTCAAAATGTTACTATAATTTTAATGTTTATTTTCAATATTAAGTACAAAAGAAAATATTTGTCATAAAATTGGTTTTCAGTAAAGCGTTAAGTGACATTCAGGTATGCAAGTTGGCATTAAGTAGTTGCACTGCATGCCATTTACATTAACCGTCGTTATCATAGACTCAACCTTGTGGTGGGTTCTTGTATTTAGAACTTGAGACGAATGACATCTTTCCTTTGGTCCCCATTGGTGATATTTTTTTAACGCAAAACGGCTCACGGATAGCGGATGAGGGAAAATCGCAAAAATGTTCACACAGAAACGGTTTATTGCAGCCGTTGAGACGCAAAGATACTATGATATATTAAAAAAGTATATGAATAGGAATTCGCTAAATCAAATTCTAGAAGCCAAGAAAAATATTCAAAGGGCTAACAGGTAATAGCTTAGGCTAAATATGCCTTATAAAAAATATAAGTCTTATCTCATTGGCTTATTTCCTTGTAAAAATCCCACTAGGACTCGCCTATTAAAATTTTGTATTGAAAGGACAGAATCCTCATGTTGTTTGTCAAATACTAACGGAAAACTTTTGAAAAACATGTTTACTTTCTCAGTTACTTGCAATTTATGCTTCTATAATGCTTTGAATTTAAAATAAAGGAAGCGATTTTCAACGGATCAGTAAAAATATTTCAACGCAGCCGTTGAACCATTGTGACGCAGAAACTTGTCGCAAGAAACGGAGGAAATTTTACGGATCACGTAAAAACGGCCGTTTTTGCGGGAAATGGCATCAGTGGCAGCCCAGGGCTTCTCATCCATTCTTCAAGAGCTGTATTGTTTTATCGCGAATAGCAATATACATTACCAAGTGTTTGTTAATGCTCAGAAAGCTGCTGGCATAACTGTTCCTCAGTTGGAGAAATCATCTACTACAAGATTGGTATACTGATATATATCGGTGAACAAAGTACTGAATAGATATAACTGTATCTTGACTGTTTCATCAATTACCGAAAATTCTTCAGACCTGGGCTCAGGCCCACGGACTCACAACCAGTCCTCAGACATTTGAATTTACATTTTTACTCCAACTAGCGGAATTTTTTTTGCCACAATATCTCTGTTTGAGCAGCTGCAGTTGGTAGACCTAGTTTTCTCTAGAACTACTGGTCTTACTGCAGCTACGCGAGA
Organism: Artemia sinica; assembly: GCA_027921565.1. NCBI lineage: Eukaryota > Metazoa > Arthropoda > Branchiopoda > Anostraca > Artemiidae > Artemia > Artemia sinica. The sequence continues at coordinate 46,987,809 of CM051266.1, read as the reverse complement.
TAAAATTATTGACATGCAAACTGTAAAAGCTTTTGATGTAATGTTTCATAAAGCAAAAGAACTTTCCCGTGAGTGTGGCCTCCCTGAAGACGTTTTGCGAAATTTTCAGAATTCTGGTTCCTCATGAAAAAGACAAAGCGTGTACAGTAAGTAGCTTCCAGCTTACCTGATTTTGTAACCGTGTCGACTTTAAGAAAAAGTGACCATGTTGAAGTGGAAGAATCAACTAACGATGCTTTCAGAAGGGATTATTTTCTTGTGATAGACAGAATGATTGTGTTGTGAGTTTGAAAGCCGCTTCACGAATGCTCTTTCACTGTTAGAGTCAATCTCTGCATTAGATCTTGATTCGTCGTACTTTCTCAACACAATTCTGTTTGCCTTGCCAACAGATCTTGTGAGAAGAAATATCGACTCTCTAGGCAATAGGCCAAAAGATCTCTTAGGACTTCACAATTTTGTGAGGGCAATGTTGATAGCATCTTCTGAAGTTTTTAAAATTATAAACATCTTCATTACTCTGCCTATCACAACGGCTTGTAATGAGATTCATTTCTAAATTAAGTCTGATTAAAACCTATTTAAGATCAGCAATGGGTGATGAAAGGCTCAGTGATGTGATGTTGGTGTTTAGTGAAAAAAAATTGTGTGAAATCATTGGATTTCGAGGCTATGGTTAGTATTTTTGGAAAAATGAGACCCCGTTGGTTCCCAGTTTTGCAATGAAACTGTGAATTACGTTCCAACTTAAGTTCTCTGTATTTATTAAAAACTTTTAAGTTGCTTCTTACTAGTAATAGTTGATTTTGGGATAGGCCTGTGCTAACCACAGTGAAGGAACTTTGCTCTTAAACAACTGTGAGCCGGCCACTTTGGGGGCCCACTGAGGTTGATTTGCCCCCCCCCTTATTTCAGAATGAAATGACGCCGCTGGTTACAACCATAAATGACGTCATACAAAGACAAAAAAGAATAATCTGTTAAATGTCCCTGGTTATAAAATCATGATAACGTCACTTATCTTGTCGTCAAAAACTGCAATAAATGAAATAAAAAAGTCGTGATCTCATCATAATGTTGTCTAAAAAGAATGTTCAGCTGCCAGATAAACAATAGAAGATCAATTGCTAAAATAAAAGATTGAGGTGCTTGTCTGTTATAGCGCGTAAGTTAAGTTCTTTATCTAAGTAGAACCTGTTTCTGTGACTAATCCTAATGAAATATCACAAAATATGATGAAAAAATAATACTTTAGAAGCAAATTTGGGCTATATATTTGCACATTGGGCGGAGAAGTATATCGGATCTGCATGCAAAATGTGTTAGGTACAATTATTCTGCATATTATGAAGTAAGTATTGTTTTCTAACTTTAGACTGGCCGAATACTTAATCCCCCCTTAATGTGCAAATATATAGCCTAAATTATATATTTTTTATCTATTCTGTCAGTTCTCTTTGTCTTGTCCCACGCTAAGCTGAAAGAAACTAACGAAGAAACCGGTTCTACTTAGCTTCTATATGCATAGATTCTATTACTTTATAGCGAATTACTGAATTACTCTGAGTTACTCTTCATGCTAAAGTTTTTAGCACTTTTAACATATAATTCCAGTTCTATTTAAAAGGCTCTTGTATTTCACGAGTTGTTCTTTAAAAAAATTGGGACGAACAGTCAAAGTTTAGTGTTAAGAGCAAGGTATTGAGGAGGGGGAGTCAATCGTTACTAAAGGAAAGATTTTTGAAGGAAGACATGGGTGACATGCCTTTTCCAACTGTAGAAGGCTGAATTTTTCTAAGCACCCCCCCCCCAAAAAAAAAAAAAAACGTATAAAAATCCTGGATACGCCCTTGATAGGAGCTTTTACATCGATATATTAATTTATCTACATGGAGCAATACCTTTTAACTGGAGTCAAGCGCAGTACTGGTCTTGCTTGGGGCTTTTTGCTTTTTGACCTAGAGTCATTCCTGTGGACAGGTTATATTGTCTAAATAAAAAACCCAACTCGGAATTCCAGTACCAAGGTTTTACTGCGAAATAAAGATTAGCATAGATGGAGATTACCTGGACTCTGTGAATAGGGAAAGTGGAAATTGCATAATCCTGACTATTCCAAAATCAGTATCATATAAGAAAAAAAATTATTAACAAAGAATGTAAAATCACTCAGGCGGCTTGGTGCTGCGGTGAGTTGTTAGTAGTAGTAGTAGTTTTCTCTGTCTACAATTAGCCATGTCTTGATGCAACCTATGCAACCTACTGTAAAATACTTGATAACGTCAATTCAATTCCGTTGATTTTGAATTGAAGTTATCAAGTATTTTGCAGTAGGCTACATAGGTTGCATCAAGACATGGCTAATTGTAGACAGAGAAAAGCCAAGACAGATAGTCCAAGTAATTTAGAGGCAAATGTTTAAATAGCTGGGGCACGGGTAAATGGCAGGAGTATGCGTGACTCTCTTATTGTACATACTTGTTTGTTAGTTTTTGGAAATGCATGCCTGCCTAGAGTCTCAGGCATGCTGACCAAGAATTTAAAATTGACATAAGACCGTAACAACTAATTACATTACTTGGACTATCTTTCTTGGCTTTTCTCTGTCTACAATTAGCCATGTCTTGATGCAACCTATGCAACCTACTGCAAAACACTTGATAACTTCAATTCAATATGGATAAGAAGCCAGACATGGCTTCTTACTAGTAATAGTTGATTTTGGGAGAGGCCTGTGCTAACCACTGTGAAGGAACTTTGCTCTTAAACAACTGTAAGCCAGCCACTTTGAGGGGCCCACAGAGGTTGCTTAGCCCCCCTTAGTTCAGAATGAAATGACGCCGCTGAATGAAAGAGGATTCATTCTATTGGACGCTTAAAGATATACTGCCCTTTTCTAGTGGCAAAAACAATCCTCCCAAAGAAATCAACATAGAAACAGTTGTCTTCGGTAATTTTGAGGGACTGTCCTTACTCTCGGCTGTTTGATATAACTCTAGAACCTGGAGTAGGTGTGATTGTACTCCTACTTTTTAACAGAGAATGACAGACACACAACAAGCATACAAAGTTGAAGCCCCATTCGTGCCACACATCAGCTGCCAAAAGGACGGGTCTGTTTCCCTAAGGTTTACTTTGAATTAAGAAAAAGCCAACTGCATCATACATTTCGCATATGAATTAGGCTTTATAAAATACTTTTCCGTTAGAACAGGTTTGCTCCTCCACTCAAGGCCGTACCCAGGATATTTTTTAGGAGGGGGTTTTACTCAAAGATTTATATCCATTTTTGTTACGTTTTTACGAGTCAAAAAAACATTTGGGGGGGGGGGGGGCAGGGGTTCATACCCCCACCCCCTCTGGGTACTGCCTTGCCTCCACTGGCTTATTATGTTTTGTCAAAACAATATTATCATATTGTTTGTTTTATTCTTTTGTCATCACATGTTTTAATGAAATACTAACAAAAAAATTTCATATTCAATGAAGGTCATTGACATTAAAAAAGTTCCTATATCCAAAACCTGAAATGTATATCAGACTTATAACCGGCAGGCTAAAGCAGCAGCCTTGAAGTATAATAAGAAAAATACACACTAAAACAAAGAATTATATCAGTCCTACATAGATTAACCATGAAGTTGGTCTTGTTGCTAGCTATCATTGGATTTGCTTGTGCCCGGTAAGAAACCTGGATTTTTTTTTTATTTTAGATGAATTGTTCGTTTCCACAGTACCAGTAATTACGCTCTTCTCTAGGGACGGGCAAGGCCGTACCCAGGGGGTTTGACCCCCCCCCCCCCCCCTAAATGTTGCCTGTCTCGTAAAACCTAACAAAAATGGATATAAACAAATTTTTTATGCGTTTTTTGAAGTTTTTTTTTGTATAAAACCTCCCCAAAAAATCTTTGAGTACCGCCCCCCCCCCCCGAAAAAATCCTAGGTCCGGCCTTGGGGACGAAGCATTGCAGGCCAAATTGTTCTATAATTTATAGGTTTAGTTTGACATGAGCAGAGGATTTTTGTCATTCCTGCTCGACCAAAAAATCATGTTTCTGTGAACTTCTCAGAGATAAAGCTAAAACATTCCATAGGACAAATAGCCTAATACAAAATTATAATGAGCCCTAAATTTTGAGAAAATGTCTAGAATGATAATTGTGTACCGAGATTCCTTCTATGATGGAAATGAATAAGCAAAATACTCAACAGCTTTCTAAACTTTGATGATCACTACCTTGACAATTACACCCCCCCCCCCCTAATGGGCCAGATATACAAATGGGTTATGTGCAAAAATTTTGATAAAAAAAATTATTAACATAATTCTTTCTTTATGATGTACAGATAAGGGTACTTATGTATTATAGCGACCACGCTGTTGTTCCTGATCTGTTGTAAAACCGGTACTCTGTGTGCACTGGAAGATTATTAGCTTAGCCTGAGAGAGATAAACTACTATGCAGGTATGTTTTAATTAAATATTAAATATATAAGTTTGGTCATGTTAGGTATTTAATCTCACTCAGGCTAAGCTAATTATCTCCAAGTGCATATAGAGAAACCGGTTTTACAACAGATCAAGAACAACAGTGTTGTTGCTATAATACATAAGTACCCAAGTTCAACAGTTTGTAGTGAATTTAGAAATTTTAATTAAACCTGTGTTTAAAGAAAGGTGAAAATAGTGAGTGGGGTAATTACAGAGGCATTAGCTTGGTTTCTGTTGGAAGTAAGTTACTGAGCATGATGATATCTATTAGACTAAGAAATGCAGGTGTAAATACATTTTTAAGAGAAATACAGTGTGTTTTTAACACTGTATATAAATATAATACAGTATGATCATTCCCTATCTCAACCATTATACAAAGCCGGACCGAGATCAGAGGTTTCCAACTTTTAGGTCAATGAATAAGTCCCTTGAGCATCCAAAAATGTGTCCTTTTTAGCTAAATTATGTCCATATTTTGTCTATAATATGTCCATAACAGGTCCATCTTGAAATTTCGTTTTTTTGCGACTTGAAAGCTCCTTTCAAAGTGGTCAGTTAACATCGAATATAATGAAAACGAAAAAGATTCATTTAGTACATCCATACAGAATGAACGCACAAAAGTCATTAAAACATGTGTGAAAGCACAACAGTGAAAGCACAAAAGTGAAAACACACATCATGTGTGAAAGCACAAAAGTCATTAAAACATGTAAACAGTAAAAAAAAACTACACGCGGAAGCTTAAGGCTCATCTTCCTACCAAATGAGATACATAAAAAAGTACTTTTTTATGCATCTTCCTACAAGATGCATAAAAAAGTACATTTTAATGGACAAGCTCCTTGGTTCTGTTGAACAATGCCGAAGTGTTGGACGAATATTTTTTAACAATATCGAAAGTATTGAACCTGGTTATCAAACACCTAAATATTTAATTTAGTATTTAATTTAATTTAGACTACTCAGTATTTATAAAAAGTAACGCATTATCAAAATAGTTTGTTCAAAGTAAAACATTAAAACTAAGATGAAGAAAATCAAATAAAATTTTTTTATTCAATATTTTTAATTTAATTTTGAATACCAAAACCTAATATATGTGAAACCTTTATGCTTCATAACTGTAAAAAATTTAATCTTTTTCAAAATGAAAACTAGATAAATACAATCACTCCTAAAAATAATGATAATAAAACACAAAAAACGTTTCCGTTCAGGGGGAAAATACAGAAATTCCCAGCAGTCCGTTCACATTTCTGATTATTTCTGATGTTCGATACATTTCTGATTATGGTGGCTTCATATATTAGCTCATGGGTACTCTTACAATGCAAGCAAAAGTTAACGGCATATTTTTTTTTTTTTACCGAAAATGCCCTTATTAAGTTGTTTTCTATAATTATACAAACTTTCTTGTGTACTAACAACTGCGCTAATTACTAATAAACAAATACATATTTAGGATTATCATAAAAAGCTGATTGTTTGATTTAATGTTATCAAAAGTTAGGCTCTTATACTTTCGTTATTGACAAAGATCGTTATTTAATTACTATTCATTACAATGAAGGGTATGAAGAATTTGATTTTTTTTTTTTTTTTTTTTTTTTTTTTTTTTTTTGCTCCAATCAAATTATATAGAAAAAATGTTTCTGGAAAACTATAAAGGGGTCACGGAGTCACAAATGAAAACTTATATTTTCCTTATTAAGGGTCGAAATCTATTGGCAGGTAGCCAAAAATGGGGCAACACACATTTTTTCCATGGTTTTTCCTTATTCTTTTCTCTTTCCTTTGGTTTCCTTATAATTACTTTATAGTCCCAAATTTTCAGGGGCGCTATGGCCCCCCTGTCCCCCTGGCGGCGCCCATGCAGGAGTCAAGCGATGTTGCAGAGCGCTAGGTAAGCTCGGTTGCCCTTCAATCAGGGGGGTGACATCCCCAAAGGCATAGTTACTGGACATTTCAACAATGCTGAACAAAACAGATGTCTGCAAATTTTGATTGGATGCTGGTTTTCGGAAATGATAGGTGCGGGAGGGGGGGAGATTGTCCTCAAATCACTTTTGACTCTCATGAAAGGCATTAAACTTCTATCAAATGAGCCCCATCTGAAGTTTATACGACTACCCATTCCATAAAACCTTATATACCCCAGGGACATAACTTACAAGCCTTGTCCCAGGGGTCTTAGGGGTTGTGTCATCGCTGATGGCATTATTATATGTTCTTTGGACCATTTTTGACAAAATGACCATCTTAAAATTTCTGTTGGATGCATCCAGTGAAAAGAAGACGTGGGTGGAGGGGGTGGCTGGTTTGCCTCTGGCCACTTCTGACTCATAAAAATGGCACTAGAACTTCTGATTTTCAATCCAGTGAGCCCCCTCCAAAGCTCATAAAACCCACCCTTCCATAGAGATCTTATATGTTATTAATGGGGAACTAGTATAATTCGTAGCCCTTGCTCTGAAAGTTGTTTTTTTTGGGGGGGGAGCGTCATCCATAAAAAACATAAGTACTGGACCTTACAAATATACTGAGCAAAATTGCAATCTCAAAATTTTGATTGGACATGTTTGGGGAAACGACGGGCGGGGGAGGGGGGCTGTTCGTCCTCCAATCACTGATGATTCTTAGAAAGGGCATTAGAGCTTTCAATTTATAATCGAGCCGCTTTCGGAGTTTCAACGACAACCCTTTCTACACGATGTGCCTTGGTCAAAAGTAAAAAATAACTTGTAACCTTATCACTCTTTTATTCATAAAATGAAAAAATTAGTTTTTCTACTTAAAGTAAGGAGCAACATTAAAGCTTAAAACAAAAAGAAATTATTCCTTATACTAGAAGAGCTGTCCCTTCCTCAATTCCCCTCTCTTCACGCTAAAATCTTTTTAAGAACTTTAAAAAAAGGTTTTAATTCAATTACAAGGCGCTTGTGTTTCAAGAATCGTTCTTAAAAAATTACACAAAAGGTGGAACTTTAGCGTAGAGAGAGGGGTATTGAGGTGGGAGTAGCCCAAGTCATATACGGAATAATTTCTGTTTGTTTTATGCTTTAATGTCACTCTTTACTTTCGGTAGAAAAGCCTTGTTTTTTTATTTATTTCTGATCATTTTTCAGATAATCCCAAGAAATCCACCCCTCTGTGGAAGATTTCCCCACAAAAAATTCCACTATATAAAGTTCCTCCCATGTAAAATTCTTCAAATAGCGACGAAGACCACACTGCCTTTCCATCATAAACAAATAAGTAGAACAACAGGGAAATTTGTATACAAGACAGTGGAACGCAACTTTAAATGAATATTTCGACCCTATATCCAAGGGCCGTCCTCAGCAAAACAGACGAAGAGAATAAAAACACTATAAAAGAAACTTACATTAAAATTCAATCATTAAAACTGTTTAAAAAAAAAAGTTTTAAAACAGCCCTAATATCATTACTTCAAGGAAGTTCAACCAGGACTGGTACTCCAAACGAAATGGACAGAGAACAGTTCATTCAGATGGAATTAAAATATTTACAGACAAGCTTTTAAAGCTAGTCCGCCTTCTTGGCAGCCAGCCTAGAAGGTCTATTCGTAATAGGTTGAGTGGAGTTATTTACTGGTTTTTTAATATAATTAGTCAAATCATTTTTAATTAAATTTGTGTATAGGGCATTAAGCAAATATTCCCCCAAATCTCTATTTAAAGAAATATTACTATTTATTTTGATTTTAATTTAAATTGCCTCTCGAACAACCTGTTTTATGCCTAAATCATTGCTAATAAGGCAAGTTTCTTCAAAAAGCATTTTATGACTAGGGTTATCATATATGTGACTGCTTAAAGCAGAATCAAAGGAAATATTTGTATTATTAGAATTTAAAGCTTTAGTTATGTCATCTTTGTGTTGTTGCAGGCGTTTTTTTAAATTTTGATGGGTTCTACCAACATAAAAATGGCCACAGTCACATGGTATTTGATAAACCCCTCTCTGGCGACTAACTGGGGTTATATCTTTACCAGAATTTAAGAAATTCATGATTTTAAAATTATTTGTAAATACGACATAAAAATTATTTTGTGTGCAAACTTTTTTTAAACTTGTAGTGACTTTTGGAATATATGGAAGGTAAATTATATTTGAGGGCTTGACGGGAACTTCACATTGCAAAAGACCCTTAATTTTACGGGAGTGTCTTGCCAATCTTCGGCTAATTGTATTGTTAATAAAGACAATAGGATAACCGTTTCCAAAAAATATGTCTCTAACAAAATTTAGTTCATCTGTGATGTAAGATTCAGAGCAAATGTTTAGGGCACGGTCAACAAGAGATGTAACAACACCTCTTTTAACTTGTGGGGGGGTGATTGGATTTAAAATGTAGATATCTGTTATTTTGTGTGGGTTTTCTGTAAATTGTAAAATCCAGTTTATCAATGTCACGAATAATTAAAACATCCAGAAACGGTAATTTATTTGCATTTTCAATTTCTAAGGTAAATTGTAAATTTCGGTCATATGTATTAAGGTGATCTAGAAAGCCCCTAAGTTCATTTTCACCATAATTCCAGAGCGATATTACATCATCCATATAACGCCCCCAATATACATGTTTTAAAAAATATGAATTTAAGGCCCAATTTTCGAGGTGTTCTACATAAATGTTCGCTAATAACCCGGATAGCGGCGCCCCCATAGGGAGACCATTTTTTTGTTGATAAAAAGAACTACGGAACTGAAAATACATTGAATACTTATTACAAATTTTGACTAGGGACATTAAAACCTCACAATCTATTCCTGTTGTTGAATCTTCAATTAAATGATAGTTTTCTTCTATTTTATTTTTTAGTAACTGCTCAGATATTGCTACATCAATATTTGTGTACATAGAAACTATGTCGAAACTACTTACTATTGTATTTTCTGAAATGCTTGCACTTTTAGGTTTTTCTACTAAATCTACCGAATTACGTATGTACGATTTTTGGGAATAAAGTAACGGTTTGAAGGCTGTACATAACCACTTTCCAATATTGGAAGCAGGGGCTTTCGTACATGCTACAATTGGCTTTAAGGGAATACCTTGCTTGTGTAATTTCGGTAAACCGTAAAACTTTGGGCAAAAGCTACCTCGGGGGAGAAATTTATTATACAATTGTGGGGTGATTTTGCCATTTTGTTATAGATTCTTTAATTCGGTTATAATTTTATTCGCAAACTTATCAGTATGGTCGTGAGTCATGGAAGTATATGTATTTGTGTCATTTAAGTGTGAATAAATTTTACTGTCGTAATCTAAGGTATCCATGACTACAAGTGAATTTCCCTTGTCTGCTTTAGTTATTATAATTGAAGGGTCTTTGTGAAGATTAGACAAGATTTTCATGTCGTGCGAAATTTCTGGTGTCAAATTAGTATGAGATGTAACTTTTTTTTGGCTGCCGTAAAATGTATTAATAAAACAAGACCTTACTTCATCTGGGTTAGAAATGGATGCGTAGTGTTTGTGCAAAGAAGATTCTAAGGAGGAAACAATATCTGCCACAGGAACTTGTTTTGGTGGAAAAGAAAATTTTGGACCTTTTTCAAGAGTTTGGATTTCCTTAGGTTCAAGAGCTCTAGAGGAGAGATTAACAATAGCGGGTCCTGGAGTAACCCTCGGGGTATAAACACGATGATTCGTCGAAGATTCATACCTCAGACATTCCAATTTCTTATAAAGACGTTCTCTAGACAAACGAAAATCGTGACTAAATAAATTCTTTTCCAATCGTACAACCTAAGAATAATCAACCGTGGACAGATTTTCGCACTATTTTTTTTTTTTTTTCAAGAGATTTTCTTTCTGAGGAAATACTAATCCTTCCCGTAGAAAAATTCTTCCCGTAGAAATTCTTCCCGTAGAAAATCAGTCCCCAGAAGATCTTCCCCCCTTAGAAAATGTCTGTATACTTCCCTATAACAAATACTATATTTAAACAATGGGCAAATTTCATAACTTGCGGCCCTTCCTCTGGAGGTTCTGAGGGGTCATGTCATCTCCAAACACATATCTATTGTACCTTTCAACTTTACTGAACAAAGGGCTATCTAAACATTTTGATCATATGACACTCAGGAAAAAGGGCGTGGGACGGGGGCTACTTGTCCTCCAATTTTTGGTTACTTAAAAAGAACACTAGATTTTAATTTTCGTTTGAACGAGCCCTCTTGCGATATTCTAGTACCATTGGTTTGATACGATCACCCCTGGAAAAAGTAACAGCAACAAATAAACACGAATCCGTGATGCTTCTTCTGGCAAACACCACAAAATTTCATATTTTTATAGATAGGAGCTTGGAGTCTCAACAGGGGGGTTCTCTGATACGCTGAATCTGATGGCGTGATTTCCGTTAAGATTCTTTGACTTTTAGGGGGTATTTTTCATCCTTTTCGAATATTTGGCAAATTTTTTTCAGGGCCGTAGCCTTTGATGGGTAACACTAAACTTAATGAATATTATATATTTGGAATCAGCACAATCAGCTAATTCTTTTGGTACATCTATTGATGTCAAAATTAATTCCAGATCATCAAGAATCCAATTTGTTTTCTTTTGTTAACTTTTGATTTTCAGTTAGATCTTTTAATTTTCGTTTGAACGAGCCCTCTTACGATATTCTAGTACTATTGGTTCGATACGATCACCCCTGGAAAAAGTAACAACGACAAATAAACACGAATCCGTGATGTTTCTCCTGGCAAACCCTACAAACTTTCATATTTTTATAGATAGGAGCTTGGAACCTCTACAGTGGGGGTCCTCTGATACGCTGAATCTGATGGCGTGATTTTCATTAAGATTCTTTGACTTTTAGGGGGTATTTTTCACCTTTTTCGAAAATTTGGCAAATTTTTTTCAGGCCCGTAACCTTTGATGGGTAACACTAAACTTAATGAATATTATATATTTGGAATCAGCACAATCAGCTAATTCTTTTGGTACATCTATTGATATCAAAATTATTTCCAGATCATCAAGAATTCAATTTGTTTTCTTTTGTTAACTTTTGATTTTCAGTTAGTAACACTTGATAAATAGATAGATGTTTTTGCCTGACTATTGGAAGCCGGAAGCGATTGTTAACTAAAAGGTGTCTGCTTGCCTATTATCTTGACTGTAGCGTAAAAGCAAGGAGAAATAAAATCGTTTATAGATGAAAGAATTCAAACTTGTAAAGAATATAAAGAGTATTTGCAGATAGTTGTCTACGGGAAAGAGCAAGCAACTCCCGAAAATACAGTATAAAACATAAAAAAAAATATTAGAAAGTAAGCTGTTCGGTAAATTTAGTGCTAGATAAGTATTTTTAGCACTAATTTGGTGGAAAATGACATTTTTATTACAAAAATATGTATCCAACAGGGAAATATTCTATTTTATGTCATAAATTTGCAAAATATGTCTCTTTTGTGTCCCAAATTTCTAAAATATGTCCCTTTTTTGCCCTAATATGTCATTGTGTCCCGGCACATAGGAATATATCCTTTGGACATAAAATATGTCCAGTTGGCAACCCTGACCGAGATGCAAGTGCTCCGGAGAATTTATAAACATAAGTGACATTGGATTTTTTCACGGGTAGACAAGTCAGATTTCTCTTGAACGTGAAACTTGGCTTCATCTTTGTAACACTAGATTTTAAAGTATCTAATTTTAAATTAATTTATTCCAATACATATATAAAAATCGATAATTAGTAGTGCAATGTTATTATTAGATGTTTTAGGAATTAATTAAAAAAACTTTTTCCATAAAATAAGTTTTTCAAAGAAAAGTAAAGAACTCCATTAAACAAAAAATGAGCAAAAATAAAATCAAATAATCTACCAAGCGTGAAACTAATACAAATCAGCATCGATAAATAAATGAAACCCAAAACGAACGGAAATTACAATAAATAACCGAGTCAAACTCAAAATGAGCAGAAATTAACATAAGCTGGGCTCAAAACCCCCTATGCCTTCCCAAGGACAGAACATAATTTGCACTTTACTGAAAAAATATAAATGTTTTAACTTTTACAACTTTAATAAATCAAATAATATTAATATTTCGATTACTAAATATCAGTATATGTATATTAAATTGACAGTGCACATTCATTTGTATTTTTTTCAGTAAAGTGCAAATTATGTTCTGGCCTTGGGAAGGCAAAGGGGTTTTTGAGCCCAGCTTATGCTAAATTCTGCTCGTTTTGAGTTTGACTCGGTTATTTATTGTAATTTCTGTTCGTTTTGGGTTTCATTTATTTATCGATGCTGATTTGTGGTTGTATCACTCTTGGTAGATTATTTGATTTTATTTTTGCTCATTTTTTGTTTAATGGAGGAGTTCTTTACTTTTCTTTGAAAAACTTATTTTGTGGAATAAGTTTTTTTTTAATTAATTTCTGTTCGTTTTATATTGACATAGTCTTTTCAGATAAGAAGAAAATAGTACTTTAAATATTTTCGTTTTGTTAAGAATTTATAGTTTGACCTGCTATTTGTATGCTGTTGAAAAATTTTCAGCAATTTTTAACAACATACACCCTCTTAAAAATCTGGACACAAATAATAGTCTTTAATTTAGTTTCATACCTCCTCTAGTTGACCTGAAATGGAAAACTTGATAACATTCGCAAAAAAATCTGTTTACTTTCTTTGATAGCTTGGATACACTTACGCTATTTTGATTTGGTTAAATTTTAAGAGCAGAAGTAGCCCCGAAAGTTTGAACATAATACCCTCAGTCGTTCTTGGGATACTGCTGAGATGCCTTATAGGGAATTAGCGTTAACACAGTGCATTTTGATTTAATCTTATGGCAACATTTAGTTTTTAAACATAAATTCAAATGGGAGGATGGGCGTGGGAGGGGAATTAGTTTCCCTCCAATCACTTTCGACTATTAAGAAGGGCATCAGCCCTTTCTATTTTCAATCGAATGAGCCCTTTTTGAAGTTCCTATGACAACTCCATCGATACAAAGTGCCCTGGTCTAAACAACAACAACAATAAAAAAAATAATACATTATACCCACATCGATCTTTACTAACAAAATTTCAAGCCTTCCAACCACTTTCGACTATTAAAAGGGCACTAGGCCTTTCGATTTCCAATCGAATGAGCCTTTTTTGAGTTTCTACGACAATACTTCCTATAAACACCTTATATGCCCCCCAAGGCATAAATTACAACACTTACCCTAAGGGCTGTGAGGGTGGTTGTCATCCTCTAAGACCTAATTTCCAGAACTTTCAAATACGTTAAACAAAATGGCTATCTCAAAATTTTGATTGGATGTGTCTGGGAAAATGGTGGGCGTGAGAGGGGCGTTAGTCTTTCTCCAATTACTTTCAACTATTAAAAAAAGGCACTAGCCCTTTCAATTTCCTATGAAAAGAGCCCTTTTGAAGTTTCTACGACAACGCTTTCAATAAAAACCTAATGTGCCCCCAGGGAATTTACATAATTTCCAGAACTTTCAACTACGTTGATCAAAATGGCTATCTCTAAACTTTGATTGAATGTGTTTTGGAAATTGTGGGCGTGAGAGGGGGGTTAATTACTCTCCACTCACTTTCGACTATTAAAAAGGGCAATTCCAATTTCCAATCAAATGAGCCCCTTTTGAAATTTCTACAATATCTTTCAATATAAATCTTATATGCCCCAGGGCATAACCACAGTTTATAGAATTATCCAGTAAGTTTATCGCAGATCATTTCTAGTCTTCATTCTCGGTATGAACAAAAAGCTCCTCCCACTTCTTTCTGCATTAGCGGGTTAGTCTGTTTCCGTCAATCAATGAGAAATGGTTACAAAGTGCATTATTCGTAATAGCGGGTTTCCACTTGTTTCGTGTCCAAGAGAAATCTGACTTGTCTACCTGTGAAAAGATCTAATGCCGCTTATGTTTCTATCTGCAAAAACGTTCTCTGGAGCACTCGCACCTTGGTCCGGGTTTTTATAATGGGTGAGATAGAGTATGATCATACTGCTAATTCTATAAACTTTTGGCATAACTTACAACCCTTGCTCTGAGGGCTCTGATGGGGTTATCATCCTAAAAGAGCTAATTTCCAGAACTTTCGACAACGTTGAACAAAATGGATATCTCAAAATTTTGATTGGATGTGTTTGGGGAAATGGTGGACTTGAGAGGGGGGTTAGTTTGCCTTCAACCACTTTCGACTATTAAAAAGGCACTAACCCTTTCAATTTTCAATTGAATGAGCCCTTTTTGATGTTTTTACAACATCGCTTTCTATAAAAACCTTATATACTCCCAGGGCATAACTTACAACCCTTGCCCTGAGAGTTGTGGGGGGGGGTAAATCCTTAAAAACATAATTTCCAAAACTTTCAACAACGTTGAATAAAATGGCTATCTAAAAACTTTGATTGGATGTGTTTGGGGAAAAGGTGGGCGTGAGAAGGGAGGGGGGGGTAGTTGCCCTCAAATCACTTTCGACTATTAAAAAGGTCACTAGCTCTTTGAATTTCCAATCGAATGAGCCTTTTTTCAAGTTTCTACGACAAAGATTTCAATAAAAACCTTATATGCCCCCAGGGCATAACTTATAACCCTTGCCCTGAAGACTGTGGGGGGAGTGTTCTGCTTAAAGGTATAATTTCCTGAACTTTAAACTGCGTGGAACAAAATGGCTATCTAAAAATTTTGATTGGATATGTTTGGGGAAATGGTGGGGGTGGAAGGTGTGTTAGTCGCCTTCCAATCACTTTCGACTATTAAAAAGGGCACTAGCCATTTTAACATCCAATCGAATGAGCCCTTTTTGAAGTTTCTACGACGACGCGTTCTATAAAAACCTTATATGCCCCCAGGGCATAACTTACAACCCTTGCCCTGAGGGCTGTGGGAGAGCGTCCTCCTCAAAACATAATTTCTATCTGGAAATCCACAACACTGAACAAAATGGCTATTATATACCCCCAGGGCATAACTTATGACCTTTATCCTGAGGGCTGTGGGGGAGTTTCCTCCTCAAAAATATAATTTCTATCTGGAAATCCACAAAACTAAACAAAATGGCTATTTAAAAATTTTGATTGGATGTGTTTGGGGAAAAGGCAGGCGTGAGAGGGGGGTTAGTTGCCCTCCAATCACTTTCGACTATTAAAAAGGGCACTAGCCCTTTGAACTTCCAATCGAATGAGCCTTTTTTGAAGTTTCTACAACAACACCTTCTACAAAAACCTTATATGCCCCCAGGGCATAACTTACAACCCTTGCCCTGAAGGCTATGGGGGAGTTTTCTCCTCAAAAAAATAGTTTCTATCAAGAAATCAACTACACTGAACAAAATGGCTATCTCAAAATTTTGATTGGATGTGTTTGGGGGAATGATGGGCCTGGGGGGACTAGTTGCCCTCCATTCTCTTTTGACTATTAAAAAGAGCACTAGCTCTTTGAATTTCCAATAGAATGAGTCTTTTTTGAAGTTTCTACAACAACGCCTTCGGTAAAAACCTTATATGCCCCCAGGGCATAACTTACAACCCTTGCCCTGAAGGCTGTGGGGGGATGTCCTCCTCAAAAACATAATTTCTATCTGGAAATCAACTACGCTGAACAAAATGGCTATCTCAAAATAACTTAAAATCCTTGCCCCGAGGGTTGTGGGGGAGTTGGCACAATGTATCATTCATCATTTTTTTTCTTTTAGAGCAGGGCACTTCGTATCGAAGAAGTTGTATCTTTCCGAAGTTTCTCTGACAACTTCTTCGATACGAAGTGCCCTGGTCTAAAGGAAAAAAAAATAATAAATGAAACATTGTGCCAACATCGTTCTAATATGCCCTCAGGGCATAACTTAAAACCCTTGCCCCGTGGGTTGTGGGGGACTGTCCTCAAAAATATATTTTCTATCTGGAAATCAACTACGCAGAACAAAATAGCTATCTCAAAATTTTGATTGGATTGTTTGGGGGAATGATGGGCGTGGGGGGGGCTAGTTGCCCTCCAATCACTTTCGACTATTCAAAAGGGCACTAGCCCTTTGAATTTCCAATCGAATGAGCCTTTTTTGAAGTTTCCACGACAACGCCTTCTATAAAAACCTTATATGCCCCCAGGGCATAATTTACAACCCTTGTCCTGAAGGCTTTGGGGGAGTGTCCTCCTCAAAAACATAATTTCTAACTGGAAAGCAACTACGCAGAACAAAATGGCTATCTCAAAATTTTGATTGGATGTGTTTCGGGAAATGGTGGGCGTGGAAGGGGTGTTAGTTGCCTTACAATCGCTTTCGACTATTAAAAAGGGCACAAGCCACTCCAATTTTCAATTGAATGAGCCCTTTTCGAAGTTTCTAGGACAATTTCTTCGATACGAAGTGCCCTGCTCTAAAGGAAAAAAATAATAAATGATACATTGTGCCAACATCGTTCTTATATGCCCTCAGGGCATAACTTAAAAGCCTTGCCCCGAGGGTTGTGGGGGAGTGTCCTCCTCAAAAACATATCTTCCATCTGAAAATCAACTACGCTGAACAAAATGGCTATCTCAAAATTTTGATTGAATGTGTTTAGGGGAGTGATGGGCGTGGAGGGGGGCTAGTTGCCCTCCAATCACTTTAGACTATTAAAAAGGGCACTAGCCACTCCAATTTCCAATCGAATGAGCCCTTTTCGAAGTTTCTAGGACAATTTCTTCGATACGAAGTGCCCGCGTATGGAGAAAAAAAATAAAATAAATAATACATTGTGCCCACATCGTTCTTTACTTAGGCAGCGCTAGGCAGCGCTATCGCGCTGCCTATGATTACAAGTAGGTTTCGAAGTCTCGAGTTAGCTTCAAAGGCATTTTGAGAAAGTTTCTGCGAAAATACGCGTTCCAGGGTAATATACGCTGGACCACTGATGGCAGATTAAATGAGAGGAGCTGTTCGTACGCGCCGAGGACGTAGTAGCCAAAAATCACTCAGCTGTGATCTTACTGTTATATTATTTATATACAGTGGTGCTAAAGAAGGGGAGAGGATGTGTTGACCATATTTTCACTCTTAAAGTAATTGTGAAACTACAGAGTTGATGATCGAAGTTGTTTTCATTGCTGCTTAGTCGTAGTAATAATTGACAAATACTCGCAGCATCAGACCCCTTCAGTTTTCAGTTCCATAGATTATGAACAGACGTTTTATTCTGCCGAAAGAAAATTTCAGGGAAGGTTCTACACTTGTATGCATACTAGATAAGTACATTAAAGTAATTATCGCTATGATCAAGAACAACATCGTGTGGCAATAGTAGAAATCAAAGTTAGTAGCTGGTTTGGTCTTGAACGAAGAGTTAAGCAGGGATATGTCCTAATGCTTTTTATATGAACCATTTTGATGGAATATGCCCTAACCAGAGGAATTGCATAGGGATAGTTTTTTGTACCCGTTTGACCGACCGTATGTGAAACAACACCCTGTACGAAAGTATGGTTATAATAATCTTTCTAGGATTATTACAAAAGAATGCTTGAGATGGCTAAGAAATGTTTTCAGATGATAATTAATTCGAAAACATTGGCAAATTATTAGATTTTAATTGGCCAATCTGCAAAACAAATTAATTTGCCGATCTTTGGCAAATTAATTGGCAAAGATTGTGCTTTTCGGCCATCCATCTGGAGCCAAACGAAAAGTAAGTCGTTCCCAATTGGGTGGGTAGAGGTCATAAGAAAGGATTAAAGGAAATTGACACTTCATCAGAGGGGGTAAAGGTTGGCAGTTTGGAGAAAAAGCGTAGGTTGGAAAAGAAGCGTGCACAGCTATGTTGGCCTTAGGTGGCTAGATGATAAAGTGAGTTGTTAGTAGTAGTAATTCTAAAATAGTTCTTTGATCAAATTTCAGAATTTTTTCTATTTTAACCCATGTACCTCCAAGTCGTGTTTTTAGTCTAGGGTTTATATCTGGCCCTATTAAGGGGAGGGGGGGATTGAGAGTCATAATTGTCATGATAGTGACCATTATATTTGGAAATAGTACTTAATGAGGAGTATGGTGGAACTACTCTTTTGTTATTGTAGTAAGTAAGTAAGTAAGAAAGTTTTGTTGCACTAAAAGCCCTAGGGCCATGGCAATACAAAACAAAAAGGATTTTTTCTTTTGAATAACAATCATTACATAAACATAACTATCAAATAGCACAAAGAGAATTCTCACATCACAAAAAAAAGAGAAACAAAAATTGCAAAAAACCTACTTCTGTGCTCCATTGCCAACCTGAGATATCGTCCTAAATTTTTAATACTTGCAAAACAATAATCTCTCATTAAATTCACCAGCCATTTCTCATCAAACCCAGACTTTCCATATACTTAATCTCTCAACTTACTCAATTCTACAGACTCATCACATGACCCACACTCTCATCCATACTTCCACACATCGGACCATCTATAGTGTTTCTTTTTTTAACAAGGGGTTTATTCTTAAACCAAAACATAACAAAAAATAAAGCAAAGCTTGGAAGCTTCACAAGCGGAACCTTGGCACATATTTATCTTTAGAATTCTGAGCTTACTTTTATGCTCGTGCACGGGTCGACGAGAAGTCTCAAGATCAAATCCAAAAGAACTTGGTGTTCACAGTTGTCTGGGCTTCAGGCGGCTTGGTGGTGCAACGAATTGTTAATAGTACAAGTATTAGTGTTGAAATCTTACAAGAGGATGTTAGTTCTATGTTCGAACGCTCTTCCTTTCGCAGTCCTTCCTTTTGAAAAGAAAGAAACGATGCTCTCACAGTGCCATTCAAACACCTAGTTTATCTAATCTTATTTCATCTAAATCTTATTTTATATAACTGGTTAGTGTCTATAACACCAACCATTAGAGAAAACCGTTTATTTCTATATATAAAACACCACAAGTGAACAATTTATCAAGAGCTGCGCTAGCTTAGATGGTTGGAGTACCCTACTCCCAATCATAGAGTCAAGGGTTCTAGTTCGACAAGTAGCTCCTTTCTCCTTCAGTAAAATGTAAACGCGGAGAATATGTTCCTTTTAAAATAAAAGCTGCATTTGTGAAAAAATATCGAGATGTGATATTTTTCCTATCGGTATGTGAAGAATGTGCTTCATAAACTGATATGTAAATAATGTTTTAAAGCTAGGGATGGGGATCTTTTCTCTTCATAAACGAGTAATTCCAAAGTTTAAGTTCTTTTTAGTTCTACTCTATTTTGTCTCCTGGCTGGGGATCGAATTGAAGCTATAAATACATATATATATATATATATATATATATATATAGCCTATATATATATATATGTATATATATATATATATATATATATATATATATATATATATATATATATATTATATATATATATATATATATATATATATATGTATATATATATATATATATATATAATATATATATATATATATATATATATATATATATATATATATATATATATATATACACACATATATATATATATATATATATATATATATATATATTTATATATATATATATATATATATATATATATATATATATATATATATATATATATATATATATATATATATATATATAAATAAATATATATCTTTCGGCTTGAATTGTTCATATATATATATATATATATATATATATATATATATATATATATATATATATATTATATATATATATATATATATATATATATATATATATATATATATATATATATATATATATATATATATATATATATATATATATATATATTATATATATAAATATATATCTTTCGGCTTGAATTGTTCGTCATAATCTATAAATTTGTAATTAGTATTTTGGAATGTGGTGATACAACACTGTCTCTTCCATCCACTACCAGCCAAGCTTCTTGGGCTTAGTAACCACTTTAGGTTTGTAATAGTTTTTTTTAGTATTAATAAAATGATTGATTGGTGATTAATTGATTGATCCCTAAAAAGCGAAAATCTTAGAGTAATGAATTGCTGTGCATATAAAAGTATGTAATCCGAACCTAAGAACTGATCGAAACTACGAGCAATGAGAATGTGACTGCGATGTAGTGTTGCAAAAAAAAAAATCTGGCAAAAATATAGATTGAAAATAAAATCACAAAGAAAAATAAGTATATAAATGCATGAGCACAACTGTATACCTGGTATAAAATGCAGAAATGCCTGAAGGGCTTGTACAAAGTGAAAAAAACAATCATGAAAACGATCCAGCACAATCGTATTAAAGCTTCACAAATCTAAACTTAAGACAGCTTTTGGGCTGAATACTCCAATGTCTGTCATCTAATCTCTTTTTGCGAATTCTCTACCATCTATTTTGTTGAACATTTGAGAGTCTGGCTTCATGATTGTTACTACACAATCACTTCAAAATTTTCACAGCATTAAGCCAGGCAAGACTGACAGTCAGACAGAAGATTCCTTCCCATCCTAGTCTGATTGAAGCTTCTACTTCTGTCGTCACCGAGGAATCCGCAAAGAAATTTAACGGGGGGGGGGGGGGTGAAACTTTTCCCTTGCTCCTTTCAGGCTATATAATTATTGCAGAGATAGTCTTTAACCATCCTGAGGACACGTATAGTTCACCTTAGCTGCTGTTTCATAAAGGACACACTGGTTCAAAAAAGCCCTTTGTTCAAAAACTCCCTGCAGCTTCATGTCTAAGATTATCCCTAACGAATTTCTCTTTAATCATTTATCATATTTTATTTCAAATTTATTATTCATTATTGTGTACCGCATTTGTCTATGCTCGTCACCATCACCTCGAATGCTCTTAATTTTGACTTGGTTGGGATCCTTTCCATCCCATATAAAATTCTTTCTGATGGTCCAATCTTTAAAAAGACAACAGGTTTAGTATGAATTAATAGATAAATAACTACAAAACCCACAATCTAAAAATATTTTGGAATCAGAAATAATGTGTCTCTTTTGTACTATAACAGTGAGAAATTAGACGAAACTTGCACACCTAAAGATTGATTTTGACGTTCTCTTTATTTCAGACCAAAACCAGACCCTATGCCTGAAGATGCTGCAGCAGAGCCAGCATCATTGCAGCAACAGTCAGCTGTTCCAAAAGGGCCAGGAGGAAAGCGAAAAATTACCAGCTTCTTGAGACCAGGAGCTGCAGCTACAGCGGCCGGAAAAGCCAAAGAGCCTCAAGTGCTCGTTGCAAAACACTTGAAAACTGAAGAGCATCACAACCATGATGTGGATCACGCAACTACTTCCAATGAGGCCGTCAACCAACCAGCTTCAAGTGATGTGATGAACAAAAAGTCTACCAATGTTGAAGAAGCACAAGCAGAACCCGCATCCTTGCAACAACAGCCAGCTGTTTCTAAAGGGCCTGGAGGAAAACGAAAGGTTACTAGCTTTTTGAGACCAGGAGCTGCAGTAAAGGCTGCTGAAAAACCAGAAGAACCTCACATTCATGACGAAAAAACAACCGGAAAATGAAGAGCATCGAACCCATGATAAGAATCAAGCAGCAGCTACCAGTGTTGTTTCGATCCAAGCAGCTTCACGTGATGCAATTGAGAAAAGTTCTGCAAATGCTGAAGAGGCTCAAGCAGAGCCCGCATCACTAGTTCCACAAGCACCAGCAAAAAAAATAGGTGGAAAAAGAAAGATTACTTCGTTTGCAAGACCATCTACTGCTTGAATCTGTTGTTAAATTTAACTGAATAAAACTATTTTGTTATCTACTTTTTATTAGACAAAATTTGGAGTAAATACAGTAGCGATTTTAGATTTATGTAAGGAAATACGAAATTCCCACCTTTTAACTATTTGGGCTTGTAAAAAGATGCATTAGAAGATGTAAGCTATTTTCCGTACTGCAGCTTTGCAAACTAAATGAGTTTAAGTCACTATTTTAAAGAGAATCTTTTTTATTCTTTTCAATTTTTATTACCATCCATAGATTAAGTATGTTTCTCAAATTTGAAAGGGGTTCAACTTTCATGCTTTGAAATTTTTGGAAAAAAAGAGAAAAGAATATTCTCGGAGGTAAATATTACACACTGCAGCTTGTTACTTATATTCAATGTCTTTCCAAGTAAAAATTGTATTGAAGCATACAGATTTTGTTTGGCCTAAACCTAGTATTTCTTAAATTTTTTTCAATTACTTCTTGCCTTCATCTATTGTTCTTGCGGAAAATTTACTTTTTGTACAGAAAAAATGGCCATATTTTTTTCATTGTTTTAATTTAGAATATATTACCATACATCAAGAGCACCGGCAGAAAATTTTCCAGGGGAGGGGGAGGGGGCAAACGCCAAATATCAGTGGTGGTCGGGTGACAGGAAATACATTTCAGGATTTTTTTACCTAGGAATAGGTTCATTTTTAAATACTTTCAGGAAAAAACTCTCAAATAAAAAGAGCAATTAAATTGCACACAAAATGAAACAAAATACAGTAAATTTTAAACCGCAAGGATTCCTGGCAAAGGGATCAATTTGTTTAATCAATAATATATTTAATTGTTATGCATTTAATCTTAAAAAACAATCAAACTCAAACCAAAATTACAGAAAGATTGCTTCCGTAGACTATAGCAGATGTAGACTTGTCTTTATGGAATTTCTTACGCCTTAAAATAGTTAACAGAAGGAGTAGAAACACTAAAAAATCATCCTGCCTGCATAGATACGATGTTTTGTTTGGTATCATAGATGCCACGTTTTGTTTTTATGACAGTCAGGTAAAATGTACCTGTTTCATAACAGGACAATTCTCCCCCTCGCACTTAAATCCCTCAAATATTAAGACATAAAAAAAAAAAAAAAAAAAAAAAAAAAAAAAAAAAATAGAATAGAATAGCGAAAGAAAAACAAAATATTTCATATTTCATGATCTCTGTTTGGATTTTGATGGGTTCGTGGTAATGATCTGTAAGTACGGAACGACCCGGCTCAATAGTAACCGAAACTCTAAAAAACTGAATTTTGATACCAATGGATATATCAAAAGAATTGGCTTATTACGCTGATTAATCAAAAAACTTTTGCACAAAATAAGTTTTTCAAAAAAAAGTAAAGAACTCCATTAAACCAAAATGAACAAAAATAGAATCAGATAATCTACCAAGCATTCAACTACCACAAATTAGTATCAATAAATAAATGAAACCCAAAACAAACAGAAATCAAATTAAGTCAAACTCAAAACGAGCAGAAATTAATCTGAGTAGGGTTCTAAACCCTATGCTTTCTAAAAGCAAAATATAGTTTGTGCTTTACTAAAAAAAATTCAAATGAATTTACTGAAAAAATGTGCATTGTCAGTTTAATATGCATATGCTAATATTTATTCCTTAAAATCTTAATTTTTGTTTTCTTAAAGTTATTAGTGAAAAAATAAAAAAAAATTTTTTTCAGTAAGTACAAATTATAATCTGTCTTTTAAGAAGCATAGGATTTAGAACCATACTCAGATCAATTTCTGATCGATGGGTATGGGGGGGGGGGGGCATTCGCCCTTCAATCGCTTTTGACTATTAATAAGGGCACTAGCCATCTCAATTCCTAATTGAATGAGTTATTTTTTTAAGTTTCTTCGACAACGCTGGCAAAGACCTAATTTCCAGAACTTTCAACTACGTTGAACAAAATGTCTGTCTCAAAATTGTGATTGGATATGTTTGGGGACATGCTAGGCTTGAGAGGGGCGTTAGTTGCCCTCCAATCACTTTCGACTATTAAATAGGGCACTAGCGTTTTCAGTTTCCAATCTCCCTTTTGGAAGTTTCTACAAGAATTTCTATAAAAACCTTATATGCCCCCAGGGTATAACTCACCACCATTGCCCTGAGGGCTCTGAGGGGGGTTGTCATCCTAAAAGACCTAATTTCCAGAACTTTTAACTATGTTGAACAAAATGAATATCTCAAGATTTTGATTGGATGTGTTTGGGGAAAGGGTGGGCGTGAGAAGGGGGTTATTTGCCCTCCAATTACTTTCAAATATTAAAAAGACCACTAGCCCTTTCAATTTTCAACAGAATGAGCCCTTTTTGAAGTTTTACGACAACGTTTTCTACAAAAAACCTCATATGCCCCCAGGGCATAACTTACTACCCTTGCCCTGAGGCCTGTGTGGGGGTTGTTATCCTCAAAGACATAATTTCCAGAACTTTCAACAACGTTGAAAAAAATGGCTAACTCAAAATTTTGATTCATGTGTTTCGGAAAGTGGTGGGCGTGAGAGGGGGGTTAGTTGCCCTCTAATTACTTTCGACTATTAAAGCGGCATTAGTCATTTCAATTTACAACGGAATGAGCCCTTTTTGAAGTTCCTCCGACAACGCTTTCCATGAAAACCTTATGTGCCCCCAGGGCATAACTTATAAATTATAATTTATAAGCTGGCTGACAAAATCCTCGTTTTTTCACCTTTTTTAATTTTATTTTTCATTTTGTTATTGTCTCTCCTCTCTGAATTTCATTTGTCATAACTTATAACCATTAACCTGAGAGCTGTGGGGGGGGGGTCATCCTCAAAGACCTAATTTTCAGAACTTTCAATACGTTGAAAAGATGGCTATCTCAAAATTTTCATTGGATGTGTTTGGGGTGAAGGTGGGCGTGAGAGGGGGGTCAGTTGCCCTCCAATCACTTTCGACTATTAAAAAGGGTACTAGCCCTTTGAATTTCCAATCGAATGAGCCTTTTTTAAAGTTTCTACGACAACGCTTTCTATAAAAACCTTATATGCCCCCAGGGCATAACTTAAAACCCTTGCCCTGAGGGCTATGAGGGAGTGTCCTCTTCGAAAACATAATTTCTATGTGGAAATCAACTAAGCTAAACAAAATGGCTATCTCAAAATTTTGATTGGATGTGTTTGGGGAAATGGTGGGCGCGGAAGGGGTGTTAGTTGCCTTCCAATCGCTTTTGACTATTAAAAAGGGCACTATCCACTCCAATTTCCAATCGAATGAGCCCTTTTCAAAGTTTCTACGACAACTCCTTCGATACGAATTAACCTTGTCTAAGATCAGAAAAAAAAAAAAAAAAAAAATGTACATTGTGCCAACATCGTTCTTTACTTAGGCAGCGCTATTACGCTGCCTATGATTCCAAATATACAAGTTACATTAAGTTTAGTTTTACACATCAAAAGCTACGAACCTGAGGAAATTTGCCTGATTATCTCAAACAGGGGGAAAAACCCCCTCGAAGTCATAGAATTTTAATGACAAAATCACACCATCAGATTCGGTGTATCAAAGAACCCAACTGTAAAGGTTTCATATCTGCTAAAATGTGGAATTTTTGCCAGAAGAAAGATCACGGATGCGTGTTTATTTGTTTTTTCCCTAGGAGTGAACGTATCGACCCAGTGGGCCTAGACAGTCGAGAGAGGGCTCATTCTAATGGAAATGAAGGGTTTAAGTGCCCTTTTTAAGTGACCAAAATAATTGAAGGGCAAATAGGCCCCCTCCGACCCCACCTTTTTCACAAAATCGTCCGATTAAAATTTTAAGATAGTTTTTTTCTTCAGCATACTTAAAAGCCCCAATAACTATGTCTTTAGAGATAAAATGACCCCCTACAGCCCCCGGGGAAAAAAATTTTAAGTTATAAAATTAACATATTATTTTATTTGTCACTGGGCGCATGTATACATTTTTTCGGGTGGGGAGGAAGAATTTTCTGCTGGGGGGGGAGATTTTGCATGGAAAAAATGTCCTATGGAGACAGAAGTTTCCAGGGGTGAACTTTTCAGGGGAAATTTTTACACTTGGTGAATTTGCCAGAATTCCTATACAAAATTTCTTTGTCTTGCTTTTTCTTTACCGATTCAATTTTAGGCGTGGAGATGTTAAGGGTAATTGTCTGGGGTAAATTTTCGCCAGGATCGAATTGCCCAGAAGATATTTCTGTGGGGAGGTATTACTTATATTCGGATTTTTTTTTATGAATTTTTCATTCCTAACCCAAATTTATGCAGTATTGCTTGGCAATATGCAAGTCATCTGTTGTAAAAAAAAAAGCACACATCCACGAAAATTTTAGTTCCTTCAACCATGTTTTGGTTTGAGACATAGCTGTATCCATATCTAGTCACAGGAGGAAGGGTGAGGGGAGATATTCTATCTGTTACACATTAATCCGAATGGGTTCCCTTTGAAAGCATACCATAAGGCAACTCATCCTCAGGTGTCGATGGCTGGAAGGACGTCGTAGGCAGATACAGCTTCTTATATGCAGTTATAGGGTATGGACGACGAGAATTATCAACAACAACGTTAACCTTGCAAAGACGTTCCAACGGATGATAATGATAACACCAAAAACAAGGAAGGTGAGTTTTTCGGCTGAATTTGATTCAATGTTCTTATGGGCCCTTCAGGCTAAATTGAAGGGGCCACCAATCCTTCCCCATTAAATATAGGCATATCCCAGAGTTAGCTGGAGCAAATCAGCGGTTTGCATTCTTTTTTCCCCTCGGTTGTGTGTCTACAATCATGGACAAAAGTCTCTGTTTTAAGCGATAAGGGACTAAGATAAATCCATCCAGGCATATTTTCCCAAGATTCATCAAGACCAAAACATCGCAATCATCACCCTGTTCGCCGTTATAAACACGATAATGACCATCGCACTCTTCACCGACGACCATCATCAAAGCCATCGCACCATCACGACCATGGTTAACGTCTTCTATGTCTTTCATGTGCTCTTAAATCCCTTTGTTGCGACAACTACCAGCACTTCCTCCGTTATCTCTTATGATGACTTGTTCCACTACCCTGGAAAACTTTCTGATAACTTCAGGGTGAGCTTAACATTTCCAGAGGCCCTGAGTCGAGTATATCAATGATTTCTACACGCTTCAATAGGTTACACTAATGCCACGATTTATTAAAAATACAGCAATGACGTATTCGTATATGTTGACAAACTTTCTTCCCTATACTTAAAAATTATGTTCAAAAATTTCAAAAATATGCCTAAAAGTAACCTTAGACTGAAGAAACATATTATGTCCTTAGGCATATTATGTCCTTAGGCCCAGCAACTATGTCCTTAGGAATGTTAGGCATGTCACCCTCCCCATAGTTATACAATTGGTCAATTATGCTTTAAAACTAAATGTTTCTTTAAAATAAATCAAAAGACACTGTGTTTATGATTGCCAATAAGACACCTCAGCAATATATCGAGAACAACTGGGGGTATTAAGTTGAAACTTTTGGGGATACTACTATTACTACTTCTGCTTTCACAATTTAAATAAATAAAAAGAGTGTATGTTTATCCAGGTTATCAAAGAGCATAGATAGAATCTTATGGGAAAGATATTAAATTTTGTTTTTCAGGACATTTTCAGAAGCTTTAAAATTAAATTAAAAAATACTGTTTGTGTCAGGATTAAAACTTGTTGAAAAAGTTTCTCCAACATACAAATAACCTCCCATACTATAGATTCGTATAGAAAATTAAATAATAAAAAAATTTTTTCAATTGAAAGTAAGGAGCAACATTAAAACTTAAAACGAACAGAAATTATTAAAACTCAGTTTAAAATTCAAATTTTAGCGTAAAGAGCAAGGTGCTGAGAAGGGGGCAACCCTCTTTATATACGTAATAATTTTTGTTCGTATTAAGTTTTAATGTTGCTCCTTACTTTCAGTTGATAAAATTTGTTCTTTTTTGTTTAATTGACCTTTCCCACAGGAGGCTTTATCTGACAAAAACCACTTATTTTCGAAACCTTTTTTTGTTACACATAATCATTAGACTTGTAAGAACAAAATAGTTGGTGAAGAAGAACAAAAACTCAGTTTAAACTGTGCAATAGACTTTATATTGCATTCAAGCACATGACAAAGAACACCAAAACTATTTACACCAACACATTATTTACAGCCTAAAATTTCTTGACAGCTTTCAGTCGCACTAGCATTGTAAAAAAATACTCATTTTCAATTTCCTCCAAGTCTATTGCCTCTGCCCCAACTTCCTGATCTTTCTTGAGGAGGTCTACTAAACAGCCCAGTGCCCGGAACCCTTCCAGGGAAGTAGTTGTGCCTACAAGAGGAGATTACTAATTAATACGAAGAATAATAAGAGGAATGAAGAGAAGAGAAAGGATAATACAGCACAGCAGCACAGCATATGAAGAAATGAAGCTATTAAAAAATAGCTTAAAGACATCTTGCAAGATCCGACTATGATAACAGGCAGTAGTTCCAAAGCTACCTTACCCCGGGTAGCTATGTAATTCCCCACCCCGTTACCTGATATATGGGCATATCGCAAAATTTTATCAAGTAGTCTTTCGCAAGCAGGTTTCAAAGTCCCACTGAATAATACAACTTCAAAATATCTCCAGTTTTCATCACAAAGCAGTCAAAAGGAATACCTTAAAACCTTTAGAAAAAAATTAGGCGTTGAATGAAATGCAGTACTATTTTCTTTATGCTAATATTTGTTTTCGATGCTTTTACGAAAAGATTTGAATATTTTTGCGTACTGCTCGTTCTCATAGTCAATAGAAAAAAAACTGTCAAAAGCTAAAGTAAAAAGAAAAAATATCTACATAGGACTGTGATAAATTTATCATTGTATTTACATTGTAGATGTCAAAATATCTTATCTAAATATAGATGTCTACATTTATGGTTAGTAGTGAGAGGTTCCTGACTTGTTTAAACTATGATCATATTTTGTTTTTAACCAAATCATAAATGAACCACAAAAAGTGTTATGGAGATAAGGTTACGTTGAAAGGTAAAACCTCTGTGTTCATTTAAAATTTCAAAAAAAAGAAAGAAAACTGAAAATTGGAAGGGGGGCCCATAACTTGACAGATCGGAGAAAAAATATTTTTACACGGAAAATACACAATAGATTTTTCCTTCTCTAGATAACAACACTTTGTTCTACATACGAGTATCCACAAGGCAACAGCAACAGTTTTTATAATTATTGTGGACGTTAAAGGTTTTTTTTACTGTAGACGTCCAAATTTCAAAAATAGAGAGGTCTGTATTATCGTAGACGCCTATATGCAAATGCCTAAATATAGACATCTATACTAAATTTAAGGTATATTTCTCGGATTAGATTTTTGAATTTAAGTGTGTAGCTTCATTTGAGAAGTCTCCATTTTATCAAATGTCTAAAAGTACTACCCGTCTGCTCACCATTTGAGAAGTATACTCGTCTGCAAATCTAGCGAAGAATTTATTCTTCTTCCTCTGCTTCTGCTACAGCCCGCCTAGCCGGGTGGTTAGCGCTCCAAATTGAAATCCTGAGGTCAGGGGTTCGAGTCATGGTGTCGCTGGTTATTTGGTTTGGCATGAGGGTCAATGGTGTGACTCCCAATCCCGCATTGCACTCCCGACCGAAGGCATTAGATCAAGATACCGGTATCTGCGCAACGCAGACCATTGGTCTACAAACGAATTTTTTTTTGTTTAGTTTCTCTGCTTCTGCTACAGCCTATGAGCCTTCTAAGGCTCAACCTTAAGCCTTCTAAGGTTGACAAAAAAAAGAAACTGCTCTTCTCCAAAATACTGGTTATAGCTTTTGCTGCAATCGATGAGATCTGCAGTGATTTCAAGAATATACTCACGAAAAAAACAATGTCTTTCCCTGTTCAATACAACCGAATGCAGTTTAAGAAATTTCGCTTCAAGGCCGAACGTGATTTCATTATTACTTTTTTTTAAGTTTAACATGATAATGGTTACCATGCTTGAATCTCTATCTAATAGCGATTATTTAGTACTTTAAAATTTATTTAAAAGGGCGTTTTAATTTCCGATTACTAGGGGCTGCGGTTCCTCTTTACTAAGTTACAGCTATTGTTGCAACACTGATGCCGACTATAACTCAATACCATATTTCATCATGCATTTTCGTTTCTGACCTGATGCCCATAAGGAAAAATTTTCTGCGTCCCCCCCACCAAAGGTCAGAAATATGCCCAACTGTGTTTAAATACATTCTTGTGCACAAGAGGACAGGAATCCCTCCTTACTCTGAGACTCAGTTTGCTATAGACCTAATGTTTGAGGACATGCCCAGGGTTTCGACCCCTAGTAATTATCACTATTTCTGGTGATCTTTTATATTGCCGAAACAAAAAAGCGCTAAATCAGCACATAAATCACTAGATTATTGAAGAAAATCAGAAATCGACCCAAAATCACTAGAATCTAGTGATTTTTATTCAAGTGGCAACCCTGGATATGCCAATGAAACAATTGGTCTAATTTTGTACACATATAATCAGGTAAAAAAAAAATATGACATAAATAAAATTTTAACAAGTGGAGCACTTACAGGAATTGTGGAGTTGCAAAAGAGATGTTCCACCAAAATCTTGAGGGTACTTGAACGCAAGAAAGAAATATAGATGACCAACAAGAATTCCAACCATTTCACTCAAACCTCTAGAAAAAAAATATAGAACAATATCGTAAATCATCACTCAATTTACAGCAGTAAACAACAAAAAGAAAAATAGACTCAATATCAACTTAAATCATTGAGAGATATTTATTAAACCAAAAACAACATCAGCATTAACAGCCATTCCGAGAAGTGAAAAATGTGTCCGAGAGGGTGGCAAAAATATACTAAAATTAATACAGGACTAAATAAATTATAAAACAATTAATACAAATCGCACATCCTAATCAGCAGCACAAACCTTACATCAAAACAAATTCAACTTTACTGTTAAGATCATACCCCGAGGGGCCATAATAAGTTATTCACTTTTTGATTGCATATAATTATTCATTACTGAATATCAAATTATTCATAATCCACATAACATTAGTTCCTATCATTTCATATATACTGATTTTTCCACAAAATTCCATAATTCGTATGGTATCTACATCTCTGCCAATTAATTTTAACAGCTCTCATATAGCCTAGTCGACACGTATTTTAGTTCTACTAGTTTTTCAGGACCTGATACTTTTCTCAAACATAGACTAATGTTAGTTTGTTTTAGGGGAATCATTTTTTCACCGACCATGTGGCTGTTATAGAGACAGAATTTATACCGAGAATTAAACCCGAGAGGATTCCCTAATTCTATATATTTAGAGAGGATTCTCTATAAATATATAAGAAAAGAAATGAACATAAATATTTGCATTAAAGAAAAACGATTGAGAAAAAGAGATAGAATAGAATGAAATGTATAATATAGCTACACATTCCAAACACAGTCACTGTTTAAAAAGTAAAAAAAGCATTATCATACAAACAAAAACATTATGCGAATAGCCTATATAAAAAAGAGGCTTAACAGATGCAATTCACTAGAGAAATAGAAATGGCACGTCTTCAACCCCATTGGCCAACGGGTCTTCTATTCTCTTTGCTAAACAGGACGTATGCTCCATGTCGGAACAACTTCAGTACACAGTACGGACAATCGATCGTTAATCGCCTTTGATGAATAGTGCGTAGAATCCATCTCCAGACCTTGTTGCTCAACAGCACGGAAGCCTTATCTTGTGGTCCCTTTGTTGATTTACAAAACGGAAATCAACGGAGATTGTGCAGAACTATACACGCTCCGTCTCCAATGCCCTTCGAGCAGATAGTCCAATCACTCCGTTTCCAAGCCTCCTTTAGCCGACGTTGCACAAGCCATGTTTTCTAACCACACTTAGTCAACAGTGCCAGCTCCATTCCCAACAACTTTTGGTAAACGGCGCCTTTCCTCTGTCTCCAACCCCTTCAAGTAAACAGTATTGACCAATGTAGATCGGAGATACAGCGCATGTGCTGTTTCCCAAAGAGTTTTTTTGACACGGCGCACGCACTATTGACCAAAGGGGCGTCGGAAACAGAGCCCACCGGTATGGTAGACAGTGTATATGCTTTGGCTCCCAAACTTTTTGGTCAACAGTCGATAAGCCCGTACCGGACTCACTTTGGTAAACTGTTCATAAATTCCGTCTCCGATAACCTTTATCAACAGTGCATAATTTTGGTCAGCATGACCAAAATTTCCATTGCATGACCAAAGTCCATTTTCGTCAGCATGAGTCGGATTTACGATAATTTAATACAAAAGGGTTCAACTCATGTCTCTTCTCATTTTAAAACAAGATCAATTAGATGTCTTAATAAAAATCAATTCAATAGCCAGGCAGCATTAATCATCAGATTAAAGTTCATGTCCAATCCCATTTTTGAATCGTATCTTATTTGTGGTATATTTTTCTTCGGTCATTTCCCCCCTATAATACGGGCTATTTCAAAATGTTAGTTTTTTCTTCTGTACTGACGATGGCTTAGCGGAAGTATTTACATAAATACCTGTTTCATCTTTTCGTTTTATTCACTGGCTTTAAAATCTCCCTCCCTTGGTTTTGTCTTTGTCTTAATTATTTTTTTTTTCTTCTATTCTTTTTGTTGTCGTACATTTATGTAGTCACTCAGAACGTATTTACAGATATAATTAAACGAAACTCCTGCAGAATCAACATGTAAAAAAAATCAAATTACTTTGTGTGGTCTTCATCAACCGTAAAAAAAAAGAAAAAAAAACTTCCGATGTTATACACTACCATTTGCACGAACACTTACTTAATTTCATTTTTATAATAAACTACAAATTAAAAATCAATTTATTACGCAGTAGATGTCTAATCTACGGTTCTCATCAAGCGTTCAGAAAAAATTTTCCGAAAAAAAAGAAGATCGGTTGTTAGAAAATGAATTTTTACAAAAATTTGACATTTTTTATTTTTAGACTGATCAAGATACAGAATTAAAGACAATGGGCACACTCTAGTCATACAGAATAAAAGTCGTTAAATTTGACATTTTTTATTTTTAGACTGATCAAGATACAGAATGATGAGACAATGGGCACACTCTAGTCATACAGAATAAAAGTCGTTAAATTTGACATTTTTTATTTTTAGACTGATCAAGATACAGAATAATAAGACAATGGGCACACTCTAGTCATACAGAATAAAAGTCGTTAAATTTGACATTTTTTATTTTTAGACTGATCAAGATACAGAATGATGAGACAATGGGCACACTCTAGTCATACAGAATAAAAGTCGTTAAATTTGACATTTTTTATTTTTAGACTGATCAAGATACAGAATAATAAGACAATGGGCACACTCTAGTCATACAGAATAAAAGTCGTTAATACAAGTCGTTAAATTTGACATTTTTTATTTTTAGACTGATCAAGATACAGAATAATAAGACAATGGGCACACTCTAGTCATACAGATAAAAGTCGTTAAATTTGACATTTTTTATTTTTAGACTGATCAAGATACAGAATAATAAGAGAATGGGCACACTCTAGTCATACAGAATAAAAGTCGTTAATAAAAGTCGTTAAATTTGACATTTTTTATTTTTAAACTGATCAAGATACAGAATAATAAGACAATGAGCACACTCTAGTCATACAGAATAAAAGTCGTTAATAAAAGTCGTTAAATTTGACATTTTTTATTTTTAGACTAATCAAGATACAGAATGATGAGACAATGGGCACACTCTAGTCATACAGAATAAAAGTCGT
Organism: Artemia sinica; assembly: GCA_027921565.1. Classification (NCBI taxonomy): domain Eukaryota; kingdom Metazoa; phylum Arthropoda; class Branchiopoda; order Anostraca; family Artemiidae; genus Artemia; species Artemia sinica. The sequence continues at coordinate 46,953,719 of CM051266.1, read as the reverse complement.
TAAATTTGACATTTTTTATTTTTAGACTGATCAAGATACAGAATAATAAGACAATGGGCACACTCTAGTCATACAGAATAAAAGTCGTTAATAAAAGTCGTTAAATTTGACATTTTTTATTTTTAGACTGATCAAGATACAGAATAATAAGACAATGGGCACGCTCTAGTCATACAGGATAAGAGTCGTTAATAAAAGTCGTTAAATTTGACATTTTTTATTTTTAGACTGATCAAGATACAGAATAATAAGACAATGGGCACACTCTAGTCATACAGGATAAGAGTCGTTAATAAAAGTCGTTAAATTTGACATTTTTTATTTTTAGACTGATCAAGATACAGAATAATAAGACAATGGGCACACTCTAGTCATACAGAATAAAAGTCGTTAATAAAAGTCGTTAAATTTTGACATTTTTTATTTTAGACTGATCAAGATACAGAATAATAAGACAATGGGCACACTCTAGTCATACAGGATAAGAGTCGTTAATAAAAGTCGTTAAATTTGACATTTTTTATTTTTAGACTGATCAAGATACAGAATAATAAGACAATGGGCACACTCTAGTCATACAGGATAAGAGTCGTTAATAAAAGTCGTTAAATTTGACATTTTTTATTTTTAGACTGATCAAGATACAGAATAATAAGACAATGGGCACACTCTAGTCATACAGGATAAGAGTCGTTAATAAAAGTCGTTAAATTTGACATTTTTTATTTTTAGACTGATCAAGATACAGAATAATAAGACAATGAGCACACTCTAGTCATACAGAATAAAAGTCGTTAATAAAAGTCGTTAAATTTGACATTTTTTATTTTTAGACTGATCAAGATACAGAATGATGAGACAATGGGCACACTCTAGTCATATAGAATAAAAGTCGTTACATGATTCCTGTTGATAAAAAGTGCAGCGTGCCCAATTCCTGCAAAAAAGTTGATGAAGCTGCTGGTAATCATTCTTCACCAAAACTGAAATATTCACGAATTTCATGGAAAGTAAATCAAAATTTACCATCCGGAAAGAATCACACGAAAAGCCAGTAGAAACCATGGTAAGTACATAGCTCTAAGTGCATGGTAAGTACATTTCATGGAAATCAAATCAAAACTTGCCCTCCTGAAAAAGAGGAAAGCCGTTGGACCCGATGGTAAATACATGGCTCTAAGTAAATGGTAAATACATTTCGTAGAAACCAAATCAAAACTTACCCTCCGGAAAGAATCATACGAAAAGCCAGTAGAACCCATGGTAAGTACATGGCCCTGAATTGTGTTCCAAACCAAAAACTAACAATCTGATCTTGATTGAGCATGCACCAAACATAAAGAACGCCCAAAATCATTGGATCCATTAAAAACTATAAAAAAAATACTGTAAAGTAAAAATATTATAGGACTGTATGGAAAGAATAGAATAGAAATAAAATATACAAAAGATATACAACAACAATGATGAAATATTGTCAAATTCCTGGGGGGGGGGGAGGCAAAGTTGCAGTAAATTTTCCCAAATCAAGTGAAAATGACAGTAAAAACTGAAAAGTTAGCCATATAGTACAAGAAAGGTAAAGATATACTAAGGAAAACCGACCCATTTCTGTGGATGCTTGAGTTATGCAGGGTTATCTTAGTTTTGACAAGATTTTTGAAGAAACTAAATTTCAGCTGGGGGGGGGGGCAAATTTGGTCAGAGGGGGTTAAGGTCTATGAGGGGCAGTTTCTCCCCCATGCATCATACCAAAGTACGCCGCTTTACAGCAAACAAAAATTGTCCCAAATCCCGATAAAAAAAGTGTTTCAAATTTGAAATTTTGAAAATAAGGTACTGATAATATTGTTCTAAATTATGAGGTTGGAATTTCAATTTTACAAGAAAATTATGAACCTTCTAAAAAAAAAACAAAAAAAAACGAATCAACAAAAGTCAATATTGTGGATCCGGTTTCTATTCCTTACAAGATTATCCAGACGAAAAAATCCCCCTGGGGAGATAAAAACATTGCCTAAACACTCGGTGACAGACATATAATCAGGGCCGTATCCAGGATTTTTGTTCAGGGGGGGGGGGTTTACTAATTTTTGACTTTTTTTGGGGGGGGGGTTACTAATTTTTGACTCAGTTTTCGACTAATTTTACTGATTTTTACCTAGGTTTTACTAATTTTCGACTTATTTTCGAGTCGGTCAAAAATTTCGGGGGGGGGGTCAAACCGGGTAACCCCCCTGGATACGGCATTGCACATAATGAATCTGTTTCTATGATAAAAACCATAGCAAACTTATCATAGGTGTTATGCTTTGAGGCAAAGTAACGTGGCCTGGCTTGCACATTCTGAAGACTTACAAATAAGCAGTAAGGGGACCAAGATCTGGTCGGTGAAAAGAAAGACCGAGTGATTTTTTTTTTTTTTTTTTTTTTTTTTTTTTTAAAGAAGATTCGATACCTTAAAGGATCACACTATCTTGGCGATTATAAACTATAGAACCCCCCCCCCCTCCGCCTATTATTTCCCATAGCATATATCTAAACAAAGTTTTGAGAAATCAATTTTTTTCAGCACTGTTGAAAGGTTCTGTATTTATGCGTAGCAATAGTTGTAGTAGCAGTAGTAGCATTAAACAAATAACACCTTTTTTCAACATCCCCTTCAACGCACGATGAGATGTTTAACTTAATACAACCAACCTGTCCTGAAACATTGCTGATAGGTCCTCTTGAAAACCTATATGGGCATAGTGTGTTTCGATTTATTTCACTACAGTTACACTATTGCCCAAAATTTTCGCCTTAATACCCTTAGGTTTATTAGTTGTAGTAGTAGCACCAGTAAATATAGTAGTAGCAGTAGGAGTAGAGTTAATACGAGTAGTCTTAGCTTTAGTAACGGTAGTAGTAGTAGCAGTAATAGTAGCAGTTGTTGTAGGAGTAGAAGCACTCGTATTGTGATGCAAATACTGTCTTTTGGTTAGTTCAACATCCTCCATAACAAGCGTTGTAAGTTTTAATTTTACACACGAAACTGTTCCTAAGATGTTGCTGATATGCCCTTCTGACAACCTGCATACGGATGGCAGGTTGTCATCCCTACAACAGAAATATTCTCTGAAAATTTTACCTTCATAGGTTGTGGAATTTGAGCTAGCCAGAAGAAACTGTGTGTATTCATTTAATGGTGTTTCTACGATTACTGTAACTGACGACATTAAGTTGAAACTTTTTGGAAACGTTTAGGAGGAGTTTTAATTAAACGAAAAACCTATATGCACGCAGGTATTAAAAGGGCACATAAGCACTATAAGACATATAAGAACATAGGCAGCGATGCTCTATCATAGCTAGTAATATCATTGATATTTTAAAGAAGCTAATTTATTCGAAAATTAAAAGTTCTGGTCCCTCTTAAGAGTCAAAAGTGATTAGAGGGCAATCAGCCCTCCTATTTAGCTCATAATTTTCCAGACACTCCCAATCAAAATTTTAAGACAGCCATTTCGTTCAGCATAGCTAAACGGTCTAGTAACTATATCTTTAAGGTTATTGGGTAGGTCAACCCCCCACAGTTATGTAATTTGCTCATTATGCTTAAAAACTAAATGTTGCTTTAAAATTAAATCAAAACACACTGTTTGTATTCTGGTTGCCAATAATACAACTCAGCAATATACCAAAAACGACTGAGGGTATTAAGTTCAAATTTTCGGGGCTACTTCTATTACTACTTCTGCTCTTAAAATTTTACTAAATCAAAAGAGTCTAAGTGTATTCAGGCTGTGAAAGAGCATAAATATGATTTTTTTGGGAATGGTATTAACTTTTATTTATCAGGTCAACAAGAGGATGTATATGACTAAATTAAACACTACTATTTGTGTCACGATTTTCAAAAGAGTTTATGGTGTTAAAAATTGCTGAAAAAGTTTCTTCAACATACATATAGCAGGCCAAACTATAAATTCTTAAAGGAACCGGAAAGATTCAGACTATTATTTTCTTTTTCCCTGAAAAAGACTACCAAACAGTTCGTGGTAACGAAGTGTGACCCGGCTCAATAGTAACCAAAACTCTAGAAAAAAACGGAATTTTGAAGCCAATAGATGCATCAAAAGAATCAGATTTTTATGCTGATTTCAAATACATAAATTTCATCAAGTTTAGTTATACCCATCAAAGTTACGCGTCTGAAAAAAATTTGCCTTATTTTCGAAAAAAAGGGAAAAAAACCCCTAAAAGTCGTAGAATTTTAAGAAGAATTTTACGAAAATTTAAGTCGTAGAATTTCAAGCTCCTATCTGCAAAAATGTGGAATTTTGTGTTTTTCGCCAGGAGAAAGATCACGGATGCGTCTTTATTTTTTTTTTTCAGGGGTGATCGTATCGACCCAGTGGTCCTAGAAAATCGCAGTAGGGCTCATTCGAACGAAAATTAAAAGTGCTAGTGCCCTTTTTAAAACAGCGGTGCACACTCTTCACCTTCCCCGATTTATTGAAAAAAGTATCATTATAGGTAACGAAGATTTGACAAAATTTGATTTCAAAAGCTAAGTTTCGCAAACATTTCTTTGAATGAAGAAATAAAAAATTACAAATTTTGGAAGAGCACCGAATAATATCAGAACCAATCGATAGAATTTATTTAGCTTCAATGAATGGGGTGCAAAGCTCAGTTCATGGGGTGCAACTATCATGCACCATCTTTTGAACTACCATGGCCGAAATATCCTACTTCAGGGTAGTAAATAAAGTAGAAATTAGGCGGTCAGATTAAGTTGAGTTTTCTTAATAGTTTCTTCATAGACAGAGGAAGAAGAGTAAAAAAAAGCAAAGAAGAAAAACTTACTGGCATCCTCATGAACACACCAAAGAGAACACAGGCAAGCCAATTGAATGTCAACATGAATATATAGTCAGCTGGACGATTGCTGAAAATTCCTAGAAACAAACAAGAAATTTTAACAATGGTTTGAAACTAGAGGGCCATTAATTACACTTTCTCTGAAAATGGATCACTGTGTTTCCTATGAGTTTTATAATGGGTCTTAATCCACTGGTCACAATTGCCGAGCCACAATTTATTTGAATGATTATTTATTTAAGAAAATGCATGAAAATATAAATGATGGGTAATATAGGAAAATAAAATATTTGTTATTTATATAAAGGAAAGAAATGTATCTTTCCCATAAATGTAGATGACACATTTTATTTTTTTGTTAAAGACCATAATCTATTTAATAAAAAGCAGGAATGACTAGCCAGGAAGTGAAAAAAATGTTTCACCTAGTCAAGGGCGTATCTAGGATTTTTGCTAGGGGGGGGGGGGGGGCAAAAAAAAGCAACAAAATTTGTCTATATGCATTATATGCGATCGTCATCAGCAGAAATACAAAAGCATTAAAATCAAAACTAACATATTCATACAGATAAAAATAATTACTTCCGGTTCATTCAGTAGATTTGTCTGAGGGAGTTCAATAACTGGGTTCACCAAAGTCTTGAGATTTAGAACTCATTTGAACATTAATTTAAAACGTTGACCCTTTTGCCACAAACGAATATTTTATTAATTTTTTTGTGAATTGGTCCCATTGACCCAAGAACTCGAGGACATGCTTTTCCGCTAATCGAAAAAAATGGGACTATTTTTGGAGGGCCATGCCCTATTCGTTTTTTTTGTACATTAGAGTTCCCTTGGCACAGAAGCTTAAGCAGGCAAGTTTTCACAGGGTCTAACAAAATAACTACATGCCCTTCTTGGGCTGCTTAAACCTTGGTTAACCAAGATTAGGTTAAACAAAACCGTTGAAAGATAACGGATGAAGCAAAAAAACGAAACTGGCTACACCAAACCGATTTCACACATTCGTCAAAACACATAAAATAAAATTTCAGGCAAAATCATTTGCAAGCTAAGATTTTTATGTGCCATTTTTACAACCAAATGGTATTTGCATTGATCAGGATATCTTTTGTCATATCGGATTGGCTTACATCTTGCAGCTGAAATTTATTTCTGAATATAAACTATCTTTCAAATTTTTAAGCTATGCTTTTTGCGACACGCGTTTCAATAGCTGAGTTGAAAATATATGCGTGCGGTGACCCGTCATACCGAACAAGAGGTCGTCAGATGACGGATTAACTTTTACGGATCATGCAAAAGTAGCCGTCCATCAACGGTAGCGACCTCTCCCCTCACGTTACAAAAATTAGAGCTCCCATTGACACAGAAAACGATCATTGAAAGTTGCCAGCCGGTCGAACAGTCAAGAAAATCATATCCCTACTATTTTTCTACTATAAAAACTATCTGTGAACATTCCACAATTTGCATATTATAGGGCCCTTACTTTGAGTGAGTGGGTCATGGTGTCACCGTAGGCATAGCTATTGAATCTTTCTCGGTTGTTTTTTTTTCGATATTTCTCAGGTGAGTCTTCTTCCAACGGTCTTATTTACTTTTCCCAGTTTGAAAATAATAAAAAAACGATAAACAGCAAAAAATAGACCTAAGGTACCATTATCATTCAACTTGTGAGTTGATTGAGTTTCTATCTACTAGTCACATTTACTTCTTTTAGTCAACTTAGAAGGAGTTACAGGGTTTGTCCGGAAAGTAATGGAACTAATTTTCTTTCGCCACGACTGTAATTCGGAGTGTGCGCGCTCCGCCTGGATTCGGTAGAGGACTTTTCTAGCTAACAAACGAGCTGCTGGTCAGGTGTCTCCAAGCTCATGGATAGTCAGGACAGGCATTTTTGCGTGACGTGTTTTCTGTGAGTGGTGCAAGCCGAAAATGCAGCGTTCGTTAGAGCAGAGGTACGCAATTAAATTTTGTGTGAAACTCGATAAATCTGCGACAGAGACGTTTGATATGATCAAGCAGGCTTACCCAGATGTTGCTTTAGCAAGAACTGGTGTGTTTTGGTGACACCAGGCCTTTTCGGAGGGCCGGGAAGAGATCTCCGATGAAGACCGTGCTGGAAGACCTTCGACTTCGACTAAATCCGACAATGTGACTCGTGTGCTCAAAGTTTTGAACTCAGATCGTCAACTAAGTATTCGTTTAATTGCCCAAATGTTGAATTTACCAAAATCTGTCGTTCATGACATTGTGACGGTACATCTGAGCATGCGCAAGGTGTGCGCAAAGACGGTCTCTAAAGTGCTCACTGACGACCAGAAATTGCGGCGAATGGAAAAGTGCCAAGAAAATTTGAACATGTGTGAAAATGACCCCTAATTTTTGAATAACATAAACACAGGTGACGAGTGCTGGATCTTTGAGTATGATCCCGAGACAAAGAGGCAATCTTCCGAGTGGTCCACGTCAGCGGCTCCTTGCCGAAAAAAGGCAAAAATGAGCAAATCCAAAGTGAAAACAATGCTCATTGTCTTTTTTGACATCAAAGGCATCGTCCAGCATGAATTTGTTCCCCTTGGACAAACTGTCAACGCCAAATCTTATGTGGAAGTGTTCAAGAGACTCAAACAAAGGGTCATTGGGTCTGACAAGACATCGCAGCCGACGGAAGTTGCACTACGACAACGCCCCGGCTTACATCGCCTTTCCCGTGAACAGCTACCTGACCAAGACTGGCATCCCATCGCTTCCGCAGCCGCCCTACAGCCCAGATGTGGCCCCCGGACTTCTTTTTGTTTTCCTCGCCTGAAAAGACTGATGAAAGGCATGTATTTTGAGGCGACAGAGGGTATCCAAGCAGCATGCACTGCGGCTCTCAAGACTATTCCGGAGAATGCGTACCATGATGCCTTCAATGCTTGGAAATCGCGCTGGCAGCGCTGCGTTGACGCAGAAGGAGCCTATTTTGAAAGTTTTAAAAGAATTGTAACGATTGGCTCAATAAATGTTTTTAAATCGACTCAGTCCTATTACTTGTCACCTGTGTAAATATGTGTCCACTTCGAAGAAGCTTTATGAAAATAGCAATGATGGGGACAAAGACGTTTTAGCATTGACAATTCCTTCAAAAAATTTCCCTTAGAATTAAACCTTACACAAAAAAATAGACCTTACTACTATTTATCTATTAAAACAAAACCGCAGTAATCCCCGTATGGAAGGGACAAAAACTGTAAGAAAAATACTGCAAGCGAGTTACAAAAAAAGAAACAGAAAGAACAAAAGAACACAAAATAGTAAGAAAAATATTGCTAAAGAAAAACCTACAAAAATAGAATAGTAAGAAAATGCTGCTACAGACTTGCGAAAAAAAAATGGAAAACAAGGCAGGTGGACAAATGCTGCTAAAGAATCACAAAAAAAGGACGAAAATATCCGCAATATAGTTAATGCACCATATTCCAAATAAAGCAAAATTATAGTTTCAATACTATGATTTTTATAATCTTTTCATCCAAATTTTCAAAAAAAAGGAAGAATTTTAAGATGAGGAAAAAACCCGATTTTTGTCCTTCTGATATGACAAAACATCAGGTTTGACATTAAAATCCTTGTGATCCACTGGACCAACAAAGTGACGAATACCCAGATAGGGGTAGATACTGACCAACAACCATTCACCAACAAGATCGGAATGAGGAGATGAAGGTACTGTACGAATTTACTCTTGTTGGATTTATGACTTATTTAGGGATTTAAATTTTGAATTGGTATAACATTGATTTTTTGCCATTAATATTTGGTTGAGTCGATTCTTGTTAAAAGGGGTGTCTAACAAACAACGATATAAATGAGAAACGAAAAGGGTTTCAGAAAGGGCGTTGCTATTTTGTTGACAATAGAGCTTGGCTTAGATGTGAGTACAACTAAATTGTTCCTTAGCAGGCTGAAATAAAAACAAATGAAATGAAATAAAGTAAAACAAGTGAAATGAAATGAAAACAGGTTGAAACGAAAACTTCAGGTTGAAATGAAGTTAATAGCAAAGACCACACTTCCTTTCCATAACAAACAACAAAAGCACGAAGAACAACAGGGAAATCTTTTTGTAAGACAGTGAAGATAATTTGAATGAATTTTTCAGCCCTATGTCCAAGGGCCGTCCTCAGCAAGACACAAATTTTGATTTTTTTTTTGATTGGTCGCATGTTGTTGTGAGTCTTTTTTCTTCGATATGTTTTTGTCTTGCTGAGAATGGCCCTTGGACATAGGGCCAAAATATTCATTCAAATTATCTTCACTGTCTTACAAAAAGATTTCCCTGTTTTTCTTCGTGCTTTTGTTGTTTGAAATGAAGTTCTAAATGAAAAACTCTTAAGTTTATACAACGAGACATTGAGTCTCTGTGTCTCAATTTAAATACTCTGGGAACACTTTATTTTACTCACTCATTAGCTATTAGTTAGTTTGTTCCTAATATCTTTTCTAATTCTTATTTCAGTAACAAAGAATGAAGAAAATACTGCACTTATGTTTCAAGTTTTAAATGTCTTTCAAATTCCCATCAAAAATAAAAATAATAAAACTAAAACTGTAATTCTTAAACAAAACTTTTCAAACCCTTTTTTTTTCAAAAAAAAAAAAATTATTTCCAAACTTTTGTGTTGTGTTCATTTTGTCTTTAGTCTCAGGCTCAGAGAATAACATCCCAGCATGTCTCTTAACAAACATAATAAGACACTGAAGTTTTCACTAAAGAATATTCAAAGAATTGACGTTGAGTAAACACAAACACCTCTCGCGCATAAATAAACGAGTTAAAAGAAGCACTAACCTGTTTCTAACTTCATTGAATAAGTATATAAGAAGAACAGATTCATCAAAAAATGGAATCCAGTATTTGGAGATAAAGGATAGGTAAAAAGTGAGGTAGCTGGACGCCAAATCTGGAAAACAAAACAAAAAATTCATGGTTCAAATTAGGTCATTTCAAATATTAATCCTTTATTTAATGGGGGGGAGCTATTGTTATAGTTATCCATGAGAAAAGTTACTAATACACTTTGTAATACATCATTTGTTTGCTAATTCCTTTCCATTTACCTTTGTCTCCCAAATGCTACATTGTGCTGCAAATGCTACATATATATATATATATATATATATATATATATATATATATATATATATATATATATATATATATATATAATATATATATATATATATATATATATATATATATATATATATATATATATATATATATATATATATATATATATATATATATATATATATATATATATATATATAAAGTAAGTTACAATTTAATTTAATTGTTTTCTTTTCTAGTAAAATTCAGTAATGTTACAGTCTCAGAGGCACCAATAAAAACCATAATACTATAAAGCCATAAAGAGTGGGCAAAGACTTTAAGCTTTTCAGTTTCTGGTATTGCTTGGTGCCAAGTTTTTGTCCTAGTCAATCTAATCTAATAATGAACTAATGTTAGTATAGGCTCTATGTCAAAACTAAAATTTATAAGAAAAAAATTGAATTTCGAAACTAAAATAAGAAACACATAAATGAATATTAAATAATGGGAAACAATAACTATTTACCATCATCAATGTGAAAAAAAGAAAATAACAACTAATAGATGAATTACCCAATTAGAAAAAAAAAAAATCAGAAATTTAACTGAATGAAAAGAAGATACAGTCAATTTTTTCTTAAACAAAGGAGAAGAGAAGGGAAATAGCACCCTCCATGTATAGCTCTTACCAAATTTAAAATTTTCAGTTGTATTGCCACTTTTACACTGAGCTGAGGATTTGTGCATGATGCTTATACATGCACTATATAAAGAATTCATTTTATTACTTGCATTTTAAGATTACAGAAAGGAATTGTCCTTGGATAATATATACCACACCCATTAGATAAATTCTGCAAAGAAAAATCTAGAAAAAAAACATAGTAAAATATTTAATATATAAATTTCTGTATAAAAGTACAGAAAGAAATTATTTTAGGAAGTTTTACATCAGTTCTCTAAGATGAATTCTGCAAACAAAAAAATAAAGTAAAAAAAATCATTTCTATATGAAAATAAGAAAAAAAAACATAGAAAGAAATTCTCTTTGGATGATATACATCTGGTCTTTAAGACAAGTTCTACAAAGAAAAAACGCCTACTCCGAAGGACAGGGTGACCAATTATTCCATCATTGAACTTCGAAAAACTTGTTTCTTCACTTTCCTTTTCAATGTCGAATTGGCCTATGCAAAGGCAATATAATAACTAAAGCATTGAAAGAGATCAAGTATCCTAAAGTCTTACTGGAAGCACAAAACATGAAGGAAGTACAAACAGCATTTGCATATTTTTTTAACCATCCACTGATAAATAAAGTGGCACTGTTCCTCAAGCAGATGAGATTACTCATGAGGGTTGATATGAGCGTTTTTGAGTTTGGTATCTGTAGGCTTGTGTTTCAAAAGCTACACAATATATTTGTCTTTACTTCAAATTATGGAAGTGGAATGCTTTGCAAAATTTTTTTGGGTTGTTTTTTAACTGGCCTTTTTTTTGTGTATGTTAGCACTCAGGCATAATTGTTTCTTTGAAAGTTGATATAATTAAAAGTACAAATTTGAATATAAAAGGAAACAATTTCTATAGATTGGGTGATAAAATAAAATCAACACCCTAGACAAATAATCATAACTTTACACCAACCTGCAGACTTTTGAAGACAAGGTCATAGTCTAGGTATACATGCTTGAGAGGAATGATTCCAATCTTTCCCAGTAAGGTAGCACCAATAGTAATTCCAAACCAATGTCTTGTAATGAAGGGTATATTCTGAAACCAGTTACTAATTTCACTCATCTAAAAACAAACATAGCTAGTTATGAAATGAAAAACATGTAAATGGTTAATGAATGTGCTAACTGTATATTCTGTAAAAGCATATATAATATGCATCTAACATTCAACTAGCATTCAACTAACATATCATAACATATATAACAATAACATATCATAACAATAACATTCAACTAGCATATGCATCTAGATATATTTCTGAAATGAAATTTCTTTTTTTTTCACAGAACATCTCCAGCTTTACAAGAGAAAAAGAGGATCCTAGACTGAAGTTTTGTCAATACAGGTAGTCCTATTCAAGGAAGTTTTACTCACCTAGAATATCAAATTCTTGAATTTGCAAGAAGTGACTGTTCTGGAAAAAAAAGTATAGTGACATATGAGCCAGTACTAAAATGCTGAATTCATGGCTGTATCCAGGGGGGGGGAGTTACCTGGTTTGAACCCCCCCCCCCTGAAATTTTTTGACCGACTCGAAATAAGTCGGAAATTAGTAACACCCCCCCCCCAAAAAAAGTCAAAAATTAGTAAAATCCTCCCTGAACAAAAATCCTGGATAAAGCCCTGGCTGAACTTAGGATAGGAATCAATCTTGAAACAATACCTGTGAACAATTTTGCTTTAAAACTGTTGTATTTTTTCTATTTAGATACCATATTTTTTTTTCTATTTAGATAAAGCTTTTGCTTGAGACTCTGCATACTTGATAATCAGACTTGAATGCCATAATACTGCTTAATTAAGTAAATATTAAGTGAATGCCAATTATGTATTAAGTATTAATTAAGTGAACGCCATAATACTGCTAAATAAGTAAATATTAAGGAAGTGAATATTATTATTAAAGAATATTGAGGAAAAGTTTTGTACTGGTGGATAATACTTCTCTTAAAAATGATAATAATTTTTTTACTGGTAGAAGTCACTAGTAGTAGTATTTTATTAGAGTTATTGGGCCAAGCAGGGGAGGGGGATAGATGCATTCCCTGCCCCTCTAATATGATTTTTGAAAAAAAAAAACATAAGATAAGAAATCAAGATAAATTTGGGGCAGTTTACATTACTGACCTACAAATAAGGTAAACATACCAGTTGATGCCTTTTTTTACAGGCTTTGCAAAATACTAGTCATTTTACTTGAAAATTCAATTTTAATCCCATTATGGACCCTCAAAGATGATATGTTTTTCTCTTATTTTTGCTATAGTTAAGGGTTAAAATAATGGTTAAAAAATTATTATTTGATTATTATTCCATTTTGCTAAAATTATACAATCTACAGGAATTGATTCATCATGATTTAAATGAATAAACAATTTATAAATCTTTAAAGAATTACTGTATTTACTTTAAACTGTTAAAATCATTCTTGTTTAAATTGGTTTACCCATAGATTGAATCAACCATGACTAGATTGAGAACCAGAAAACACATGGGACATATTTAATTTTGGGCTATTATTTGCACATGAGGGGGGTGGGGGGGGGGAATAAAGTATAGTGAATCTGCAAATTGAAATATGTTAACTATAATTATTCTGCATATAATGAAGTAGGAATTAATGTTTTTATCCCATTTATATAGCCTAGCCAAAAATAAGAGAAAAAGATATTACCTTTGAGGGTCCACAAACGGCTTAAAATTAAAATAAAATAGTAGTATTTTTTTTAGAGTTAATGGGCCAAGCAGGGGAGGGGGAGGGATGCATTCCCTGACCCTCCAATATGATTTTGAAAAAAGCATAAGATAAGAAATCAAGATAAATTTGGGGGAGTTCACATTACTGACTTACAAATAAGGTGAACATGCCACTTGATGCCTTTTTTACAGTCTTTGCAAAACAATAGTTATTTTACTTGGAAGTTCAAATTGAAGCCCTTTATGGACCCTCAAAGATGATACCTTTTTCCTTGTTTTTGCTATAGTTAAGGATTAAAATAATGGTTAAAAAATGATTATTTGATTGTCATTCCCTTTTTCTAAAATTATATAATCCATAGGCATTGATTCCTATTTATATAGCCAAGCCAAAAATGAGAGAAAAAGGTATTACCTTTGAGGATCCATAAAGGACTTAAAATTGAATTTCCAAGAAAAACAAAAACTGCCCTAAATTTACTGAAGTATAATGGTAGTATTCTTAAGTAAAATTCTAGCTCAGGGGCTTTTTGCAATCTTGGAATATCTTCCCATTGTATATGTTGGGCCTGAAAGGGCCAATATAGGCCTATGTCAAGTTTTGTTTACCAGCCTATAAGATACCAATAAGCCCCAAAACTAGACTCTACCATATTCTTATTTAATTAAGATGTTCCAATATGAGCAAGCCCTAATCTAGAATATTACCAGTACTTAGCTCTATGATTGTTTTAAGATCGCCTGGGCTAGTTTTCAGAATTTCTGGTAGCATAAGGCAAACCAATTTATAAAAGGAAACAAGGTGTCAATTTCAGTGTCTAGTTTGGGATTGGGCTACAAATAAATTTGAAAAGGAAGTAATCAATGAATTTGTAAGGAACATAAAAAATGTATCTGGTGTTGTGGTTGCCTCCTAGGTCTAGATAAGAAACAGAGAACTGTAAACTTACCAAATTCACTAATATATGCTAGCCTAGGTAAATTTTTACTAAATCATATTATTGACTTATAAATAAAGTGAATATACCACTTGATGCCCACCTTTTTTATGCTCTTTCTAAGTATAATAATCCTTTTTGTCAGAAATGAATTTTACCCCCACCCTTAGGGTAAGACACCCAGTAGTCGGCCACCTGCCTATTCTCGGACAGAATGTAACTAACAGGGAACCTAGCTCTAGGCTAATGTGCTTAGAAAGTTTTTATACAAAGACAAAGCTGGTTTCCCTGGTCACTTAGATATCCATATGGATATCTAATAGTATCCATAGTAGTGCATAAAAACTTTCTAAGCACATTAGCCAAGAGCTAGGTTCCCTGTTAGTTACATTCTGTCCGAGAATAGGCAGGTGGCTGACTACTGGGTGTCTTACCCTATATATACCATTTCAAGGTAGGCTATATATTTGTACATTAGGGGGGTGGGGCAAATTTTATTTCTGATGTAAATGGGAGGTAAGTTTAAACTTTACCCCTACTCCCCTAATATGCAAATATATACCCTGAATTGGTATATATAAGGGTGGGGTAAAATTCATTTCCTACAAAAAGGATTATTATATTTGGAAAGAGCATAAAAAAGCCATCAAGTGGTATACTCACTTTATTTGTAAGTCAATAATATAATTTGGTAAAAATTTACCCTAGCCTATTTGGATTTGATGAAGTTAGCTAAACCTAGCCTATTTCAAGAATTCTCTAGGCCTAAAGCTACTGTTGCACTTGGCCTATTTCATATGTGGAGTCAAATTTGATAGCTTAACAAAATTTTTAACATAGAACAAATTATTAAACATATATTAAATTACTATTGAAAATTGATTGTAGCGGTTTTCACAGCAAAGTTCAAAACTTTTTAAGCTTCCAAATGACACGTCATTAACAGAATCACAGATTTAATATTCAAAAACTCCGCGTTTAGTTTCCGCAAACAGCGTAATTACTGTTTTCGCCTATGATCGTCAAACGTCCCCAAAAATAAGCAAGTCGTGCATAGATTTTACGAAAAACGTTGCAAAAAGCCCCAAATGTAATAATAGTTCAGTTTGGATCAACTCACCAGCAACCAAGACTATGTTTCAACCAATTAAATTAAAGATTAGCGCCAAGAAATTTGAAAGGAATGGAGGGTGAGAAAGTGGTACAGACATGGACTGGCATGAGTTGATTTTCTTGAAGAACTTAATGTGCATTTGGAGAGCAGAAGATTTCTCAATGATAAGACAGAGAAAAATAAGAAAAATGCTTTGATTAAGTAAAAAGCAAAGTCACTGGCTCAAAGATAACGTCTATGTCTTTATTAGCTGCATTTTCAGATACCACTTAGTATGCTTGCTCAGTAAGAGTCAAAACTCCAAACAGAAACGCTAGGTCCTGTGCCTTCTCATCCATATTTTTCGACTTTCAATTCTTACACCAAATTCATAAGCCATGATTGGTCGGTCTCGTAGAATCAGGTTCAAGAAAGAACGCTCCGTGTGAACGGAGAAGCTGGGAAACTAGGCGTGACTACGCCTAAGCCTGTGCGAATGGCCAGTCACAGGGAACTTACTGATTGACACGACACGGGGAATGCACACTACTTTCTCAATAAGAGAGCTAAAAAGTGCTGACTAATGAGTTATAATCTGTCACTTGTGTAATTTCTTTGAAATTCAATCTTATCACCTTTTTCCATTCCATTCGGGGACGCTCATGCTTCTTGTTCAATCCCATTTGGAATATTTTACAGATGCTTGTTTGACAGACCAAATATAAAATTATTAGCTGTGAGAAAATGTGATTTGATCCTATTTGCTCGAGTAATACTGAATAAAGTATTAGAACTAGGCCAAATTTTACGATTTGAAACAAAATAAAAGCGAATCATTTCTGAATGAGCTGGGAAGAGGGGAGGGGGAGGCTGAAGAGGGAATACACTATCTATTGAGTTTCAAAGGTAAATAGGTTTATAAAATATGGCATGTAAAAGCAATAAGCAATTGTTTTGAAACAATATGGAACTGCACGAGGGATTTACCTTTACTTTGTTTAAACGTAATACAGCAAGGGTGTCTACAAGGATTTTTTAGGTAGGTGGGGGAGTGCAATTATGATCTTTTGTACGTAGATAGATAGATAAAGATTTTATTTTCAAACGCCATAAAAACGGTCATGCTGATCAGTGGCAGTTTTTGTCATAATAAGACACTAAACATATAAACCATATAAAAATCACAGCCACAGCCATCGTCATGCAAAAACATACATTGATTCAAATATCACAAATTCAAAATAAGCAGAGTCAACTTTAAAAAGAATAATGAACTAAAGAAAAAAAATATACAGTTATTGACGAGTGGGTGCAGAATTAAAAATATTGACGAACGAGGGAACAAAACTACTTGCGTACCGCATATGCCGCGCTGGTACCGGCTGAATTTTTGGTACCGGTTGAGCTACATTTCGCGGAAGCCTTTGGCGCGAAGGGAGATGCTCAGGGGGGAGGATTCCACGAAGCCGCGGATTTTCCAAAATACCGACACCAAATTTAAAACACAATTCATCACGGCGTGTCAATAGAATTTTAAGCAAAAATTGTTTCAAAAGGGAGCAATAAGGGACTTCGGGAGATTTTGACACTACCAGAAATTCTCGGTACTGGATCCCTTCCAGGCGGTCCTTCTGGTCTGAAGTCAGGCCGTAATGCCAAACGGGACAAGCATATTCTACCAGCGGTCTGACAAATGTAAGAAAAATACGCAATAGGTGGACCGTCATTGGTGGACCGTCATGTATAGTTGGACCGTCATGTTTACAGTCATTGACCAGTTTCGAGCTATATTAACTGGATTTATTGTTTCACTATTATGTCAAGGCCCATGAAATTCACATGCCCTGAGTGCAGACTTCGTGCCGCCAGTGGAACAGTGCAGTGCAGTCGTTGTCAACAGTGGTTTCATCCAAAATATGCGGGCATTTCTATTGAGGAGAGAAAACAATGTGGTGAGTGGTTTTGTTTAAACTGCCAGTCCCCCCGTTCTTTGAATGAGGACCCCGAACCACCTTTAACACCAATTTCTCTACCCCCTGGCTCTAAACCACGCTCTACACCCAAGTCTGCCACACAACCTAGAACCCCAAAATCAGTTTCAAAAAATCAAGCTTCCCAAGTCCCCCCTTGTGTTGACTGTGTTAAACATATCAAACAGCTGGCTGATCTCCGAGCTAAATACAATTCCCAGTTCGAGAAGAATTCAGAGCATGAAGTAGCCATAGAAGATTTGAAAAAACAAGTTGATATTTTTCTCAATGACCAAAAAATTGGTAACGATATACTCCATGACCGTAATCTTGAAATTAAAAAATTAAGTGAAAATATCAACTCCCATAATTCCCAACGCCTCCTTATGGAAGATGAACTCTGCAGTCTAGAAAACAATCAAGTGACCCTTAAATCGAAAATCACCAAATTACAAGAGGATTTAAAAAACAACGAAGCAATTATTACTACACTAGGGAATCAACTATCAGAGTTCAGCAAATCCAGCATTAATTGCAGAGTATCCCATGAGAGCACACACATACCTACGTGTAGTATGACTACTGATGACGCCCTTAAGTTCGTGAATACTCCAGTGACTTCCGGTTTTTCACATAAATTATCTGGTGATAATGAACTAAACAAAAAGGTTATGGAGAAGTCATTACCAGACGATGACATTTTTATTATCTTTGAAAAAATTACGAAAGTGAAGGATAAAAGGGAAATAAATATAAAAATAAGCAGAAAGGAAAATGTGATCTGCAAGCATTTTGATAGTGGTTTCTGCAAGTTTCGCAAACAATGCAAGTTTCTACATATTTGTCGTCAGTTTATTTCGGGAGTTTGTGTGTCTTATAAGTGTATTTTTGACCATGTTGATCTTTGTTCTGTTTTATCTTGTATTGATAAGTCGTGTACTTTTGCTCATGCATCTTCAGTATTGGAGCGCAGGTTTAAAACCCAACGTTTTTTAGAGCGACGCCGAAAGTATTCACGACCCCCCCTCCCCTTGTTCGTGTTCCATTCGACTTTCAGTCTTATCCCCCTGCATACCCGATACAGAGCAGTATACCACAGGAATCCATCACTCAAAACAATCCTCCGCCTCAAGTACTTACGCGTGCCCAGTCAGTCCAACCCCCACAATCACTTCACTCAATTCGGACCATCCCCCCCCCCTCACTCATATTCCTCCCAAAAATCCACTTCCTTTCGACTCCTTTCTTCTCCGTGCGTCCAAGAAGTTACCGGTCGGTTCTGGACTCCACCCGTTATTTGCCGAAACAAACCCAACCCCTCCCCTCTCAGACACCCCCCACCGTACTTCCCTCCCTCAGCATCATCTTGCCCCCCGACCTCCCCATTTAAAGAATACTCCCAACTTGACTTATTCACAGATCACCAGGAAACCTTTCTCCCTTCCCTTGCACTTTATCCCCCCTGGCTACCCTACCAGTATGACTGGTTTAAGAGTAACCAGGCAGAATGATCCTCTTTTAACACCTCCATGCAGAGTTTCTAAAACTTCAAATAGTTACCGCTGTTTAGAGTCTCCGCTAGTACCTGCTCGATTAAATGCAATTGTATTTGAAAAAGATGGATTTGATCCCCCTGTCCCTTGTTCTCACTATCCAAGTTTAGCCCCCGTCAAGAATTCCACTAGAACCCCTGACCCCATCTGTGATATAAAAAAAGTAAAGTGTAAAAACGATACCTTCACAAGTCGCTTTCGATTCCCCAAACTTTTGTTGAGCAACGCTGAAAGCCTTAACTTTGAAAAACTCAATGAATTAGACACCCTTTCTAAAATATATAGATTAGATGTAATCGCTATTACTGAAGTTCAAGCTCAAAATTTGCACATGTTAAAGATTAACAATTTTTCTCAATTTATTAAACTCAGACCAGAAAACCACCCTCTGGGTAAGAAAGGTGGCGGAATTCTGTTCTTTATCCGTAACGATTTCTACCCAAGTGAAATCCCAATTCCGTGTCTTAATCCCTTTGATGAAGTTATGTGGGTGTGTGTTCGACCTAAAGTCTTGCCGCGTCCTTTTAATTTAATTGTCCTTTGTTGTTTTTATTACTCCCCTAATCAGAGATCCGCTGACAAAATAAATTTTATCGAAAAATTACAAGTAAGTGCTGACTTTGTACTATCAAAATACCCAAATGCAGGAATTTTCCTGATGGGTGACGCAAACGATATAAGACTTGATTCTACATGTAACGCTTTTAATTTAAAACAGGTCGTTAATGTCCCTACTACAAAAGGCAATACTACTCTTGATTTAATTTGCACTAATCTTTCGAAGTTTTACAAACCCGTATCCACTCTGCCCCCTCTAGGGGGTAGTTACCACTTTAGCCTTTTCCTATCTCCGCTGGCTAAAGTTAAACAGTCGTTTTCTATAACTGAAACCGCTTATAGACCTCTCACTGACTCAGGACTTTTCAATTTTGGCTCCTGGATTACTACTGAAAATTGGTCCACTGTGCATCAAACAAATGACGTTGACTACATGGCTTTGTCCCTCCAAAATCTATTGAGGAGTAATTATGAATTCCATTTCCCTGAGAAAAATTTTAAAACGTGTTTTACAGATAAGCCTTATGTTACTGAGTCTTTTAAAAAACTTATAAGAAAAAAAATCAATTTTTTCAAAGCAGGTCGCATTACTGAGGCTAATAGTCTAAGGAAGTACCTAAAGAAAAAATTAAGAAAAGCAGCTTCTAATTATTATAATAATAAAGTCAAAGATCTCTATTCTAACAAGCCCAAGCAATGGTACAGAAAAATTAAAGAAATATGCGGAAAAAGTCCTTCCAAAATTGATTTTCATCTCCCTGAACCCCCTAATAAGACTGCCAACGATCTGAACTTGTACCTTGCTTCCATCGTGCAAAGTCTCCCCCCTTTCACTGGCTCAAGTCCAACTATTCCTCCCAATACTTCCTTCCCCTTTATTTCTCCCTCTGATGTTATAAATAAAATTCTTAAGCTTAGAAAATCAAGTATTTGTCCCTTGGACATCCCAGTTGACTTAATTAAAGCCTTTTCGGACAAAACTGCTGAGCCTTTATCAAATATTTTGAACCACATCACAAAATTTGGTAAATTCCCAAGTTGCTGGAAATAAGGTTTTATAACACCTGTCCCTAAAAAATGCACCAGTCTGACTTTCGCCAACATTCGCCCCATTACACTCACTTCTGTTTTTTCCAAACTTTATGAAGGTTTCCTCTGTGACTGGCTTAAGGATAAAATTTGTCCGCGTATTGACACCCGGCAGTTTGGTGACTTAAAGAAAACTTCCACCACCCATTACCTTGTGCACTTAATGCACACCATCGTAAGTAACCTTGATAAACCGAATGTCTGGCTGAACCTTGTCTTAGTTGATTTCCAAAAAGCTTTTGACCTGGTTGACCACACCACCCTAATTCGTTCACTACTGGTTAACTTTAAACTTGATCCTCTGTTAGTAAATATTGTTATATCGTTTCTCTCAAATAGATCCCAAGTTGTTAAATACAAAAATATTTTCTCTAGCCCCCTCCC
Source organism: Artemia sinica (assembly GCA_027921565.1). Classification (NCBI taxonomy): domain Eukaryota; kingdom Metazoa; phylum Arthropoda; class Branchiopoda; order Anostraca; family Artemiidae; genus Artemia; species Artemia sinica. The sequence continues at coordinate 46,932,726 of CM051266.1, read as the reverse complement.
TATATTTTGTGGAATTCCTCAAGGAACCTTATTAGGACCACTTTTATTTCTAGTCATGATTAACGATATTGGTAAGGACTTCCCCCAAAGGTGGAAATACGTGGATGACTTGTCGATCCTCGAAGTATGTCACAGGAATATTAAAAGTGACCCCCTTGAAATTCTATCCCACATTTCGCATGAAGCTAAGAACCTAAATATGAAAGTAAATTCCACTAAATCAAATATAATGACGATGAATTTCTTGAAATCTATTCCCGCCTTCCTTGACCCTATCCCCCCAGATATTTCTGTGTCTTCCTTTAAATTACTTGGGGTTACAATTTCCTCTAATTTAAAGTGGGATATCCACCTGAAAGATATTGTCCGTAGAGCTAATGCGTCCATGTATCTCCTTAAGCTCTTGAATAAATTTAACATCCCCCCATCCCATTCTTTAACGATTCATACCTCCTTTGTCCACCCGCATCTTGAATATGCTTGTCCAGTTTGGCATCCTGGCATCTCCCGTGATGAATCAGATAAAATTGAATCTATTCAAAAAAGAGCCCTAAGAATAATTTTTAAAGAAACTTTGGTACCATATTCACCCCTTCTAAAAAAGGCCAAGCTGGAAACTCTTGAGCACAGGAGAGGAACGCTGTACCTCCGTTTTGCAAAAAATGCAATAATAAACCCTCACACGGAAAACATTTTCCCCAAAAGACACTCCCCATCCAGACACCGCCTGCCACGTACTGTTTCTGAACCCATCCCTATCTTGTCCCCCATCCGTTGTTTAACCTCCAGATATGAAAAAACCTTTGTCCCCTTCGTTACTGATCAAATAAACCACTAGTTTTTTTTTTTTTTTTTTTTTTTTTTTTGTACTGGTGATACCCATGCTGGTGTCCGTTTGGCTCTTCCGTTCCCTCCCCTTTTTATATACTCTCTTTTAAACCTTTTTAACACTATTTTTATCTCAATTTTTTTTTTTGGTTTTGTTTTAATTTGTGCCTTTTTAACTTTCTTACATTTGACACTTTTTGCTTTTTAGACTAATGAATGGCTTTGCCTTTCTGATATTGTTGTTTTTGGCATTGTTTAGCCAGTTTTTTAGTTGTTGTGCTATTTCTATGTCTTTTTTTATTATACGACCCCGAAATGCGAATTCGGCCCTTCGGGGCTTGTGATAGTCATTTTTTGAAATAAATATCTTATCTATATTATCTTATCATAAGCAAGGAGTTTTAAAGAAAGGATACCCAGGTTTGCCCGTTTGATCATCTCCTGCGTCTGTTTTCCCCACTTCAGGTTATGTGTGAGATATATTCCCAAGAGTTTGATATCCAGGATGCCTGAAACATTCTGTAAAGCAAGGGATAACTGTCCCTTAGAAAAGAGAAAGTTAATATGAGCGATTGTTCACGATTGACGATCATTTTGCCCTCCTCAGCTTGACGTGATAAACTCACTATTATTTTGTCTGCCTCACTTGAAACACTCTTTTCACCCAGCTCCAGTACGGATAGATCATCAACGAATTTAAAGTGACCCGACTCATCATTTGCCAACTCATTAACCATAACCCAAAAAAGTAGAGGGCCTAAAATTGTTCCCTGGGGAACTCCAAAGTAAATTGGCTGGGGATCAGAATAGGCTGATTTATACTTAGTTTTTTGGCTTCTACCTGAAAGAAAATTTGCAACTATTCTTATCAAATATACATCAACATTAAAATTTGTCAATAGCTTGAGGATAAGGGTTCTGTGGCAGATCAGGTCAAGCGCTTTCGCGATGAGGTTGACCCAGCGTTCCGGTTTATCTAGATGCTTTAAAATCTTATCAAGCAAACTAACTAAGTAATGGCTTGTTGAAATCTTGGGATATTACCGAATTGCTGAGGATCAATTTCATGCAGAATAAAAGTTTTCACCCCCTAGCGACGAAACTTTCATAAATCTTGCTAAAAATCGGTGTCATCGTAATAGGCCGCGCACCAGTAAAATCACAGGGGGCTCCTTTTTTGGGGATAGGGGTTATGAATCTACTTTTCCAAATTCGCGGATACCGGCCTGACATTGTAATCTTGTTAAATATTAAAGATAACGGAGAACTTAAAAATTCAAGAAAAGTCTTAATGAGGTCAACAGGAATATCGAGTGGTGGAATACTGGTCCTCTTCAGTTTTATCAATTTGAGGCAAACTTGAGATTCTGTGATGATTGGGAAATCCATAAGATCTGGAGATGCATGCGGAAAATCCTCCGAGCTTAGTGGTGGAAGTGACTGAACAATCGCTGCCAGGTGAGTGTTTAGGCGATATGCAGTTTCTTTGTCCGGCTCATCATAGCCAAAATCCAATCCAGTCTGCGTTTTACCTTTCATTTGCTTTATCCTTTTGTACCACTGTCCAGGCTTAGAATCCAATAAATGAGATACTTCCTTTTGGTAGTACAAGGCTGCTGCCTGGCGAGTCATTCCTCTGATTTTATTCTTCAGGTTAGTAGCTTCTTGCCGAGAAGTTTTTCTTGAAAAGTAGTGGCCATTTCATCAGCATTAGCCGTAGAAAAAATACCGTCCCATTTTTCAGTCGTGAGCCAATTACCGAAACCAAACAATCTGCTGTTTGTCATTGGCAGACTTGTAGTTGTTTCTGTAGTGTACGTGACCCGGACTTTGCTTATGGGGTGCAGCTCAAGGGTGAAGTGGTAGCTTCCTCCTATTGGGGGCCTGGGGAGGGTTTCCTGTAGAATTGAGACATGTTAGTAGCTATGCGGTCCAGAGCCGTACCACGTTTTGTTGTTGGGCAATTAATTAACAGCTTTAGACCTAATCCTGCTTCCAAAGACTCAAGTTGTAGTTCGTTAGCGTCACCACGCAGGAACATACCACCCGTGGGGTATTTACCCTGTACGTAGTCAGCGCTTAATTGAAGTTTTTCCCGGGAAGCTTTTTGAGAATTGACATCTTGTCCTGGCGAATAATAAAAAACGCAAACCGCTATACCATTATAATGGGAGGGCAGGCACTTGGGCTTTGCAAATGCCCAAAGAATCTCATCATAATCATCGAGCACAGGTACCTCTATCTGAAAAACAGGAATTTTCTTATTAATATAAATTGTAAGACCTCCTCCCTTTTTTCCAAGCCAGTGGTCATCCTTGCGTGACCTTATCATTTTATTATAACCGGATAAACCGAGTAGATCCGGATTTTGCCTATGAGCCCCTGTTACTGCTACTATTGAGGCTCCAATTACTTGAGCTAAATTCTCCAGCTGAATAATCTTATCCGTATTTAAACTTTCCGCATTACTATACAAAAGACTAGGCAGAGCAAAAATGTCAGAAGATTATTCTTTTACCTTTGTTTTCACCTTAGTCCTTGGACAGAGAGTTTCCTGGTGTTCTAACGATTCTGAAAGATCAATTTCTTCAAAAGACGAAAACCTGTTACTAAGTGGGACGGCGTGGCTTATAGTCGAAACGCGGGAGGCTGATATTTTAGGAAGGATATATCTAGGGATTGGGGGAGGGTAGGTGGGGAGGAAGGAAGGGGGGGGAGCTCCAAGAGGAACCGGAGATATATGCTGAGCCCATCTGAACCATGGTGACCGCGAAGAAGTGATCCTGTAACGCGATGTCGGTATTGAATAAGGTTGTCGTGGGCGCGATTGGGGGGAGGGGAACCGAAACGGCGGGTTTCTTTGGCTCAGCTGTTGGCCCCCTCGTCTCGACAAGTTTTTTGACACCGACTCGGGTCTAGGATTATTGCTTGAAGCATTGCTTCCATAAACAATCTGGCTATGGCTTGGCATACTATGATCGAATACTAGATCACAGTTAAAACGAGGCAAACGGTCAAAATACTTAAAAGGCAGTGAACGATTAATGCGACATTTTAAATTACTAACACTATGAGCAAAACTGCACGACTTGTTGCCACAAGCCATCATAGGGCAAAGATCGACATGATCGAAATTGCAATTTGTTGCTTTGCACATTTTTAGTCTGTATTTTCGGCATATATGTAGAAATTTACAATTCTTTTTTTTTGTTGCAGAAACCTCCTTCGAAATACTTGCACACTTTATTTACGCGGGAATTTTCTCGTGATTTGGTTGTTTCTTCTTATCATTTACGTTTTGCTTTCATGAATAAACAGACACTGTTCACCAAGTTTGCATGTACCAGTTGATATAAAAAAGAAACACTTTTTCTTAGTTTCTCGTCTTTCGGTGATTCCTAGTCCTTCAGCAATTTTCACCACAACGTCACAACTTTTTTCAAATAGCTGTAAATTCTGAGCGTCGATTTCGGTCTGTTTCATCAATAGGCATCGGGCTTGAGATTCATTTTTTTCTTCCATGCTGTGAATCTTTTTTTTCAAGTTGCAGTATTAAATTGTCTTTTGAAAGGCAACTCTCACAACTTTTGGGACAATTTTGAGGGGATGGGTTCTCCAAAGGCGGGGAAAACGTATTCTTGGGTTAACGACAGCGTATGCAGGAGTATCAGCCTCAGGGTGCTCATTTACAAAAGCCATAACACATGCACTGCATTTCCAGTTGGGGTTTTCTTGCCGTAATACTAGTGTGGTTCCAGCACAGGGGGGATGGAGCCACAGAAGGCATTTCGAGCACTGAACCGTCACACCTTTCCCACACGGCCTCTCACATTCAGGGCAAATATAATTAGCCTTGGTTCGTGTCATATTCGTATTGAATTTTACTGGTAATTCAACTAGTTGATGAGTCCAAAGTCAATTTCCTTCGAAAATATTTGGCTGTCAAATAATTCAAGTTCCGATTCTGAGACTATTTTCAATAAAAAGTCCGTAGGGTAATCAAATAAATAAATAATAAATAATCCAAGTTCAAAAGTTCAAGTTCAAAAATGTTGATTATGATAAGTCCGTAGGGAATCACAATTGGGTCTTATTGTATAATGAGATTATATCCAGACTATATCCAACAGAGGTGTTTACAGTATGAACTCCCAAACAAGACTGAACTGTTCTTGCTAATCACTATCCTGGGGATGTTGGGGCATGGCATCCCCGTTTCCATAGTTATAAGACCTTTTGACTATTTTTAACAAAATAGCTTTTCCGAAATTTCGATAAGTGCTTAGCTAAAGGGGAACCTAAAAGGAGAAACGTAGGGGGACTGATTGCCCTATGATCACTATTCAACACCTCCCTCTACATATCCTGACAGTTTCAAATTACTACCGTCAGCCGTTCCTTGGATTTTGTTGATGCGCATTTTTGACAATCAACATACACATAGTGTGTTTTTGCTAACTTCCCACTAAAAATCCTTGGATGTTTATGGTGAGCAGTTAGCATGACTTATAGACCTTACATGGGGCTCTTTGGGCGCTATGTCTGCCCCGGAGACTTAGCTATTAGATCTTCAAATTGTTTTTGAACATCGTTGTTATCTAAAAATTCTATTCACATGTCTTTGAAGAAAAAGAGCATGGGAGGGTGACTAGTTGCCCTTCGATCACTTTTGACTCTTAACAATCGCAATAGATCTTTCAATTTCCAACCGAATGAGCCCCCTGCAAACTTTATGCGAACACTCCTTCCATGTGAAGTGGATCTAGGGGAATAAAAAATAATCCATCGAAGCTTTGCGGTTTTTCACTATAGGCAATGCTAAAGCGTTGTCTGACTTGATTATTATGGTGATTTTATTTCACATTTTCGATACTTTGATAAATAAAGAATAAACTGTTCAAAATACATCTCGTTTTTAATGACAATTTGATCCATTTTAGAACGTTTGGAATGAAGGAGGACTAAACCACTTTTATTTGTGAGCACTGATTGTGTTTGGGGCCTAATTTTTTCTTTTGTTGTTGTGATTAGACCCCGGCGCCGCGCCGATGAGGGAAGACCGGTGGCGGCGGGGACAAAAACAGCGCGCCGCGCCACCGGTAATACACCGGTGGCGCGGTGCCGATAAGATGTCGGCGGCGCGCCGCCAGCGCGATCAATGTTGACCGCAAACATTAACGTTTTCATTAGTCTTTCTCAAATCACAGCTTAAATTTACAACAGATTCGAGCTTGTTCATGAGTTCAAAACTTCACAAGTCGCTGGCTAGAAACTGGTCTTCTTTGTTATTCATCAAGAGAAGTAGAAATCTGGTAGAAACGAAATGGCTACCCTTGCACAATAGTTGAATTATCTATTAGCTATGTATTCTTAACACAAATAATTATCAAAATTAGTAGTTTTTTTTCATCGAGCATTAATGCATACAAAACTTCAAATACCGTATCACAAAATTCGTCAGTTATCTGGGTAAAAACTTTGAATATAAGTTTGAACTTGGAAGCTTAATTTTTTCATAATGCCCTTTGCCAATATCTGCTTTGTCACCCTTAAACAGTTGAAATAGGCGACTTTGATATTGATCGTTTTTTTTTGCTCTTTTAGATTCCTAAAAATCCTTCCTTGTATTAAAAACGGGTTTTAATAACAATTAAAAAAAAAATACGTCAAGTATAACTCACGAAAATCTTGCTAATTTTTAAATTATCATAGGGGTTGGACAAAGATGTTGTACGGAGTATTTTTGCTTGGCTTCTTCCTTCTTTAATTTGCATGTGTTGATTCATATTTCAAAAATATTATCCAACTGTCGAAATATACCATACATAAAAAAATATTTACAATACACAAAAGAACATACAATTGCAAGCAGAAATATATGTAAAACGCAAAAACACATCAACCTGTCCTATCAATTTTTTCCACAATCATTTATAATCATTTTGAATAGGATAACTTAAAATTTCACCTTAAAAAATAATCAAGCATCAGTTCCCAATGACGAAATGTGGATGACCCACCTCAGTACTGGAAGGAAAATGGAAGTTAATTTCCAATCAATGTGTTAGTCTCAACCAATTAGCTTGGTCGAACTTAAATGAATTTATATAATGGACGATATCAGAAAATTGAACAGCTTTTCGAAGAGCATGCACAGCAATTCAACGCAATCTTGTATGATTCGAATATGTTTCTCAATTATAATTAAACTAAAATGAAAACATTATGACGTTGGAGACTTTTAACTTAGACAGTGAACGTTTAGAAATTTTCCTTAGGGGTATTCTCATTGAATTTCCTTTCTTTTAAGATCGTGGCAACGCGTGACAGGTAAGCTGGTATACTAATGAAAGTCCAAATATTAGTATGTGTAAAAAAAGGTATTTTTCAAGATAGTGTGGAGGGACAAAAAATCTAGGGGTCAACTGGTCGGAAAAAAATTCTTCAGTTAAACTTGGAAGTCTATTCTAACTGCGGGATGTGGCTATAACTGCGGGATGTGGCTATAATAATGATACCGTCTCTGCCCTGCTTTCAATAAAAAAAAAAAAAAAATCAAAGTACTATCACTTAAATATAATAACTCCCTATGCCCCCCCCCTCTGTATACCATCTTGATAGGATACCGTCTCTGCTTTAAATTAAAAAAAAACTTTTTGGCATCCCTGCTTTCAATAAAAAAAAATTCATGATATTATCATTTAAATATAATACTTCCCTACCCCCCCCCCCTGGATACCATGCACCTTGATAGGGTACCTTCTCTGCTTTAAATTAAAAAAATAATTAACTTTTTGGCTTCCCTGCTTTCAATAAAAAAATATAAAAGGTACTATCACTTAAATATAATAACTCCCTATGCCCCCCCCCCCTATGGATACCATCATCTTGGTAGGATACCGTCTCTGCTTTAAATAAAAAAAATAATTAACTTATTGGCATCCCTGCTTTCAAAAAAAAAAAATCGAGATATTATCATTTAAATATGATAGCTCCCAACCCTCCCCCGCCATCTCTGGATACCACCTTGATAGGATGCCGTCTCTGCTTTAGAAATTTTCCTTGTGGGTATTCTCATTGAATTTCCTTTCTTTTAAGATCGTGGCAACGCGTGACGGGTAAGCTGGTATACTAATGAAAGTCCAAATATTAGTATGTGTAAAAAAAAGGTATTTTTTTAAAATAGTGTGGAGGGACAAAAAATCTAGGGGTCAACTGGTCGAAAAAAATTCCTTCAGTCAAGCTTGGAAGTCTATTCTAACTGCGGGATGTGGCTATAATTGTCATGAATAAAAATCAACTTATCCACTTTGTGTGGACTGAGGCTGCTTTCAATAAGAAAATTCAAGATATTATTATTTGAATATAATAATTCCCTACCCCCCCCCCCCTCTTGACACCATTTTGATAGGATACCGTCTCTGCTTTAAATTAAAAAAAAAACTTTTTGGCATCCCCGCTTTCAATAAAAAAAATCAAGATATTATCATTTAAATATAATACTTCCCTAACCCCCCCCCCCTGGATACCATACACCTTGATAGGGTACCTTCTCTGCTTTAAATTAAAAAAATAATTAACTTTTTGGCATCCTTTCTTTTAATAAAAAAATATCAAGGTACTATCACTTAAATATAATAACTCCCTATGCCCCCCCCCCTATGGATACCATCATCTTGATAGGATGCCGTCTCTGCTTTAAATAAAAAAAAATTAACCCTTTTGCATCCCTGCTTTCATTAAAAAAATTTTTAAGACAATGAACAAGTCCCAATGGGGGGCCCTGGGTCTATCAAAATATTTCAATGGTTTCGCAGGGAATTTGATAGCATTTTTTTCCATCTCCGCTTTAAATGAAAAAAATAAATATCTTTTTGGCATCCCTGCTTTCAATATAAAAAATGAGGTATTATCATTTAAAAATGATAGCCCCCTATCCCCCCCCTCTATAGGCAATAATTTACAATTTTTTTACGAATCATATTTTTGGTTTTTTTACGAATATTTTCATATTTGTAAATAGCTTAGTCGATAGCTAAATTTTGTCTCTATAGAAGGTTGTTTTTTTGTTTTTTTTTGGGGGGGGGGGGGTAAAATATTTTCAGGCAGAAGATTGTATTTTCATTAATCTATCAGGCGTTCAACAATCGAGTATTAAACATTAAGAAATTCTTATCTAAAAACAGCAAAAGAAAAAAAAATTCTGCAAACTTACAATTCACTTGTAGGAACGATCTTCTATCTTCAAAATCAAACTGTAGTGAATGTTGCGTTCTATAATTCTATTCAACTTGAAAATAAAATCCTTGACTACGAATGATGTAAGGAATTGCAAGTGGGAAACTGGATTCGAAATGATATAAACTCATTTCATAAAGACGATATTTTTTTTTCTCAACATATGAAGAACTGTGTATATTGCAATATTTGCAATGCAATTGCATATTGCATCTGTTTGGTTTTTATGCAAAGTAACAAGAGACGAAAATTAACGAACCAGAGAGTAGTGAAAAATTATGGTATGCAAAGTAATGTTTGGCAGGAAAAGTCACTGGTGATAAATCGCTAGGGGTGGCACCGTGGTTGCGTGATTCTCGGGGATTCGGGAAACCAAATTTTTTTTCGGGGTGACGCATAGATTTTCGGGGAAATACTCGAACATTCGGGGATAGTGCGGCGGCGCGCCTGCGGAGCGCCGGCAGCGTTCGATCGGGCCTCTTGTCGGCGGCAAGATGGTATGATCAAAACGGTAAGATGACATTCTATTGCATATTGAAAAATAGTTCTTGTGATTTATATCCCTCAAATCTAATTATTTCTTCTGTATGAATTTTTAGCCTTATATGTGACAATACCTAGGCAAGTTTTTTCACAAATGAACATACTGACAGCGAAAATCATAATTATAGAGCCTGCCGAGTACAATGGACCAAGCTAAGCTCGGCATCCTGCGATCACTTTCCAGGAGAATACAAATCTTATAAAAAAAATATTATTTTGTGAAGGATAAACAGTAAGGAGGAATGGAATTCAAGCCAGAATTTTTTTTATTCAATTTGAATTGCTGATTTGCCACCATATGAGTTAAAAATAAAGAATAGCACTATAATTATGCTAAAGCATAATTTAGATATTGCACAGGACGCGTGCAATGGAAGACACCTGGCTGTTACTGAATTATATAACAAAGTAATTGAAGCTAGAACAATTACTGGGCAAAAGCTGAAAAGGAAGATCATATTAATCCACGGTTGGAAGACAAGTGACAGCGAGAATCGCAAGCGTATCAAGCGTCAGGGAATGAGCGAAGCTTTGTCTTCTGGTATATATTTTTTGCAAATTCAATATGATTGTCTTGCAACTAAATTCTAGCTCCAAAACGTTTCCTTTCATTCAACGAGTATTTTTCTAATATTGCCGCCTTGTGGTATTGAACTAATCAAGCTTACGAATATTTTTGTTGAGTTTCTAAATCGGATTGAGTTACTATCTCGGAGAATAGCCTCTGTAGTAGAAACCGTAAACGTCTTTGAAAGAGATTAAAACATCTCTGGCACATTATGGTATGTAATTTTTATAGTTCTGAATATTCAGAGGGTTGAAGTAATTCAAAAGACAATAAGTGAAATTTTTTGGATGAGAACTCGATTCTTTCAAAGAATTTGAATTTTTTTCTGACTTATTTGCTCTTTGCAAGAGCAAATCGCGATTTTAGCAAGAATATTTGCTAGATTACTGCTCTACCAAATAAGGCCACACATCCTTGAATTTTCTTGAATGTTAGGAAACGACTACGTTCTAAACCACTTGGCTAATCAAAGCAGCACTTGGGGGTAGCCACGCTTTTGGGAAGGCTGTAGGTTTCTTGCTGCTTATATTACAATTCCTTCTGATTTGCCAATTATTCCATCAAACATCTTCTGTGATCTATAAGTTTTTTCAATGATGAAAATGCTTTGCACTTGTACCGCTATTCTAAGTGAAGCTGCAATCAGTGAAGTGGGATTCATCCTTGTCGTACGGTAGGGGGAGGGGGTTCATAAGATTAATGTAAGAATTATGTCTGACGTGAAGGTTAATTTCCTTCGATATGATATACATATATATACTTGTGCTTTCTGACGTAAAATTCAAATTCGGCAACCATGCTGTGATAGAACTTAAAAAATTTCTATTCTATTGTATGTTTCTTCTATTCGAAATCTGCCTTCATTTGCGAATGACCACTCCATCTCTACATTGATGTTTAAGTGTTTTTTTTTTTTTTTTTTTTTTTTTTTTTTTTTTTTTTTTTTTTTTTTTTTTTTTTTTTGGGGGGGGGGGATGTCCATAGAGGAATTTTCTGATGGAGGAGAAATACGCTAATAAAATACTATTTACAAACACAGCCTTTTAAATTTAAAAACATGACCGTTCTTTTGCACATGAGAAAAATTTCCACGGACGAGTTTCTCACAGGGGGAAAATTCTCCACGGGGGGGGGGGAATTTTAAATTTTAACTTTAAACAATACAATCGTTATTAATACGCAGGGAGGAATTTTCCGCATAGAGGGGTAACTTTTCTTGAATTTTGAATCGTTTGAGACTACCGCAAGGCGCGACGGGTAAGCTAATGAAATATGAAGTTCAATCAAAATAAGTATAAAATAATGGGAAATGAAACTTTCTAAATATATCGATAAAACTAAAGCTATCAATGTAATTGCAACTATGGTCCAGAAAAAGAATTAAGTGCTTATTGTTTCCGTGTATACAAAGATTAGCAATGCCTCGAATGGGCTCTGAGGAGCGAAACTATTCACTCCATATGGACTTATCCTTAGAAGCCCTTATCCTTAGATTTTGGTAAGGGTTTTGTTAGTTTCAACCATGTGAATATGGTCTTTTAATTTCCACCGTTACATTATTTTTTTTTTCAAAAACTATTTTATGTTTTTAAATTAAGAACTTTAACTCAAGACCTTTAAAAAAACTTAAACATGAAAAATTGAAAAAAAGAATTATCAACATTTCTCTGTCTTCAACAGCAACTGCGTTATTTTTCTTATCTATGCATGAGGGATAGATGAAGCCTGTTTGCTGTTTAACTAGGAATTTTTGTGTAGATGTGTATTTTCCCACAGATAACAGCAAAGGCTCCTGAAAAAAGAGTGATCAAGATTCTTTTTTTATATATGTGTTTGGTATTTAAGGATTTAAGTGTATAAAATCAGCAAAAATGGAAATCTGCTAATGCATGTTTTGTTTCCAAACAGACGGCTTTCATAAAACAGCCCCCCCCCCCCCGAGGGGCGGTTTCTTGCGGATGTGTAAACGCGGACAAATCTGTCTAGCCTTGCTGCTTACTAATTCAAGTAATCAGAGGCTTACTTTTTACGTGCTTGCACGTAAAGGTATTATGCTCTTTACCCCTTATCAGGCTCATTTTTTTCTTAGCTTTCGGGTGGTTCGTAGGACACAAATCCTATTAGTCGGTGTACAAACGCAAGGCTATAATGTTGAAAAACTTCAATTTCTTGCTTTAAAGCAAGAAATTATACATAATGGGTGAAGATACAGTTTCTTTCAAAATAATTAGGTTTCTAAGACACCAGATTACCATAAATATTGAGAAAGAAAGGAGAAACCCCACACACGTAGACATTACGAAACTGGGAACGAAAAGGGTGTGCACTATATTAGCAAAAAAATCAGAAAAACAAGTCCCAACTATTTGTTATTTTCGTCCCAGGAGGGCAAACTATTTAGATACTTCTTATGCAACTCTGGGTTTAAATAACCGATAATAAGCTTCATAGACATAGAACAAGTTTAAGAGTTCTTTATTATATCTTCATCGTCCCCAAGCTTTAAAGGTTTTCCAATCAAAATTGATATTTTACGCCTTTTCTTTTTTTCCTTAAGATTGATTTAGCAAAAAAAAATCCTTAAAATTAGCAAAAAAATGCAAATTTTTTCCATTAAAATTGATTTTGTTTATGATTTTACGCCTGTCTTAGTTTTCAAGGACTAGCCGTTTTAACGAAAGGGCCCTGCTAGAAAATGATTTCTGCCAAACTTAAAAATGGCTTTTGCCCTTGGCTCAAGCGAAAAGAAAACATCCCAGAAAAAAAAGAACGCGCAAAAAAGGAAAAAAAATACTAAACGTATTGTAGAAAACAAATATATCCACTTAATTAGCTTTATTGAAGGATGACCTGTAATTTCCAAATCACTGAAAAATTGCTACTGCGGGTACATACAAAAAGAAAAAACAACAACTAAAGAGTCATAAATAAAAGACTTCAATCATACAGGTCTCCATCTCCGTTGTCTTCAAAGTTGCCCTGGCCGGAGGGACCCGTTGGTTGCCCCGCACCGGCTCCACCACCAGCAGGAAACCTTGAAAATAAAACGCAATGATCATACAGGGAATCAATAGGTATTAAACAAGCCCTAACATTCCAAAAAGAATCCAGGGGAAAGACAAAGAACACATTGAAATATATATAGAAAATTTTAAGTCATGCAGATAGCAAACAACAGAGAAAATATATATAGAAAATTTTAAGTCATGCAGATAGCAAACAACAGAGAAAATCCAAGAAGTATGTTAGTGGTAATAATCTGAATGTACCAGATATCAGAGAACAAAAGTCCAGATATATTTGGCCTTTTTTCTTAAATGAGTCTTTTTTAAGGTGTCAATTGAATGTTTTACCTCTAAATTATCCGAGCAAAAAGAGGATATAACTAATTGAATATCTTAGAGGCTTACCTGAAAGCTAAACATTCTAAACATCTGAATTACACACAAACGATTGCAGTACGTGATTCTAACGTTTCCCGTTGAGGACATACATTAAAACAAAAAAAGCAAATTCAATATTTGTTCAATGGAGGATTCTCTCTATTTCTCTTTGTGTGAAACTCTACTTATCAACACAATCTACTGGTTAGCTTGGAAAACTTCCTAAAAACAAAACGTCTAAACAGTTGAGCAAATTCACAATTTTCCAGTAATTTTGTTCAGAATTTAAACATGGGCATAAACTACGACAGTGTCATGCACATATCAAATCGTATCAAACGTATTATAGGATTATTGAGGTTATACTGAAATCTACGCTGTTAAGAGCAGAGGAGTACACGAATCGGATCTTTGGCAAAAAAAAAAAAAAAAGATACAGTTCAAATTTATCATTTCTTTCCAAGGGGGAAGGGGTTCTTCTTAAAATAAAACTACAATCAATGTAAAAATTAGGGATGGAACATTTTGTTAGGTGGTCAACAGAATAAATATATTGACAAATTTAATGCTGGCTTGTTGTTTTAACTTGCACCTCTCCGCTATCCAAAACTTTTGACAAATCACAGAACTTGATTCTTCAGATTTCCAATTGAAAAAAAAAACACCTTTCATGATTCACGCTAGTTGCGCCATTAAAAACTACTTTAAATTTTCACATTCAGTTTAAATCTTAAATCCAAGCAGATTACCCCTTCCAAAAAAGAAGACAATTTGAAATAGGTTTACCATGCATGGTTATTCAATCTACTCTATGAATTTCAATATCTACCCGTACAGTCCCGAAGGGAATTTTATGTGGCGCTATGGGCGGTTTTTACAAGTAAATATGCCACCCCCCTACCCCTACCGCGATCTATTTCGATACTTCCCTGGGCACCACCAACTTTAGGAAACATCTCCTTGTGGGAGTCCCAAGTTGGGTTTAGGTTGCTTGTTCGCCTGCGGGTCCAAGTGACATGACGTTGCACCTCCATTTGGGGTACTCTCTAATAGGGTAAATGCTATGAGGGGATAGCGAGTCGAGGAACTAAAAGATTCAAGTAAACACGAATACCTGAGAAACAAATTTTAAAGAATTAGAATAAATTATAGAATCACACAAACGAACCAAGATATCTTCTCCAGTGTACCATTTCCCACTTTTAATGTAGAAATTACAGTTTCTCATTTTCACAAAGTCGTTTTGTCTAAACTGTTAGCAACAATTTTTGAGACTACCACTAACAACTCACTGCAGCCCCAAGCCGCCTGAGGCCAACACAGCTACGCACGGTCCTTTTCCGTCCTAATCTATTCAAAGCCTCCCTCTTAACACTCTTCCAAAAAGTTCCAATTTCCCTTTTATCTTTCCTTCTCCCACTCCATTCGAAGATGAGTTGCTTTTCGCTTGGCCCTACATGATTGACCGAAAAGGGCCATCTTTAGCAATCTGTTTATTCTCCGCAGAATAGCTGACTTATTCCATACAGTTGTAAAAAAAAATTAATATTCTTTTCTAGTTACAAGATTTTTTTTCTACAAGTAATCTTTGCTTCTCTGTGCGTTCGAGACTTGCATTTACCATTATTTTGGACAAAAGTGAGGACAAGTCCCCTTTTGGCACGAGGACCTTTTGGTGTTCTAGGACCTTTGCTGGGGATAAACACGAGGATAATCACTTGCATCCTCATATACAGCAATGTGGTTGTCTCAGCTATGAAACAACCACTGGTAATTCCCTTATTAGAAAGACTCTCAAAAATATTACAACCACACCAACATTTCACACAATTTTTTAGCACACCTGATAACTTATACTTCTTTATTTTAGCTGAAAACAAAAATTTAATATGGAGAAAACGGCATTTAATTTCTTCTTTCTTTGCTGAAAACAAAAATTTAATATAGAGTCAACTCATTTAATTTCTTCTTTTTTAGCTGAAAACTAAAATTCAGTATAGGGAAAAATTCAAGGCACGATTCCAACAGCTTTAGTTACATTGAAATGAGGAAACCAATTCGTTGTTACTTACAAAAAACAAAAACAAATGAATACAAAACAACCCAGAAATACTGGATTGATTCCTTTAGTTCTGAAAAAACATCAAAATGAATAAAAGCTTACCTGAAGTTAGTTCCTATACCTCGGGATTGTTGTAAAGTCTGACTGAACATTTCATATTTCCGTATGTCAGCATCAGAGACAGAGCGGCGCGCGAACTTCATCGCTTCTTCGAAATGGTGCTTGGTTATTTCTGGCACAGGGTCCTCATCCTCTACCTACAATGAAGATCCGAAATTAAAGTACCAAGGACAGCGAAAATGAAATTTGATTGTTTAAATAGGTTAAGCAGACTTACACAATAATAAAAGTTATTAAAAATGCTTCTATAAAATTATGTATAATATATTAAGATGTAAATTGGAATCGTATGAAATATATTAATTTAATTACACAGTTTTCACGTATTGGAAACTGGGTCCAATACGTGGCTAAGCCGCCCTGGCTAAGTGGTTGGCGCAGTGGGTCGGGAATCCTTTGTCCGAAGGGCAAGTGTTCGATTCCTGGGGTGGCCGGTTATTTGGTTTAGGTTGGGGGTCAGTGGTGTGACTCTGTAAGCTCAGACAGAGTCGACCCAGCTCTAAATGGGTGCCACTATAAATCTAGGGAAAGTAAGCAGGAAGGATGAGTAAAAGCACAGGATGCTGGCCCCCAGCAACCCCATTACACTTCTTGGCTCAGGGGCCACGAAACAGAGATCAGCACCGCTGATTTGGACCTTGAGGGTCTAGTGTCGTCATACTTACTTACTTATTTACACGTATTGGCATTTAGCTGAATATTGATAAATGCAATTACCGTTCCATCGGTTCCTATTCTCCACTTATTCATAAAATTTTTTCCGTCTCTTCTGTCTTTTTTTTTTCAGTGGCTGGGTGTTAATATTACTACTAATTCACATTCTTTCCGTCCACAGCTAGTGTTCCACTCTAAACACAAGATTAAGATTGGCCACTGAGAGATTGTTGGCATTAGACACAAATATAGCTGTAAAGCTCTGTGACGGTTATTTTTTTGTGATTATTCAATTTTACATCTTTCCAGGTTTTACCCACTTTTGAAAAAGAAAAGATCTTTCTTAAATTCGTATTCAGTATTTCCGTTTCTTAAAATTTGTTACTTTCTCTTCCACCTTGGTACCGTTACGGAAGGATATTATATAAATTTCGAATAGACTGTTTTGAAAAAAACTGCTATAGAAAGCAAGACTATCAACTATTAACGTAAGTCAATTGCCACCTTTTCATTCTCTTAAATCTATGTTTTTTCGTATTTATTTCTCTGTATCTCTTTTTTTGCCTTCCGCTGTGTAGCTAATTATATGTAAATTCAAATTATGTATAATATATAATTGTATATAAAATCATATTATAGATCATTACAAAACAGCTTTTAACTAAAAAGACAGCAGTGACAAAAAGGTAGCAGTGACCATTGAAAAAAATAAAATAAATATATATACAAAAAAAGACTGAAAAATCAGTAAACATAAGCTAAGAAATACAGCATCAAACAACCAAAGAAAGTTTAGGATTTTCTTTGAAGATTCGATTTTGGTATTATCATATCATTACTGTTTAAATTTTTGCAGATGAAAAGCGTCGTTAATTTTAACTAGTTAGTGTTGCTCATTTACTACCACGGTTCAACGTGCGGTTCACGGTCAATAATTTTGAACGACAAAAAAAAAAAAAAAAAAAAAAAAAAAAAAAAAAAAAAAAAAAAAAAAAAAAAAAAAAAAAACAATGTGTTAATTCTAAGTCATAGCAAAGATGGAAATTATAGAGTTGGGAAATTACTGCCAAATTAATTTATAAAAGAGATATACAATCTATAAAAAACATAAAATAAAATTAGAGAGTTTGATCTTTAGCGATCTAAATATGATGATTTAGTCTGCCATTTAAGTCAAATTTCAGTCTGCACTAAATGGGCTTAGGTTACAGGGCCGTATCCAGGATTTTTATTTCGGAGGTTTATTCTCCCCCCCCCCAGCCCCTACCCCCTGGATACGACCTTGTTAGGTTAGCTTGGAAAAATCATGACAAGTTAAGCGGGCTAGTAGACTTTCAGATGATAGACATACTAGTGACGGAATTCAGCTCTCTTTTTGCTCCCTTGCATATCAAAAACGTTAAAAGACAAGTATGGAGCATTTAGGGTAGGCTAAAAAGTAGACCCAGTAGGTGGCGTCAAGAAACATTAGGACACACGCCACTACATGGCACCGATGATTTTTATTTTCGACACTTGCGCCAGTTTCCCCAAGCTTACCATGCTCTCTGTGCTTAAATATTAAATTGAATACTACTATTACTACTAACAATTCACTGCAGCACCAAGCCGCCTGAGGTCAATACAGCTACGCACGCTCCTCCTTTATTCCAATATATTCAAAGCCTCCCTCATTACACTCTCACATGAAGTTCCCATTTCCCTTAAATTTTTCTTTACGAGATCTTCCCGTCCCAAATGGGAACAACCTTCTTTTCGTTTGGCCCCAGAAGGTTGGCCGAAAAGGACAATCTTTGGCAACCTGTCATCCTTCATCTGCAGAATGTGACAACACTGATGAAAATGAGGCGCTACCCTAAAACCTTAGAAAAGCATAGTTTTCACTATGAGCAAACCTAAAACGAATCCAGGGGGTGCAAAATGTTTTTATTTAGATGTTCTTGATATTAAAAATAAGGATAATTACTGAGAAAATTAATTTATTTTAAAATATACAAGATTTTTTTTTCGAAGGGTTATTTTCTTTGGGGGGGGGGGGTCAAACTCCCTGGGTTTCATTTGGCCGAAAAGCAAAATCTTTGGCAACCTGTCATCCTTCATCCACACAATGTAACAACACTGATGTAAATGAGGTGCTACCCTAAAACCTTAGAAAAGCATGGTTTTCACTTATGAACAGACCTAAAACGGATCCAGGGGGTGCAAAATGTTTTATTTAGATGTTCTTGGTATTTTAAGAAAATTCATTGTCATCTAGCGTAAAAAAAGAAGGTAATTCTAGGTTAGGCTATAACAACGATAGAAATTATAAAGTTGGAAACTTACTTAGAAAATTAATTTATTAAAAATATACAAGACATAAGAAAAACAAAAGAAAAGTAGAGAGTTGGATCTCTGACGATTTATATACGATGATTGAGTCAACTATTTAAGTAAAACTTCAGTCTGCACTAAAGTCTTAGGTTACAGGGCCATTTCCAGGATTTTTTTTTTCGGAGGGCTATTTTCTTTGGGGAGGGGGGGGGGGGGGGGGTCAAACCCCCTGGATTTTGTTTGGCCAAAAAGGGAAATTTTTGTCAACCTGTCATCCTTCATCCACAGAACGTGCCCATCTCGACCTTTCTCTCATTATAGCCGCTCGCTCGCCAGCATTCATTCGGTGCGGAGCTTTGTGTGCGTAAGAGGTGATTGCTGTATCATTTCAAGGCGCTGGCTGGCTATTGTTTATTTTGGCGTTGTTTGAAAGCGGGCCCCTCTGTTTTTTTTTATTCTCTGAAGAAAGGGGCCCTTGCGAGTAAGTTTTCGTTCGATGGATTTTTAGAGGAGATTTAACACATATGCAGGAATTTATTGTAAGTAATAAGGAATTTAAATATGACGTCTCTTACAAAGGATTATTTCGATCAGAAGCATCAAGAGCTTATGCAGTTGGTGGCTAGTCTGGAACAAGGAATTGATGCTCTCCGCCAGGAAAATTGCGTTTTGAAATCAGAGTTAATCAATATAAAAAAGTCATGCCTGCAATCGGAGCTTGCATCTAAAAGACAGAATCTTCTACTTCACGGTATTCCTGTTGTGTCTGGGCAAAGTGCAGAAACTGCTGTTCGCGAGCTTTTGACTGATATCGGGTTAGCAAATGCTGACGCTATTCCATTTGTGAAGTGCTATCGTTTGAACAGTAATAGACAGAAAGGGGCTTCAACTAGGTCTTCTGCTAGGAATAAGATTGAGCCTATTATAGTCACGCTGACAAGCATTACTGACAAGGATGATATTATGCGGAACTGTGGAAAGCTCAAAGGATCTCGTAAAGGTATCAGTTGCGATTTACCTCGAGACCTAGCACGTCGCCGTAAAGAACTTTTAGCGTACGGATATAGTCTATGCACTTCTGCTATTCCGTCAGTGAAGGTGGCCGAAACCAGAGTTATGTCAAAAGGGATTCACATTTGGCTTGAAGCTAAGAAAAATTCGAAAGTTAAGAACTGGACTCGTGTAGAGGATATTTGTTTTGATCCGTTTATGATCTCTGTTAGTGCGTCTAACGCGGTCATCCCTTCACGAGTGAATGAGGAATGATTTTGGTCGTTTATTTCATTGTGTTATTTCATCAGGTTCCTTTTATTTATTTTTTTTTTTTTTTTTTTTGGTATAATTATATTTTAATTGTCATATTTATTATAATATGATTGTGGTCCTGCGTGTGTGTGGATCTCCCGGATGATTTCATCGATGATCCCTTTTCCTCTTTTTTTGTTCTTCTTTTATTTCTTTTTTTGTCTCTCCATTGCTCCTTACTTCGGATTCAGTTGTTTTGGCTTTACTTTTGTTTTTCAGTTTCAGTTCCATAGCCCTAGAAAGCGGGATTGAACCACACTTTTCGAACAGCCTACTGTTTGAGATACGGTCAGTCAGTCGGGTACCCAAAAGAATAATTAAATGACACTTTAATACGTAATAATTTACGTTTCTTTTTCCATTTTTGCTAATTCTAGCAGTTACGATAGGTACACAAATCACCAATTTCATTTTAACAATATTTGGTTTTAGAAATTCAAAGCTTCTCTTCTCCCATGGTTCTACTATACATATCTAGTTGTAACAAAACCTCCCAAAAACCACCATCAGGTTTTACCTGATATGCAAAATACCTATCTTCTTTGCCTGGGATCCAAAAAGGTTTTTTCTTAGACATGTCCGCTTTGAGAAGACCAAATACACACTGGCATCTACAGTCTGGAATGGGTACTGCAAAGAAACTATGACTCACTCTTCCATTTAAAATCCTCTGTAAGATTACCCGATGGCTTTGCACTCCCCCCTTACTCTACGTATATACCAAATGTAGGTATTACCTAGACAAGTTTGCAAAAATCTTCCCTTCAAGCGAGGGGAGTTTTCTGAAAATGGTGCCCACGTCTGAACTTATTATTTTGTGAACTAATCTTGAAGTCTGCTATTAATATCAGAAAAATATGAGACATATGAGCCTCTCCAACAGAAAGGAAGAAAGAGATTACCTCCATATCCATATCTGGATTCTGCTCCCTCTCTTTAGTTCTTCTAATATCTGCCTCGATAGATTCGCGAATGGCCATTTTGACAGCTCTTTGACAGATTTCCGTCAAATCAGCACCAGAAAATCCATTAGTACTGCGAGCTAGGAAAACTATGTCAATGTCAGGGGCGACTGGTGATTTACGAAGGTTTGCCTTTAAGATGGCCTCGCGGGATTTCTCGTCAGGGAGCGGAATATAGATAAGCTGATCAAGACGACCTGGTCGGAGGATAGCAGAGTCGATAATATCGGGTCGGTTCGTCGCACCTAAAAAAGATGAAAATGACGTATAAAAGCGAACACGAAGTGAAATGGAACATGCGCCAGCTGTACTAGAAGGTCTCTTCAATACAAAAATTTAATGCTTCATACCGATCAAACACATAATGCCGAAAATATCCTAGTATATCATACTGGTGTTCTAACTGCACTTCAGTGGAGCAAGTTAGGCATAGGTGGCGCTGAAACCTTATATGGCATGTTAAACGGTAAGAATACGAGTACTACGCTTATCTGGACAATAAACGAGACCTATTATAGTCTTATTTCAGTGAGGAAGACTATAATAGATTTACCTGCTACAATGAAAGATAAAAAAGATATAGCTTTACCTCTGATTTTTTTTTTTTTTTTTTTTAATAGAATAGAATTTTATTTTAAAAATCGCCAAATTTGAATTTTACGTCCAAAAACAGCACTATATATATATATATATATATATATATATATATATATAATCATCTTCAGAACGTGACGTTCACGTCAAACATAATTCATAGTAAAAAATATTTAAAAAAAAAAAAAAAACACTTAGTTAAAAAGTAAAAGTTAAAAATAAATAAAAAACAATAAAATTAATGAAAATACATAAAAAATATGATAGGTCAAAATTTAGAAATTTTTGTTGCACAGATTTACGAAACTAGGTATAAAACTTTTCGCTAACCGCTGATGGGCACAGCGTACCGGCTGAAGTTTCTCAACAGGCACTGCAACCTTGCACGGGAGTCGTTTTGTTGTGGATTGAGGGGGGAATAGGTTTTGTGGATTGGGTGGATCAGAGATTTTCTTCTGAAATCCATGCAGAGTTTCTCTCTTCTTATTTTTCAGAGTTTGCATTTTAAACTTTGGCAGCAGCTCTTCATACGACATTTCTGCCTGCTTTGATACTATCATTAGAGCTCTTTTCTGAGCTCTTTCGATCCTGGCGCTTTGCTCAGTCGTCAGTCCAAAATGCCATACAGGACCTGCATATTCCAGAATTGGGCGAATATAAGATGTAAATATTCGGAGGAGGTGATCTGGAGGGGCGCCATGTTACGACATAAGCTTGAGCTTCCGCAGCCCAGCATTCCCCTTTTTTTTACTAGACTAGATGTGTTCGCTTCCCATTTTAAATCACTGGTAATAATAACTCCCAAGAGTTTAATCTTCTTTACTTTAAGAGAATCAGAGACAGTTGGTAGAAAATTTGGTTCAGAAGAATTTAAAATGAAATAGTTAAAATTGAAGATTTACTATCATTTACTTTCATATTTGAACTGGAAGCTTTAGTCTTCACGTTATCAATTAAAATTTGAGCTTTGCTACATTCATTTGCTTCATAAATTTCTCCAAGGGTAATGTCATCAACATATTTCCAGCGGTCTTCACAATCATTAGCGATATCATTGATCATAACTAAAAAAAGAATAGGACCCAGAATGGTACCTTGAGGTACACCACAAAAACTGGCTCGGGTTCAGAGAAGGACATCTTATATTTTAAAATTTGGAACCTATTTATTAAAAAACTCCGAATCATTTTCACAACAGCAGCAACATTCTGTCATTATAAGCAAGAAATTCAGTCTTAGGAGCATTAGCATTAAGTCCTAGGAGCTTATAACCAGAAATCAAAGAATCAAGGTTTGCCTGTAAAGTAGAAAGATTCGAACTGATAAGCAAGACATCATTTGCATGGCAAATCAAATTAAAATCACAAAGGCCCCTATAAATTCTACAATTGTCCTAGTTGCAGTGGTTATAAGAATTTTAAACGAAGTAGGACTAAATTTTAAACATAGTAGGACATAGATGATATGGTTTTCCTGGAGTACAGGAAAACAATAAGAGTTAACTCCGGTTTGTCAGAGGAAATATAACTGACACCATCAAGTATTATTCAGCCAAATGGTAAGGTTTAATCATAAAAATATGGAAACAACTTTGATCTATTTTTATTTTTTCATTTGGCTGAAAAAGAACTATTTCTGTCAAAAAAGCACAAAAATATATTCATTTTTTTTCCTAAATAGTCTATGTTTTGCACACCAGCATATTCCTACAAAAAAAAAAAAAAAAAAAAAAAAAAAAGAAAAAAAAAGTCTGAAGACAAAAGAACATAGATCCAAATAAACCTAAGACTAAGCAAAACTCAAAATTTAATGCTGCTTTCATACTACCCCGCAGAACCTTTCACACTCCTGATTTAACCGGCATTTCTGCTAACGACCGGGTAATCGGATAAATTAATACTTTATGCTACGTTATGCAACTTAAGGAGAAAATTTTCTCCAAAACGTAGACAGTGCCAAGTAGGTACGATCTCTACACAGGAATGTACGCTATATAAGCTTGCGTTATGATATAGAAAAGTCAACATAGTAGCAACAAAATGGAATTTTCGGAAAAGTAATTAATAAATTTTAAAAATAACTTTATCAAGAAATTTGAATCTCAAACTCAATTCCAGATTTTTAGTTTTTAAATAGCTTGCTTATGATGACTATGAGGATTTTAGACGATGGTTAAAATAGCACTATGGATTTTTACATTGGCCTTTTGTGAAAGGACCCATTAAAGTGTGAGAGGTTATGTTTAAAGTAATGTAACTTAACCACAGCATAAAAAATTACGTAGCAGATGTGAAAGCCGCTTAAGAAAATAACATCAAGTCATGATTTTCTATATTCTTGCTAGGTAACGATGCAGTGTCAAAGGGCATCGATTCGCGAAGAATGAGGGGAAGGTGTTTTACATATTGAGTATAGAAAAAGAGTATTTTCACCGATAGCACTGGGCACTGGAACGACATTGAGAGTTGTTTAAGGGCTCATTTGAAAAAAAATGCTATATTTAGGTGCTTCATTAAGTAAGAAACATAATAATTAAATTCAAACAAGTTTAAAAAAAAACCGGATCTTCATAATATACAATATGACGAATGTCCTGATACATCGCAGTTTACATTTATCATGGCTGCAGTATAGCTGCAACCTAGTAAAGAAGGAACCAAGGCCCATAAAGACGAAAACTCACGAGATAAAACTGCCATTTGTAGCGGACTCAAGAAAGGTAACTATTATCTCGGTTAGTATTAAAAGTAAAAGTTTCTTGCGAAAGCCAATTTATGGGAATTTCGAAACAAAACTGAAGGCAGTAATCAGGGGGGCAGTAATCCCACCCCCAAAGAATTTTTTTTGTCCAACTCTTATGCATGTAAATAAATTTTTGTTGTGTAAAAAAAAAAAAAAAAAAAAAAAAAAAAAAAAAAAAACAGGAAACTACAGGAAACTTAGTCCCCTGACTTGAACAACAAGAAAAACCACTTTTATCTTCCATGCTAGCGTGGCACTGGACACCGTAGATTTTTGGGTGTTATTTCCAAGAAAATTGATACATCTACGTGCTTTTCTAAGTGTCATAACATAATTAAAAAAAAAAAAAAAAATGATAAAAACACAGTTCTTTTGACATTTGCTTTACTCTTGCTAAAGGGTTTTGCTGATTCAGCAAAACTCCATAACACATGCTTTGCTATCGTTAATACATTAGTACCAAGATTCTGGACATGCTCACCCGAGAGCCTAACCCCAACTTGGGCCGGGCGTCATAAGCGGTTCCCAATTTGAAGACGTTTTTTTTTAATTCAATGAAAAAATAGAGGAGAAAAAAAAGAAGATTTACCGCTGGAAATATGTTGATGACATTGCCCTTGGAGAAATTTGTGAAGCAAATGAATGTAGCAAAGCTCAAATTTTAATTGATAACGTGAAGACTAAAGCTTTCAGTTCAAATATGAAAGTAAATGATAGTAAATCTTTGTGAAAAATAGAGGAGAAAAAATTGCGAAAATTGATTAAGGCTCTTTAAAGCAGAAAAGAACAAAAATATAACTTCAAAGCACCATCAATATATCCACTCCAAAATTTTACTAAAAAGAAAAGTGACATAACCAGTCTTCAACTATAATTCCTGAAAAGGGTAGAAATTTAAACCAAAAAAGTGCTTATGACGTTAACCGAATTTTTATTACTCCATTTTTTTTAATTGTACTATTTCAAAATTTTCTACATCGATATTAACATAATAAATTTAATAGCTTCCACCTTACTAAAGAACAACGCATCTGTTTTAGGGTAAGTTTTATATCATCTTAACTACATTTTAAACCTTTTTCGTACATTTAACCCCCCCCCCCTCTCAATTGGCAAATGACGACAATAAGGAACCTTCATTGTTGGGCAATAACGTAAGGAACGCAGCGTTAATAACGTTTAAATCGAACACCATTCTATCTTTCTATCACCTTAGTGTGAACCAATACCCTGTTTAATGCAAAATACCGAAGTTTAGATTTGCAATACTATGTTGCAAATTTCTGATACACGATAGATTTCCAATACGGCTCTCTTTGGTATATCTACTAGTAAGGAAAGAAATGTTTAATTCCTTCTAATTGTCGTCTATATCTCTTCTTAATACAAAAGGTAATTCTTTTATGCTCAGTATGGTGTTTTTCTTTCTAAATACTGATTAGTGAGGTATAAGAAGAACCTCCTTGTACATTTCATAGAACACCCATTCTTAAGCTTTGTTTGTTTGTTCTTCAGTTTTTCTTTTATTTTTAATTTGTAAATTGGTAAATTGATCGGTGAATTAATATTTCGAAACAAGAGCGTTCAAGTTCCACTTAATCTTGTTTAATTCCTGACAACTTGTTTATACAGTTCCATGCAAACTTAGGATACTCTAAACCCTATTGCTTGTTGAGTTCCTCAGCGATCGAAACAGGAACTAAAATTCATTGAAAAGTAGAATGAGTGTGGGACAAGATTAGTTAAAAAATGAAGACATAGAAAAAGGTTTACTTCAAAATCAGAGAGGGGCATTGTCCTTTCAATAAAATACTAATACAGAGATGTTTTTCATGATATACCCCCCCTCCCTCATTGACCGAAGGACAAATTTGAACCCTAAAATTTGTCCCCCCCCCCTCATTGGAACTCCTACATGAAAGTTTAAGTACTAGACTGACCCTATTCATTTACAAACTAAAACGATTAGAAAACACAAAATATCCAGACTTCCTCCATAAAATCATAGTACTATTTCTCAAATGATCCTAATAAACATTCTAGAGCAACCCGCGGCAACCCAAATTGCTTGTCGAGTTATAAATGCTAACTACAAACTACAAATGCAAATCAGAACAAACGCACAAGTGGACGAAAAGGACCCAACCGCTTGCAGGCCTCATCTTTTAACATGGAGTCCAACTTATTATATGACGTCAATATATCAGTTGTATTAAACATTCGAATAATCTGACGGTAATTCTTAAAAAAAAAAAAAAAAAAAAAAAAAAAAAAAAAAAAAAAAAAAAAAAAAAAAAAAAAATTGAAGTAGTTATAATTAGTTGTATTAATAAAGATTATCCTTACCCTGCCTTATGTAAATAAAAAGGTTATAAAAAAATAAAGGTTATAAAAAGGTCAAATAAAAATTTTATTGGATGAATCGACAAATAGCCTTTACCTTGCTACTCCTTAAAGGATCCGAAAATTAGAAAGGCCTTTATACTGACCCCATCTGTAAAATCATAGAAATATTTCTCCAGCAATCCTAAAAAACATTCTAGAGCAACCCAAATTGCTTCAACATTAATCAAAGTTTATTAATAGAAATATTAAAATATTTTCTCTTATTAGGATAAGCATTAGAGTCTAATTTTTATCTAACTACTCCTAACTTATAAGTCCCCTCCCCTTAACAAAACCCAATGCCCTAAAATTGATGAAAACAATGAGTAAAGTAACAGTTCCCTTCAAAGATTGACAAATGCTTCAAAACCCCAATAGTGTGGGGTATAGTCTCAACCATTCCCTCGGACAACTGATGTACTAGAGAAAAATACTTACCAATAATAAACACGTTCTTCTTTGCGCCCATCCCATCCATCTCTGTAAGGATTTGGTTGATTACTCGGTCAGCGGCGCCTCCTGCATCGCCCTGAGAGCCG
The DNA here is from genome assembly GCA_027921565.1 of Artemia sinica. Lineage (NCBI taxonomy): Eukaryota > Metazoa > Arthropoda > Branchiopoda > Anostraca > Artemiidae > Artemia > Artemia sinica. The sequence goes on along the minus strand of CM051266.1, from coordinate 46,905,490 downwards.
CCTCGAGCTTTTGCAATTGAGTCCAACTCATCAAAGAACAAAACACACGGCGCCGCAGAACGTGCCTAAAAATATAACGCTGAATGAATTTAACTTAATTTAACGCTGAAATCACTTGATAAAGAACATTTACTGGCTGTAATTTCAACATTGAGACTATGTGATGAACAGAACAATGTATAAGAGTAATATCTCCTAACTTTCGCCTAGACAAAGGTTGAAACGCAGAATGGCAATAAAGCATTGCTGGAGCGCCGTCGGAACACACTTTCATAACACGTTCCCATCTGATACATTTAAAAGAATCTTTCCATTTATTGAGCTACTTAATCACCCGCCTAGGATCGTTCCAAAGCGTCACCCCTCCCCCTACATTATCACAAATTACTGACCTAGAAAATGTACTTTTTAAATTATATAAGTGCCTTATGAAGAATGTACAGGGTTTTATAAATTAGAAGCTGGTTATATAGATAATTATTAGATCAATAAATATTCCTTCACCTTTAAAGCAATGATATCTCTGAAGAAACATAGTGTCTTATGGACTAGACACCCACCAGAAATTTATACTAATCCCCCTCCCCTCCCACCTACAACATTGAAAACTAATGACCATAAAACTTGCTTTTAGCAACCCTACTACCAGATCTCTGTGCAACACTACAACATTTATAGTCGAATCGTAAAAACTAGATTCACCATCCCTTTTATGGGTATTTCTGTTCTGGTACCTTATCACCCCTGAGTTATCTGGTGCTGGGAATTAGTGGATTTATCTGGTGCTTTCGGGCAGCTGCTCTGAAGCTGAAAAATTCAAAGAACACAAATTATCCTTCATGTGGTTGCCATATGCGTGTCATACGGATGTCTATATGCTTTACGTGAACGCAAAGCTGACATTATCAATCGTTTCCTCAAGCTTTATTTTCAGGCTCAGAACCCCCAAGTACACTCAATATAATACTTTCTATAATATCTACTTTATATCCCCCCCCCAAAGCTCTCAGGGCAAGGGTTGGAAATTATGCTCCGAGAACCTATAAGGCTTTTATAGAAAGGGTGGTCGTATATGCTTCGGAGGGAACTCATTGGATTAGTAATCAGAAGTTCTAGTACCCGTTTTAAGAGTCAAAGTGATCAGAGCGTAGCTACCCATCTACTAGATTCATCATCCCTTTTAAGGGATATTTTGATATGGTACCTTATCATCACTGAGTTTATCTGGTGCTGGGGTTTAGTGGATTTATATTTATCTGGTGCTTTCCGGCAGCTGCTCTGATGCTGAAAATTTCACAGAACACAAATAATCCTTCATGTGGTTGCCATATGCGTGTCATACGGATGAAGGATTATTTGTGTTCTGTGAAATTTTCAGCATCAGAGCAGCTGCCGGAAAGCACCAGATAAATATAAATCCACTAAACCCCAGCACCAGATAAACTCAGGGATGATAAGGTACCATAGATTCAGTCATTGACTAGTTAACACAAGAGAATTATATCATACTTTTTTGGATATTTTAACTTGGATACTTGGTAAATTTTCCATTGGCTATTTTCAGCTCTACCTTTTTTTGATCCCGCCCACTGTCATCAGTCGCTGCTAGGCATTCATACACAGAAGGTGTGCGGACGTATTCAGAGAGAGATTTTGCTTTTTTTTCATTTTGCCATTTGCCGAAGCTATGCAAGTGGGAAACCGGGCGTTTGCTCAATTTAAATATTACAAGCTGTGGCCTTGCAAAATTACGCGGGTGATACCTGTCAAAGGTGATGGAAGTAATTATGAAGTTTGCTGTTACGGAACTGAAGAAATTAAAAAAGTAACGTCCGAGAATATATGGGCTTACGCGGAGAAATATGAAGAAGCGCTGAGAGATGACAGAAAAAATGTGCAGAGAGCGATAAGGCTGTGTACGGAGGACTCGGAAGGTTTAGCCGGGGATTTATCTGAGTCGGTTAACTTGATGCAGTCAGAAATTGTTAACCTTCGTGACGGCTTACAGGATGAAATTCGTAGGAGTGGAAGAGCAGTGCAGTAGATTAGGGAGTTTTCCGGTGACACAGATTAAGTCAGATTTTCTTGATACTGTTAAGCAAGCTGTCTATGAGGCGATCGATCTGCAATTCAAGGGTAAATTTGAACTGCTTGAGAAATCACTTGGCGATTTGCGGGCAAGAATTGTCCAAAATTGCGCAAAGCTCCAAAAGCTTGAAACTAAGCTGGATGATATAAACCAGTCTTCTCTTCTGACTAAGGTCATTGTATCTGGGATAGACTCTCCCGCGCGTGATTTGCCTCACCTTGGTGAGAAAGTATTAGCTCGACTTAACAGTGAAATGGGACTCAATCTTGGTAAATCCGTTGTCAAGGGTGCAAGGCGTTTGGGAGGTGCCTCGGAAATAAAAACTCCGATTGAACTTACATTTTTTACTGAGGCATCTGCAGTTGAGATCCTGCGCAATCGCAAGAATTTGAAAGGTACCCGAATCTATGTAAATGAGGCTCTAACCAGGGAAAGGCAAGAAATCTACAAGCTTGCGCACAATATGTTTGAATTGAAAAATGTATGGACTTTACGAGGTGTTGTTTATGTCAAGTGCGGTTCGCAAATCATTCCGTGTAAAACGATTTCCGACGTAGTTCAGATTCGCAATGTGTCATATGAACCTGTCGTCTAAACTAAGAAGCTGTGAATTTTTCTTTTCTTTTTTGTTTTATGGATCGTTTTCAGCGTTTTCTTGATTCTCGTTTGAAATTAGATGTTATTCTAAATTCAGCTACCGGAAGTGATAAAGATATGCCTTATGTAAATAATCTACCTGAATGTGATTATTCTTCAGGCGAGTTTCTATCAGATAAAACAAAAAGTTGTGATTTTCCGATCAGATCGTTACATGTAAATGCCCAGGGGCTACAAAGTGCATTCAATGAACTGAAGCTTTTGCTTGCATCTAGTCCTATAGACATTGCTGGAGTTTGCGAAACTTTTCTGTCTGCTAATACACCCCTTACAATGTTAGATCTGCCCGGGATGAAGTGTATTTCGCGTACAAAGTGTCAGAATGCGAGAGGAGGTCAGATGCTGTATATTCGTGATGACTGGTCTTTTAGTATTCTCAGTGATTTGTCTGTATTTGATGAAGGGTTATGTGAGACTATTTTTGTTGAAGTTGTACCTTTGGGCTGTAATCCATTTATTTTCGGGTCTGTTTATCGATCTCCGTCGGGTAACCCAAAAATATTTTTTGAAGTTTTTGAACCGCTGTTGAAAAATCTGGAAGCGTTGAAAAAACCGGTTATTATTTCGGGTGATTTTGATTTTGATCTTTTGAATCTCGATGTTGGAAATAATAAGGAGTTTTTAACTATGATGTTGTGTTCTAATTTTCTTCCAAGTATTTCTCTGCCGACAAGAGTTACAGCTAACACAGCTACATTATTAGATAATATATTTTTCTCTCCTGTTTTATTTGATGCTGAAATGTCAGATATGTCAGATCATTTTCCGGTGAGTGTTCTTTTAAATTTAAATAATAGTAATAAACAACATCGAGATTCAACAATGGATAATTCAAAAAAGCGATATACATGGATTGATTGTAAAGTTCTACGTCAGTTAATTGGTGACCATGATTGGAGTTCGGTTTATGGCTCAGATGACGCAAATGCTGCGTTTTCAGATTTTATTGATCAAATGATGCGACTGCGGGATTTGGCTTCTTCAACACGAGTTTCGCATGGAAAGTTTGCGCAGAAATTTGACCCATGGATTACTGAAGGTATTTTGGCATCGTTAAAACATAAAAATAGAAAATTTAAGAATTATTTAAAATTACAGACACCTGAGTCGTTCGAAGAATTCAGAGTTTATAGGAATAAGCTAAATTCAATTATCAGACATGAGAAGAGAAAATATTATAAAGAGAAATTTTTGGAGTATAAATCGGATATGAGAAAAACATGGCAATTGATAAATGAAAATACACGTCCTCATAGTCGTAAGAATACTAGTGTTAATTGCCTTGTTTTAAATGGAGAAAATGTTACAGAGCCCAATGAAATTTTAAATGCTTTTGGAGATTATTTCAGTAATATTGGTTCTAGACTTGCATTGACTATGAATATGCAACTGAATTCCCCTTCTGTTCCAGTTAATGAGCAACATGCGGAAAATTCGTTTTCTTTTTCTGAGATTAAGCCTCATGAGATTGAAAAAGTTATTCTGAAGCTTAAACGGAGTTTTTCTAAGGACGAATTTGGATTTTCGGCTCAAACCGTAAAGCAAATAGCGTCAAGCATTTCACCTTTGCTGGCACATATTTTTAATCTATCACTTATGCATGGGGTTTTTCCTGAGCTTTTAAAAAAAGCAAATGTTATAGCATTACCTAAAGCTGGGAGTTCAACTGACCCTTCAGATTATAGAGGCATTTCTCTACTTTCGGTTTTCAGCAAAATTTTGGAAAAACTTGCAAATAGTCAATTACAAAAATATTTATTTGATAGTAAATTTTACACATGTCTCAATATGGTTTTATAAAAGGAAAGTCAACTGAACTGGCAATTCATGAGCTTTTACTAAATATTAATGATTCACTAGATGATGGTCAACACGCGCCAGCGATTTTTCTTGATGTCGCAAAGGCGTTTGACACCGTAAATCATTCGTTGCTTCTTTTTAAACTAAAGTCTTATGGGTTTTCAACACAAGCTGTTAAATTTTTTTGATCTTACCTTTCTGGGAGACGACTAGATTGTGTTGATAAATCTCGTGATCTCCGTTCCGAAACTTTTCCAATTAATTACGGAGTGCCTCAGGGCTCTGTTCTTGGGCCTATTCTATTTATTCTTTTTATAAATGATTTGCCAGAAGTTTTGCCTCTTTGTAAAATTATAATGTTTGCTGATGATGTAGTAATTTTTGCTTCTCACTGGGACCTATCAGTTCTTTTCCAGAACCTCGGAAGTACGTTACTAACTGTATCTGATTGGTATTCAAGGAATTTACTAGCTCTTAATAAAAAAAAATGCCAGCATATGTTATTTTCGCGAACTGGATCAGTAGTGTCAGATACCTTCTCTCTTTTTTTGAATGGTCTTGAATTAAGACGGGTGGATCAGTTCAAATATCTTGGGATTATTTTAGATGAAAATTTGTCGTTTCATAAATATGTAAAAACACTGTCGTCAAAAATTTTCCGAAATATTGGCATGCTAACTCGTCTTTGTCACTTTTTTCCTAAAGCTATTCTAAAATCTATTTATTATTCTTTTGTCCACCCATATTTTCTCTATTGCATTTCGGTTTGGGCATCTACCTTTCCGTCTGTTTTCAAATCTCTCCAAATACTTCAGAATAAAGCAATGAGGATTCTTTTTAATGTTGATTGCAGAACTTCAGTTAGACACCTATATGGGACTTCAGGAATTTTCTCTTTGGACCAACTTCATTTAATTTCTATCTCTAGTATTTGTCATGATTATCAATATAGTAATTTACCTGTAAATTTCTCCGGCATTTTCTCAACTAATTCTCAATTTCATAATTATCCTACTACGCATCGTTCAGACTTTTCGTGCGAAATTCGCCCGACATCGAGAGCGGGATTCAGCATCCGTCACACTGGCCCAAAAATCTGGAACTCAATTCCTGCATCAGTTCGAGAATGCAGCAACAAGCGACATTTTTTAAGACTGGTGAAGAAATATCTTATGACATGCTAAGCATTTTGTTCATTAGGATTTTCTTTTTCGTTGTTGTAAAATTTAGTTAGAAAATGGCTGTGTATTTTTGTTGGCAATATTTTCAGCGCTAAAGTATGCCACCAGGCATGTGCGCTGTTTTGTGACATTTATTTATGTACGTGTTATAAATAAAAATATTCTACTCTTCTACTCTATTCTACTCATATGTTCTTTTCGTGGGCGCAAAGCTTTACGTGGACACTGGCAAATCGAATACAGTAATTCAAAGGACGTGATATAACGTAAAAATTACCAGATAAAATAGAACTAAACAATAAATGGTTGAGCAATTTTGACCATTATTAAGGTTTTTTTTTTAAATTAAGGGAATATTTCTTAAGCCTTAGAGCACATAGAAAATTTACCAAAAAAAACGAGAATTTTTAAATATTTATAATTATGCAGTTATATTTACCTTATCAAAGACATCCCTGACATTGGCTTCGGATTCACCAAACCACATAGTGAGCAATTCTGGGCCTTTGATGCTAATAAAATTAGCCTGACATTCATTAGCAATGGCTTTGGCTAGAAGCGTTTTACCACATCCAGGTGGACCATAGAATAATACACCTTTTGAGGGTGACATGCCAAACTTTAAGAACTTCTCAGGATGTTCAACAGGATACTGGAAAAAAAATACAAATAAACTTCAACTTCTCTTATTAAATATAAATTATCGGAACACAGAACAGCGCAACTATCAGGCAGACCTGCGTTGCCTTAATGCCTACATCTAGCCAATCTGGGAGAACATCGCAAACTTGAGCAGCAGTAACAAACTTGAGGGATGATGGGAGGCTCTGGCAAGATGCCTTGAGTGCCTCTGGCGGCACAGACGAAACTGAGGTAAGGCAAAAAGCAAAACATAAAATAAGAAAATTTCCGCCTCAAAAACCAGAACCACAAAAGACGGTATAAAACAGTAGATATTTCAATCACAGAGGAGAAAGAAAAATGGAACGGTTAATATAATCTACCCCCCCCCCCCCAAAAAAAAATAACTGTATCAGCAAACAGATGCATTTTTTTTTTAACTTGTTTTAAAAATACAATAAAAAATATTTGTTCTTTCTTCTAGAGAATCTATGAATATAAGTGAAAACGAGGGCGGGGGGGGGGGTGGGTCAAAACGATTGAGCTTTACATGATATAGATATCAGACTGACCCAAGTTGTAAATACAAAAATGAAAAAAATTCAGTAAGTTGAGGAAAACGAGTTAAAAAGATCTTTGAAGTTTAATATGGTCAGTTGATGGTTGATTATATGTTTCACTACGAACTAGATTTTACTATTTACAGAAAACCCACACAAAATAACAGATATCGTCTTTTCAATTCTATTCTAATTTCCCCTCCCCGTCAAAGAAGGTGTAATAATTTCTCAATACTTTCTGAAAACACCTCCTCATTAGTAATTATCTGGGTATTAAACAAGTTGTTCCAGAGGCAATAAAAATTGAACTTAAGTTAAGCAACAATACTTCTTTAAACAGAGATTTGGGGAAATATTCATTCTAAGCATTATACACAAATTTAATTAAACATGATTTAACAAATTCTATTAAAACACCAAATACCAATGAAGCTATATCAAAAACACCTTTTAGATTAGCAGCTAAAAAAATAAGAACCGCATGAAAAACATGCTCTTGATTTGTTTCTATCCGAATGAATTGCCTAATGTCGTGCGATTTCTTCAGTTCTGGTTGAACTTCCTTGAAGTAATGTTTCTGGGCCTGTGTTAATTTTGAATTTGAGTTTTAATAGTTACGCATTACAAGTCTTTATTTTATATTTATCTGCACTTTATAATTTGCACTTTACTGAAAACAATCCTTAATTCGAACTACGCGCTTTTATTCCTTAAAGCATAAAAAAACAAGATTTCTGAAATAAACAAATGAATGCGGATTGACAGTTTAATATAAATACTGATATTAATTCCTGAAAGTCTAAATATTTTTTGAGTTAGTTAAAAAAGAGAAAATATTTCAAGTGTATTTGTTTTCACTAAAATAAAAATTATGTTCCGATCTTTAGTAGGCAAGGGGAGTGTCAGCCCTACTCCTCTTAATTTCTACTCGTTTTGAGTTTGACTTGGTTAGTTATTGTAATTTCTGTTCGTTTTGGCTTTCATTTATTTATTGATGGTGACGTACGGTAGTTTTACGATTGAAGACTAATTTGACTTGTTTCCTTATCAACATTGGTTTAATGTAGCTCTTTATTTTTCTTTGAAAAACTTCTTTTGTTTTAAAAAGTTTTTAAAATCAATTTCTGCTCGTTTTTAATTGACAGTCTTTTTCACTGGTTAAGCAAACCTTTTCAAACCTTTTCAGCTTTTCATAGGCAGCGCAATCGCGCTGCCTAAGTAAAGAACGATGTTGGCACAATGTATTATTTTTTTTTCTTCCATACCAGGGCACTTCGTATCGAAGGACTTGTCGTAGAAACTTCGAAAATTGCTCATTCGATTGGAAATTCGAATGGCTAGTGCCCTTTTTAATATTCGAAAGTGATTGGAAGGCAACTAGCACTCCTTGCACGCCCACCATTTATCCAAACAAATCCAATCAAAATTTTGGGATAGCCATTTTGTTCAACGTAGTTGAAAGTTCTGGAAATTAGGTTACAACTGAATGTGCATTGTCATTTTAATAAACATATACTGATATTTAGTAATCAAAATGTTAATATTATTTGATTTATTAAAATTATAAAAGTAAAAACATTTATATTTTTTCAGTAAAGTGCAAATTATGTTCTGGCCTTGGGAAGACATAGGGGTTTTGAACCCTTCTCATGTTAATTTCTGCTCGTTTTGAGTTTCACTCGGTTATTTATCGTAATTTCTGCTCGTTTTAAGTTTCATTTATTTATCGATGCTGATTTGTGTTAGTTTCACGCTTGGTAGATTATTGGATTTTATTTTGCTCAGTTTTTGTTTAATGGAGTTCTTTACTTTTCTTTGAAAAACTTTATTTTGGGGAAAAAGTTTTTTTTTAGTTAGTCTCTATAAAAATCCAGAATTTGGCTTACTATTTACATGTCAGAAGAAGTTGTGCAACAATTTTTAATAGTAGTTTAATAGTATATTACTTTGGATTGATGGGTACAGGAAAAAATATTCAAATATATGAGTTGCATGATCTGCACGATCTTTGGGGTTCTATATGGCTGACACAATTCTAACTCCAAGCACGTTACAACCTTGAATATAGGCAAATATTAAGTAGCTATCCCCCTCCACCTATCTTGAAAGTTCCATCTTAATTCCCTTAACCTTTCCTGAAATATTGCAGGTACACCCTTTTGATAACTTTGGATGCACGTAGTCTATTTTGATTTATTTCAATTTCTCACTCAACATGTCCTGTCAATTTTAACTTAATACCCATAGCTGTTCCTGAGGTATCAAAGATATAACCTAGGGACAAAACTGGATGCACATAGTGTATTTTGATTTAGTTTATCATCTCCAAAAACATACTCTGCAGGTCCAACGTAATACCCCAAGTTTTTCCTGGGATATTGCCAAGATTGGGCACACATACTTTATTTTAATTTAGGTTTAAATCTCCCTCACCTTTCCCTGAAAGTTTCAACTTAATACCCAATTTAATTCCAGAGAAATTGTATATGTGCCATTTTGACAGCCTAGATGCGCTTACACTTTTTTAATTTAGTTTGATTTATTTAGTACTAATTGTAAAAGTAGTAGTATTAGTAGTAACAGTCGCAAAGTAGCTACAATTGCTGTCTTAAGTAGCGGCAGATGCAAGTGGCTGTTGCAGTTAAAGTCACATTTAGCCGCAATCGCAGTTCCAAGTCGTTACAGTCGCAGTCACAAGCAGCTGGATTCGTAGTCACAAGTAGTCAAAATCACAGTCCCAAGTTTTCGCAGTCGCGAATAGTCACAGTAGTAGCATATGTAGTAGTTCTAGTAGTATTAGTTGTAGTAGCCTGAAAGGTTCAATTTAATACCCTCTGCCGTTCCTAAAATTTTAAAATAAGCCCTTTTGACACATGCATGTATATAGTGCGCTCTGATTTTGTTCAACATACACCCCAACATCCCTTGAAAGTTTCACTTTAATGCCTTAAGCCATTCCAGATATATTGCAGATACGTCCTGTGTACTGAAATTTTGAAGGTATAACATTAATTTCAGTACTCTCAAACTTATACTAACGATTAATTTCAGCGCCCAGACTTCAACCATTTGTAGTTAAAATAATTCTTTCAATGGAAGAAGAGAAAGGATAAGGTAGGAGAGGGGAACAAAGACGAAACAATTGTCACGCAGTATACATTAAATATACAAGTAAAGAGAAAAAAGGAACAATAATACACTTACAAAGGAGATATACAGAGGACGAAGGGTGACTGATTGCCAAAAATTCTGCTATTTTGCCCTCCTAAAACCTTATAGGAGGAATAAGGTTTTAACGGTTTTAACTGTTTTAAGGGTTTTAACGGGTTTACCTGTTTTTACTTTTTTAAGTCTTAACTGTTTTAAAGGTTTTAACTGTTTTAACGGTTTTTTAAAGGTTGTAACCGTTAAGCGGACAACAAATCTTTGTACTTTCATTCCCTTGGTACTTTGAATGCGTTAAATTAAATATTATTGATTTTTTTTTTATTAAAAATAGTATATTAAATGTATCATATTATTAAAATTATCAAAACAATACAAATATTATAAAAAAATATTATTAATATAACCATTTTAGAGTACACATTATATATTTATTTTATATTTCAGGAAGATTCACCTGTGAGCATATCGTTTTTTCGAGAATAGGATATATTGGATTAGTCAAGGGAGCATCACTCTTTCCCATGTACCATTATGCACTAAAGAAATTGTGAGGCAACCTCTCCCCTTTCATAATTGCATCTGGCCATTATTGTACTTGTTAGACCTTACAAACTTTCCCATGTTTACAGACTTGTGGATCTTATGGGAGGAATAAAGGTTGAAGCCTTGTATAGACTAGGGTGGAAGAAGAGCTTAGGCAGCTTTTGTTGTTTACACACTAAAATATTTCGGTTTTAGCCCACATTTTCTTTATAGTTCAGATATAACTTATCAGTTATTGCTGTTCTTAGGAATCCACCCCCCCCCCCCTACAGAAATAAATTTATGTGTCTCTTCCTGATTAGAACCCTTATTAAGCTTTCACCTATCGAAGATATCCTTTCTTGACTTTTTTAATCTCTTTAAAAAGATTCAAGATTCGTTTAATAAAAACCGTTTTTGTAATTCTGATCTAGGAAGAGCTTACGGAGCTGTGTTGGCCTCAGGCAGCTCGGTGCTGCAGTAAATTGTTGGCAAAATTAGTAGTGAGAAACCAATGCAAAAGGAGAAGAGAAATGATTGCTTACTTGAACAAGCTCTTGGAGTTCTTTCTTCACGTTTTCTAATCCACCAATATCATTCCATGTAACGTTAGGTACTTCCACAACTGTCTCGCGCAATGCGCTTGGAGTAGACTTGCCCATTGCATGCTAGAATTAAATAACCATTATAATTAATGGTACGGCTATATCGTCTTCAGGTCGAAACCTGAGCTAGAAATCTTATATGAAATGCACATGTTCATGTAATCAAAGTACTCTTCTGTAGTTCTGAGGCTACATTTTTCCTAATTTTAAAAGAAAAATCTGCCTTATACCTTCACCCTGATCATCCAATAAAAAACAATAGAATTGAAAAGTATAGACCAACCCACAAAATTACACTTCGGATACATTGTTAACAAGGTAAAGTATAGGTAAAGAGGTAATTGATAAAATAAGAATCACTTACACATCAGGTCAACCAGTTTATCATACCCTAATACAAGAGGACAATACACCAAATTCTATTATTAGCATACAAAAAACTATTAGCATTATCTAGCGATGTTTCCTTTTCCACACCAACTTTTTTTTTTTTTATTTGCCTCTGAACTCACTATTCTCTACATAACTCTGAAAACCTCTCTCTCTCTCTAGCTTTCTTACATGCGCAAGTGCGTTTAAAGAGTATAGAACTATAGATACTAAAGTATTTCGGCTTTACCTCACTTTTTTTTAGTTGATATAACTCACCAGTTATTGCAGTTTTTAGGAATCTACCCCACCCTCCAAAAATAGATTTCTGTGTCTTTCCTGATTAGAACCCCTATTAAGCTTACACCTATCGAAGATATACTTTCTTGACTTTTTTAACCTCTTTAAAAAGATTCAAGATTCATTCAATAGAACCAGCCTTTATAATTTACCCAGAATATGTCAGGGGGGTTGAATACTCCACCCCCCCCTAATTTTGTCCAAATTGCAGAGATTTTTGATGTTTTTTTTTGTAAAGCCCCCCCGCCGAAAAAATACCACCCCTCCCCCAACAAAAATCCTCGATGTGGCCCTGACCGAAACTAAACTATGCTATTTTTACAACATCAATAAAATACAAGGTGAACAAATTACGAATGATTAAATGCACCGACACAAAAGGAACAAAGGAGTTCGTAGAATGATTGGTACGGCCCCTCAACGGTTTGGTTTTATTTCTGTTTCAGGTAGGAAGACGCTTTGTACAAGGAGGAGGCAGCAACGAACATTGCTTCTGACTCACGAGTAGTGAGTGTGTAAACTTGAGGATAAGTTCGTATCTGCGCTCACGGAGAGAGGGCGTTTTTAGCCACTTGATAGGGGATTCCTAACACATATAATTTGCAGCACGTTTCTGCACAGTTTCAATGTCACTACTAAGATAATCTGGATTATGGGACATACGTACTTAAGTAATGACCGTACATAACAGAGATATGTCAGTTTGAGTTGCACTGTAGTAGGACCCATAAATTCACTCACAAACAAACTTAAAAGAAACTCAAACTTCTATTACAGCAAATAACTTTTCTTTTAAGCTACGGACATGACCGGATGACACACTATTAAAAGGGGGTCAAGTCCATCTTTTTGAATTCTCAAAAAAATTATGCCCCAAAAATTGGGTGTTGGGACGGTCACTTTTGTTTCAAAAGAAAATTACAAAGTTAAGTTTCGTTAATCAATGCAACTTATCCCATAGATTTTTTTTTTAATTTCCAAAAATATGACTTTTTATAATAGTCAAGAGCGGATCCAGGATTTTTGTTCGGGGGGGGGGTTACCCGAATTTTTCCCGTGGACTTTGTCTAACATCCTGCGTAAGCTGATTTCAATCCTCAGCTTACGCTAATTTTCAACTCTGTCAAAATTTCAGGGAGGGGGGTGGGGGTTCAAACCGGGTAACCCCCCTGGATACGGCCTTGATAATAGTCGTTTTTCCCCGTTGTCTCACTTATCTGCTGATGTAAACATTCGATAGAAAGTTTTTCAAGAATATTTATTTCAAGACCCTTTAAAGAGACTGATGGTCATACATATGATACCGAGAGCACGTTACTACTTGTGATAAGACGGGAACATCTTATGTGCATATCCTTCTCATTGGCGTTTCCTCCATCGCACAAAACACGTTACTACTTGTGATAAGACGGGAACATCTTATATGCATATCCTTATTATTGGCGTTTCCTCCGTCGCACAAAACATGTTACTACTTGAGATAAGACGGGAACATCTTATATGCATATCCTTCTTATTGGCGTTTCCTCCATCGCACAAAACACGGGACTTTTTTTTTATATCACATGGGTAATCAGTATGTGTAAAAGAACAAGATGCCAAGATCCATGATCAATGACAACCAATATTGTTCAGTCCATTGGGTTTAATTCCTATGTTGGCCCACACAGTTCAGCAGGTGCCGAATGGCCTTAAAAAATATCTGATGCTCTAATAGCAACAGCGAACCAAATCCATTTGACGTTGCTTTGTTTATTTGTCTTCAATTGATTCTATGAGACTATACAACATAAATCTAAAACTTCAAAACCTTCATTTGACGTCTGCTTTGTTTATTTGTCTTCAATTGATTCTATGAGTCTATACAACATTTCTAAAAACTTAAAAGTTGGGCGAATAATCTAAAAACTTCATTTGACATCTGCTTTGTTTATTTGTCTTCAATTAATTCTATGAGTCTATACAACACATATCTAAAAACTTAAAAGTTGGGCGAATAATCTAAAAACTTCATTTGACATCTGCTTTGTTTATTTGTCTTCAATTGATTCTATGAGTCTATACAACACATATCTAAAAACTTAAAAATTGGGCGAATAATCTAAAAACTTCATTTGACGTTGCTTTGTTTATTTGTCTTCAATTGATTCTATGAGACTATACAACATAAATCTAAAACTTCAAAACCTTCATTTGACGTCTGCTTTGTTTATTTGTCTTCAATTGATTCTATGAGTCTATACAACATATCTAAAAACTTAAAAGTTGGGCGAATAATCTAAAAACTTCATTTGACATCTGCTTTGTTTATTTGTCTTCAATTGATTCTATGAGTCTATACAACACATATCTAAAAACTTAAAAGTTGGGCGAATAATCTAAAAACTTCATTTGACATCTGCTTTGTTTATTTGTCTTCAATTGATTCTATGAGTCTATACAACACATATCTAAAAACTTAAAAATTGGGCGAATAATCTAAAAACTTCATCTGACGTTGCTTTGTTTATTTGTCTTCAACTGATTCTATGAGACTATACAACATAAATCTAAAACTTCAAAACCTCCATTTGACGTCTGCTTTGTTTATTTGTCTTCAATTGATTCTATGAGTCTATACAACACATATCTAAAAACTTAAACTTGGGCGAATAATCTAAAAACTTCATTTGACGTTGCTCTGTTTATTTGTCTTCAATTGATTCTATGAGACTATACAACACATATCTAAAAACTTAAAACTTGGGCGAATAATCTAAAAACTTCATTAGACGTCTGCTTTGTTTATTTGTCTTCAATTGATTCTATGAGGTTATACAACACATATCTAAAAACTTAAAACTTGGGCGAATAATCTAAAAACTTCATTTGACGTTGCTTTGTTTATTTGTCTTCAATTGATTCTATGAGACTATACAACACATATCTAAAAACTTATAACTTGGGCGAATAATCTAAAAACTTCATTAGACGTCTGCTTTGTTTATTTGTCTTCAATTGATTCTATGAGTCTATACAACACATATCTAAAAACTTAAAACTTGGGCGAACAATCTAAAAACTTCATTTGACGTTGCTTTGTTATTTGTCTTCAATTGATTCTATGAGACTATACAACATAAATCTAAAACTTCAAAACCTCCATTAGACGTCTGCTTTGTTTATTTGTCTTCAATTGATTCTATGAGACTATACAACACATATCTAAAAACTTAAAACTTGGGCGAATAATCTAAAAACTTCATTTGACATCTGCTCTGTTTATTTGTCTTCAATTGATTCTATGAGTCTATACAACACGTATCAAAAAACTCGGGAATAAACCGGAAAAAAAAATGTTCAAAACTTTTAAAGTAAAAAACAGAGTTGTCAAAAACACACTGTATTCATTTTCAGCATTTTAAGGACAAAACAATAAATAAATTTCCCACTGTTTTGATTAATTGGAACTGATTGTATTAAATTAATTATTTAAATTAATAAAATAAATTTTCCCATGTTTCGCCAAAAATTAGTTAACTGATGCTGTCATTAGGTTGTGATTTGATAAATTATAAAATTAACTAACTAATTAATGATAATGTTATTAAAACTGAAAAGTTATATTTTATCATTATTAATTAAAAACTAGTTACCCGATACCCTCATTAGCTTGTGATTTGATAAATTGTAAATTAATCAAATTAATGAATTATTAAAATATTTAAATTAACTAAACTGATAAACTGAATTTTCAAATGATTAATTAAAAACCAGTTTCCTGATGCCTTGATTAGCTTATGATTTGATCCATCTCAGTTTCTAAGTATACTTATGTCAACTGGTGAGGACATAGTTTATCAATAAAATGATATAATGGAGAGCTGACAATAACGAAAAAATAAGTTGAATAGAAATTACCCTGAAATTCTCCATTGTCACAGCCAATGAATCAAGAACTTCAGCATCGATGATGTCCTCTTCTAGATCGATCAGGTCCATCTTTTCTCTAATCTGCTGCAATGCAGCTTCTGAACAGAGGGCTGCCAAGTCTGCACCAACATGGCCATGAGTTTCAGCCGCAACCTAAAATGTAAGGGATCAATTGGCACTGAAATCTCGCATTAACAAAGAACCTCTTTTTCCAACAATGTTTTTGCAGTATATTACAGTATGAAAAAACATTCAGAGAAGATATCGGATCAGCGGGAAAGAAAGTTATCAGTGGGACATTTTTACTACATCAGCAGCAGTGATTCAAAGGAGGAAAACACACTTTGGGCACACAGTGGGATTTCTAGTAAGTTAATAACTTAGTAAGTTTAGTAGTTAGAAAAGTATAACTTTTGTGGCTCTTATAAGGGGGTGGAGGTGATATATCAGAGGTTATAAAATCAAAAATTGATTTTTTGAACTAAGATCCTCAGCATTTCAGTTAGCTTACAGATAAATAAAAAAAAGGAGATATTTTCTTTCTAATCTCCTATCATTCCACGGGATATCTTGGGACAAAGTCTGCAATATTGGTTCTGCAGTGACAGCTCCCTTTTTATTGGAGAACTTGAGTTAGAGAACTAGGGAAGCTTCACAATGAACGAGAAATTACATTGAATTTATCCTCAACAAAGATGGTGATAACTTATAAGGGAGCGGGGATGATACATATGGGTTATATCCTCAACAATTCATCTTCAGGCCCAAATATTCAAAATTTCTGTAAGCTTCCAGATAAATATAGAAAGAGAGGGTGGTATTTTCTTCCAAATCTCCTATCGTTCTAAGGAATATTTTAGGACTAAGTCTTGATATGGGTACTGCAATGACAGCTCCCTTTTAAAGGAGAACTAGGAAAGCTTCTCAAGATAAGGAACGAGCAATGACACTGAATTTATACTTAACTGAGACGAAAATCTCATGAGGTATGTTAGAGGTTGTACTTTTGGGCCCCCACCTTCAAAATTTCAGTTAACTTTCAGAGTAAATATGGAAAGAGAAGGCGATACTTTCTTCTTAATCCCCAATCATTCAAGAAATATTTTGGGACTTAGTCTGTAATATCGGTGCTTTAGAATGCCAGTTTCTTTTTTATTGCAAAACTACAGCTAGAGAACTAGGAAAGCTTCACAAGATAAGGAATGATCAATGACGTTGAACTTTTTCCTCAACGAAAATTGCGGTAGCCCTAAAAAGGGTGTGGAGGGGTCTTTTTCTTTTATTTAATTTGTTTTGAGCTGAATGAATTTATAGACGCAACTCAGTATAAAAAAATAACATAACAATAATACCTACCAACGCAGAACAGCTCGTAATCGATGGGGGTAACATAAAACAAAAACCAAATTAAGCAACATGATAAGACAATAGAATAAATAAAGCATACCAGAATAATAGAAAACAAAAGGTTAGAAGAAAGAAAAAAGAGCATTTGTGCACAGGTGACAAAAAAAAGAAGAAAAAAAAGAAGAAGAAGATTTAACAAAGGATATTAATAAAACACTATCCAAATTCAGTCTATATCGCTCTGGCGAAACGAAAAGGAGAAGTTTTTAGCATTCACCTATTGAAATGTGGGCGGGTGTGTATTGAGGCTTGACATTACCCAAGTTTCAAAATCCATATTCCTGATAGTAGGGTAAAACACTGAAGAGGCTAGAACACCATATCCATCAGCATCCGGATCATTTTGAATTTTGCTCAATAATCGACTATTTAAATACAAAAATAATGTACATTAAAAAAAAAGAAGAAGCATTTAAATACCAACAATTTACCAGAAGACTATCAATTTAATTTGCGTCAATAATCACTCAAGTCTAAAATACTTGAATGTTTCCTATTGCTATTTAAAACAAAACCATTGAAATCTTTCAAGCAACGCCTCAACAATTCTCCAGTAGCAATTAGTAGGTCTAGTCTTGGAGATTGGGAAATAACATATTGATGCTACTTCTCCATAGAAAACAATTATTCCCATATTCGATGAATAACTGGGTCATTCAAATCTCTATAATAAATACAAAATGAAAAGTCTGGGAAGAGGCCAAACTTACTGCCTTGACTTTCTTAAATAATAAACAATCATAAAATATTAAGTATTATATTTTAATATAATTTAATGTTAAGTATATATTCATAATCATAAACCATAAAGTATTAATTGCCAATTTCAAATCAAACCCTCTACCTTGGGTAACCTCCTGTATATAAATATATTATTTATATATAGGCTACAAAAAATTACCTGCTCCAAATCAACATCATCAGCCAGTTTCATATTCTTAGTATGAATTCGCAGAATTTCAAGACGTCCTGTTGTATCTGGAATTCCAATGTCTACTTCTCGGTCAAAACGCCCAAATCGTCTTAAAGCCGGATCGATAGAATTCGGCCTATTAGTTGCCGCCATTACAATGACATGTGCACGTTGCTTCAAACCGTCCATCAAGGTCAAAAGCTGGGAAACTATACGACGTTCTACTTCACCATGAGTCTAAAACAAAAATCTAGAAAAATATCTCCAGTGTTAAATGGTGGGGAGAGGGGATGCCTTCTGAATCCAGGTAGCGTTTCCCCCTTGTTAGGAACATAAAACACTTTCTAAATCGGATCGTTTCCCATTCGCGTTTAGTTATCCATGAGATAATAGGCTACTTATGCCCATTATCTATTTTATGACTAAAAAAGCCAGACCAACGTCGCTTGGGCACTTAGCTTAATAGGCATCAGAACTTCCCTCACTACTTTCAGAGTAATCTAGGAATAACATTAAATACAGAACAGATATGGAAATTCAGCTTCCTGCCTGTACCCAGGAGGAGGGGGTCTTGGAACCACCACGCAAATTCAGGGAACTTTTTCACCTTCCTAATATTTCACATGATCTATTTTTAACCATTTGTTTTCATGATACAGGTTCGGGCTTTCATACAGTTGGTTTTATGTTTTATACAGGAAAAAGACAAGAGGCTAAGTACATATGAGATTATTCGAAATATTATTGTTGTTCTTTAGTAAAAGTTCTCTTTTTTCCTTTTGCTGAAGAACATTCTGTCAACTTTTCCTATTATTTTAGTTTATTTTACGCCGTTTACTCCCGTTCAGGGAACTTTTTCATGTTCCTAATTTTTCATAGATATTGCTAAGATTTGTGTATTTTCTAAATTTACCAAAGGGTGCGCCCAACTCTGTTGGCCATAGATGCCTCGCTGTTGCAGTGAGTTGTCATCAGTATCAGTAACTTTTATTTTTCTAAATTATAATCATACATTATAAAATTTACATTTTCCCAAAAATTGGAAACATAATTATTACCAACCATACCAGTTATAACCGAAAATCGCACTATATACTTGTTTTGGTTCTTACAGCAGAAGTGTCAGTTACAAATATTTTCCCTTTTATTTAAAAAGAAAGAAAGAAAAAGAAATACCTTTATACAAGGTTTTATTTGCACAGCAGCTTTTAGTATTAAAAAAAAAAAAAAAAAAAAAAAAAAAAAAAAAAAAAAAAAAAAAAAAAAAAATCACATTTAGGAGGAACAACCCAATTTACGAGACCAACAATACCGAGGGGATGGTCACAGTATTAAACCAATACAAGTATATGAATTATAACATACAAAATTAAAACGAAGTCTAAGATTAAATATAAATATATAAAAAGAGAAAGAAGAGGATATTAGATAGGATATATATATATATATATTCTCTTCTTTAAAATGCAATAGATTTTTTTTAAATAGTTTACCACTTGGAAACAAAGACCAAGACCGCTCCCTTTCATCACACGAGAAATCAAGCTAGCAGTCCGACAGAAAAAGAAGTTCTAGAGAAGGTACAAGGACGTCCCAACGCAGGCAAATCATGACAAATTCAAACAAATACGAAACAAAGTCCGCTACCTGCCACAGATGCCGGAATATGATATTCAGAAACCGATGCAAATCATTACTGTCAGCACTTTGGATGTGGAATCACGGCTCAAAAGATTGAACCCAAATAAGTTAGTTGGTCCTGACGGGGTTCACCCTCGGACTTTGAAAGAGGCTCATGCGGAGCTTGCCCTTCCCCTAGCAAAACATTTCCAGAAGTCTCTTGATACCAAACAAGTCCCTCAAGATTGGCGAAATGCAAATATTACACCTGTTCACAAGGGTGGAAGCAGGATCTATGCCGCCAATTACCGACTCATTAGCATCACCTCGACAGTCAGTAAAATCCTCGAAGGAATTGTGAATACCGCTGTTGTGAAATACCTGATCGACATCAAACTACTTACTGATAGCCAACATGGGTTCAGGTCTGGACACTCGGTTGAGACAAATCTTATTGATGCATACGAATATGCCACCGAACTGCTAGACCTAGGTATCCCTGCTGATATGATCCTATTAGACTTTGCAAAGGCTTTTGACAAAGTTTGCCATCACTGTTTGAAGGCAAAACTCTTAGCTACCGGGATGCATGTGGAGGTTGTTGAATGGGTGACGGAGTATCTCTCAGGAAGAAAGCAGAGAGTTAAAGTGTTTGAGGATAAGGGGCAGGAATTCCTCTCAGAAGTTACTGGAGTTGATAGTGGCGTGCTCCAGGGAATAATCTTGGGCCCAACATTTTTCAATATTTTCATCAATGATGCTCCACGGGCTGTAAGAAATAAGATGAGCATTTATGCCGACGATTCAAAGCTTATTGGGCCCGCGGAGTCGACAGCAACAAGAGCTACCATACATGAGGATCTGGATTCACTTTCCCTTTGGGCCTACCAATGGAAGCTTGAGTTTAACATTCAGAAATGCAAGACAGTACATTTCGGGAAAAAGAATGAGGAGTGGCAGTACCATATGAGTGGAGGGGATGCCTCTATTCAATTAATTGGTTCTTCAGCAGCTAAAAAGGGTTTGGGAATAGTCGTCGATAAAGAATCAAAATTCCACAAACATACACAAACAGCGGTTGCCAAAGCATCTCAGACTCTTGGAATAATTAAGCGTATAGTACGTAGCAGATCATCCAAAGTCATGACGAAGCTGTCCAAAGGTCTCGTGCGACCATTGCTGGAATTTGGGATGTGCGTTGCCAGGCCCCTGAATAAGGGTGACCAACAGAAAATAGAGTCTGTTCAAAGGTGCGCAACCAAAGCTGTTGATGGGTGCAAGAACCTCGACTATCCATCTCGCCTGAACAAACTACAGCTCCCAACACTCGTTTACAGACAACGGAGGAATGATGTCATCATGACTTACAAACTACTGCATGCCGATTCCTCTTCTCAGAAGCCTTTCCAACTTGACGAATCATCCAGGACAAGAGGGCATAGTAAGAAGCTGCTCCAGAAGAGAGCTCACAGCAGACTACGCAACCACTGTTTCTCCAATATAGTAGTGGCTCCCTGGAACAGTCTTCCCAATGCAGCTGTCACCGCTTCCTCTGTCGATACATTCAAGATCGCCGTTGATAAGAATTGGTCCACCAAACCATGGAAAACAGAGTGTTACGCCGCCGAACCAATGGCTCCCCATCATCACTGACCAGCAACCAGCGACTCTACAGGATTTTTTCCTTATTTTGCTAGACAATGCGATTTAAGGTAATTTAAGGTAATAATGTAAATATAATTAAATGCTATTTAATTATATAATCAAATAAATTATTTTAAAGAGACGAATGAGACATTCATAATGTCTGAACCGTAAATAAGACATCTTCACCCTTAACAGTAGTAAGTTCCTTTAATACAATTTACATTTAATTCAATTATATAATTAAACTAATTATTTTAAATTAAATATAATTTAATACGTCTTTTTTACAAGGCAACCACAAAATAATTTACTGTAATTAACTTGAAGACAGATCGCTAATCTTAGCAAGTATCTTTATTTCCTTGTGTAGTTGCTAAATATATTTCCGGAGCTTGTAACCGCGACCTTCTTGACATCTGGACATCGGTTTTCTCTAGGTGTTCTTTGAAGCAAATGATCAACCGAGTAAGCTCATTTGAAATCCCCCCTACACATTTCCTTATAATGTCATCAAGTACAGGAAAAGTGTTTTTCTACTTACACCGCCACTGGCAGACATACCACTAGAACAAGAACGTCAACAGGGAGAGGAGCAGAGGGGCAGGTAAGACATATAATATATCCATAAGACACCGATAAAATTGAACATTTGACTTACCTTTTCTCTTTTAGGAGCAATAGAATCTAGCTCATCAATGAAAATAATAGCCGGTGAATTTTTCTCAGCCTCTTCAAAGGCCTTTCGTAGATTTGATTCGGATTCACCTGCCATTTTTGACATAATTTCAGGCCCATTGATCAAGTAAAAAAAGGCTCCCGTCTCGTTGGCAACAGCTCTGGCTATCAAGGTTTTCCCAGTCCCTAGAATATTAATCTCTTTTCAAGTTGTTGATTAAAAAATAAAACAGATTCTGAGTGAGTTTATTTTTTTGGGGAGAGGGGTGGGGAGACAACTGTCCCTCCTTGGATATTGAAAAACACCTTATTTTTATGTTCATTAAAGAATATATAAAAATCTTCGTCCCTCCTCAGCCTACACCTACAGGTGTACAGGCTACAGCCTCCTAGGCTTCTCGCGGAAAGAACGTACTTGGTTGCCAATACGGGCATTCTGCCACAAGTATTGGCCGTCAGCTTAATATAAATGTGGACCCAGGCACTTAAAACATCTGAGACATTGAAGTTTTATTCACAAGTAAAAGAGATATTTGGATTTGAATATTATTTTAAACTAGGATTACCGGCGGAGACATTAAGGACCTCGTTTCGAATTCGAGCGAATTGCCTGCCACTAGAAAAAGGATCACCCCAGATGGAGATGAGGATTACTCTTGCCCCAGATGTAACCTAGGTACTGATGATGTGGCCCATATTCTCGCCGAGTGCCAGCAACTTTCTCTTTTAAGGGGAAAGTATTTTGAGGGTGGTAAATTGGAGTCCCCAGGGATCCTGCAGACGACTGCAAAAAGGACAACCACGCAGTTATGTAAATATGTAAATGAAGCGTTGACATGAATGAGTGAAACTGGATTTTTTTTGCTGGGGGGGGGGGAGAGAAGTTAGACAATTATGTTATTTTTCTTGTGGAGTTTACTATTACTATTATATTATTATAATTAAAGGCTGTAGATATCAATATATAGTGCAATTACAAAGCTCTGCTTAGCACTACTTGGCGTCTATAGTATTCAGAGGTCCTTCTTTTAGAATCAGCAATATACAATTATTTATGTAGCATATGAATTTATAACATGAACACATTATAATAAACAGTATGAATACATATAATATGAACACAATTATATATGTCTTATATTGAAAAGGCCCTTTAGTAACATTATTCTTAGGATAAGGCTTTTGCTTATCTAGCTAGAGGATATACCTAAGCTAATTACACCACTCTTCCAACCTATATAGTTACTGGAAAAGGATTCCAATATCCCCTCCCCCATCAAAGAAATACATTTTTACTAATTATATAGCGGACATTAAATGAAAGCACCCGTAACGCATCTGCTGTACTCGTTGAATCTATTACTTCCTCGAGACCTTCGGCCAAAATTATTATCGACAATTCAAAGTAGGGACTTTAATCACGAGATTTGTACTGGTTAATTTTAATAGGCTCCACGACTGAAAAAAGCTGACTCAGTAAAATAGAAAAAACCTAATGATGCATAAAAGGGCCGGAATAACATACAATCGTAAAGAATAAAACCAAGCGCTGTAAATCCTCAGTTTAACATGACTTATTACCCATCGTTACTTTCATTATTAACAATACAGATGGTTATACTTGAATTTTTAATTCAAAATATAAAAAATTTTACCGGTGCTCTTAAGAACAAATGATGATACCGGCAAAATTTTATCAATGTAACATAACAGCTAATAAATTATAGTTAGAACTTCACAATATCCCCTCGAAAACTATACTGTCATATTAAACTATTCCACAATATTAAAAAAAAGTAGCAATAAATCGATCATAAATAGATTTTTCCGAGTTTGGATCAATCAATAAGGGTTTTATTCAAATTACACAAACCAATACGTCAACCACCAGAAGCCAACTCGTAGTTGAAAGGTCCAATAATTAGGCCTCTGGGGATGACCATCTCTCTACAGCCCATGGGACGAAGGCAGTAAGTTACGCAAATCGCCCATTATTGACATTTCTTACTGGGAGAGGCGGGGGGGGGCAGAGAATAGCAGTAGTAAGGTTGCCACGTTTGACTTTTGGCGTTAAAAAAGACAAAGGATATTAAAGTGAAGCTTTCCGGGATTGTTGAGGGGAGCATTAAACTAAATGAGAACACATTAATTACCTGTAGGTTGTTAAAAGGGCGTATCTCAGGAACGAATAAGAGAATTGAGTTGGAATTTTCAGGGAATGAGGGGGATGATCAATTGACCTAAAGACAATAAGTGCACACTGGTACTACTGCTACTACAGCGAAAATTTCTGGTCTCTAAGAATGCTTGAAATTTATTTTGCAATCCCCTAGACAAGAGAAAGGCAGACAAATTTTTTTGTTTCATTTTTACCTTTAACCTAAAAACCCGACATCAGCCTATCCTGAGGTGGCTATCGATTTTTTTTTAAGCAAATTACTTTTTTCCAATAGACAGAAACTCGGCAAAGATGGCTTGCATGCCCCCCCCCCCCAAAAAAAAAAATATTAAGGTTTTGGATATGTTTGCAAAATCCGGGACATCTGAAATTAATATTTTTATCCTTAAAGAAAAATGAAGAAAGTTTATCGCAAAATAATATTTGATAAAAAAAAGGTTTATAGTTAATCCAAAGAATACACCATTTAAGAACTAACATGCCAGGGTGGTTGGTCCTCTTTGACCTTCCTAATGCTGGCCCCTATCTACATTACCATGTAGGAGTACTTACCTGGTGGACCGTAAAGGAGAATTCCTCTGGGTGGTTTCACGCCAATAGCCTTGAACAACTGAGGGTGACGCAATGGCAGCTCTACCATTTCTTTGATCTGGGCGAGTTGTTTTCTTACACCACCAATGTCATCATAGCCAATGGCATTCAGTGCCTCTTCCTCTTCCTCACGTTTGATTGGCGTGCCTTTAAAGAAAAATTACAGTTACAAAGTAAAGACCAAACCTACGGACAAACACAACAAGGCCATGCTTTCGACAAAGGCCCTTTCTAATTGAGGGCTTTCTAAAGAGCTAAAGGACTTTCTAATTGAATCCCAACTGCTGACTGTAGGGTATATCACATTTAAAGAAAATATACGATTATAAAATAAAGACTGGAGCAACTGGGTAATGCAACAAGGATGTTCTTGGGACCAGACCCATGGAATTTCCAACTGAAACCAGCTTTACAGCTTTAGGGGTCTGCCACCTTTAAAGGAAAATTCAAGTTATAAATTAAAACCGAAGCTACGAGCTAATACAGCAAGGGCATGCTTTCGACAATGACAATGGGGCTGTCTAATTGAGCCCCAATTGCTGGCTGTAAGGTCTGTTAGCTTTAAGGGAAGATTACACTTATAAAACAAAAACCGTAGCAGCAATAAGGATGTTCTTGGGACTAGGACCAAGAGATTTTCCAACCAAGACCTGCTAACTAGATTTAGGGGTCTACCACCTTCAAAGGAAAATTGAAGTTATAAAGTAAAAACGGAAGCTGCGAGCTAATACAACAAGGGCATGCTTTCTAATCGAGCCCCGATCGCTAGCTGAAGGGTGTATCACTTTTAAAGGAAAATTGCGATTATAAAACAAATACTGGAATAACTGGCTAATACAACCAGGGCATTATTTCGACTAAAACCCTGGGGCTCTCTAACTGAGCCCCGATTGCTTCCTGTAGGTTCTACAACCTTTAAAGAAAAATTAAAATTATAAAGTAAAAACCGAAGCTACAAGCTAATGCAAGAGAGAGGTTCTTTGGCCTATGGCCCTGGGGCTTTCTGTTCTAGCCCTTATTGCTTGTTTGAAGGATCTACCGCCCGAAAAGAAATTATAAAAAGCAAAGGTACAACAAGGAGGTTCTTTGGACATGGTCCTAGGCTTTCTAATTGAACCCTTATTGCTAGTTTCAGGGGTATTACCACAAGGTCTTAGTTCTTGGGTTGTAGTCTGAAGAAATACAAAACGTTTTTTCTCCTCAGACCTATTAACTCCCCCGATAAAGAAAGACGAAATACACCATTTTTCTTATGATTGTGAGGAACGCCGTCCGATAATAGATGATGTATTGCTTAAAAACCAAACAATATTTAATATGGGGAAAGATTAATAACTATATAACTATGTATATATATATATATATATATAGTATACCTGTAGCATATGCATTATTATTGTAGTATATATGTAGCATGTGTATTAACTACATATTATTACGGTAACCGTTGGTTACCGGTAACCGAATACGATTACCGTGGGAATCATGATATCCAAGGAAAGCCAAGAAGCTTCTTATTAGTCTTCTTAAATTCTTCATTTTTATTCTACATAAAAATTCTTATCTTTATCGTACACGTCTTTGGCAATTTTAATACTTTATTGGGAGTCTCAAAATGCACAACCTCTTTATCAAAAAACGATTCTGTGAGTAACATTAACGTACTCCATTATAAAGACAAAGTTAGGAGATCTCGAAATCTGGTTTCTCTATGAACACAATTTGAATGGTCTAAAGGGTCCCATGATCTTTCTGCGCTCCTTACACAAACGTTAGCGTTCTGCACTCTTTCAAAATCTAAGTGGCACTATCAGTCAAAAGTACAAAAATTAAATAGTTTTTCTGCACATATGAGCCTTTTAAAATTGCACATAAGCAATTTCATTTTTAAACTGAAATAGTTATTTTGCGAGTTTTTTTTATTTGAATGATAAAAATGTGTTCTTAAGCAATGTTTGAACTTTATCAACCCCGTAAGTTGAATAAGTAAATCCCCTCCCCCTCTTTTCCTTTTTTTTACCATTTATTATATAAAGTTTATCTTAAAAATTCTTTGACATACTATTTTTGTATTCTACATCTTCATATTTTTCCTTTATTTCAACATTGATCATTGTATGTATTTGACGCCTTGATGAGCAGTGACATAGTACGTTATAATTAGGTTTTACAGTTCTTTCTAGTTTCTGTTTTATGCTTAACATTCGATTAAATTCCGTTTCATTCGATTAAAATTATTTATTATCTTCATTACCTTCGTTATCTCGGTATTAATTTGAAGGGATGTTTTTAATTTTTACCTTTTTTGTATAAATTTCACCCCCAATGAAAAGTCTTCTGACCCCAAAGATATCCCACATCACAAACATGCGCACAAAAAAAAAAAAAAAAAAAAAAAAAAAAAAAAAACAGAGGAAGCGAGAAAGAGTAAACCGAGCCTCACCTTCACAATGGATTAGCGTATCTGGAGCAACGATGCAATAGGGACTTGGGTCGGTGTCTACTACTTTAAATTCAACTGCCCTCATTCCTCCTCTAACTATAAAAATATCGCCTTTCATAACTGGTCTGTAGGCTTCCAAGAAATATGGCTTAAGGTAGACATCAAAAAGCGAACTATAAAAAATTAATGATCGGCTAAGGAATGGTGCGAATACTAGAGAAGAAAAACAGAGTGTTCAATTGCAAGCTAACAACATTCTTAGACAAACTTTTATGGACAAGTCAACTTCGTAAAACTTATAGTCCATAAAGCACAAGGACACTAACAATTAAATCTGATTATAAAAATTGGTTAAGTGGATACTCACGCAACCTTATGAATCTTAAAAAAGAAGAAAAACTCAAAAAATCAATTTTTAATACAAAAGACGTTCAATGCAAGTGTGCAGTTTTAACACTTGGCGGGTGTCAAGTTTGAAAAAAAAAGACACGAGTGAAAAATCGACAGAAAATGAGCGAAAAAAAGATATCATCATAGAGCTATAGAAAGTTGAACTTTCCTGACTGCTGTAGCAAAAGACTAACTGTCGTTAATTGGCAATAAGCTGGGTAAAAAAAAGTAAGCATTAATATATTTATTATTAAGATTCTTCAAGATTAAACACTTCAAAGTATCAGTTGATTGACCTACCCACAGCAGAATATTTTTCGAAAGACTAATTAGTCTATCCTAGTTTGTTGCATTTATTCATTTATTTGACTACTGAAATATAAATAGAATCCTTTTCTTTTGATTCGAAAAATTTCTTTTTCTTTGAATTCTTACTTGATTTTGACGCAAATTTCTTCTTCTTCTTCTGTTCTTCTTCTTCTTCTAATTCACAGAGGGCGGCCTATTCAGTTAGTACTATTTAGCCCTTTTCTTTTTGCTTCACTCTGTGGGCTGCAGAGCTACTGGCTTGGTCGTCTCTTATTTATTAGATATTCTTAGATATCTTTCAGTAGATCTTTTGACTCAAGGAGTTCAAATATAAGATGATAGATATCGATTTCTGTGCTCTGTGTGCAGGTATAGTTGGCTAGGCTCTTGGCTGATAGTGAGATTTTGTGGTGTTTGAAGCATTTTAACAGTTTACAAAGCAAGGTATGTTGTGCGGACGTCAGCATATTACATTCAAATAGGCAATGGTCAATTGTTTCATTATTCATATTACAATGCCTACAAAGAGGGGACAGGGGAATTGAACCACTTGAATTAGAAAACTTATATGAGAATGCAAGGAAATTTAGTCCATTTGTTCCAGAACGAATTCTATGATAAATTTTAGAAAGATACTTATTGAAAAAGGGGGAAAGGATAGGATTAATCTTATTAAAATTAAAATCTGATAGCCTCCATCGGTAAATATCTCTAATTGGGATTGGTCTCCCACTTGGCTGGTCAATATTCATAGATTTTTTTGCTATTTCATCAACCTGATGATTACCACTTATGCCAGAGTGGCTAGGAATGTACTGAAAATAAGTTTTTATGCCACTTGAAGCAAGATTATCTATAGTACTGAGACAATGATAAGTGTCAATGTCCAACTTATATTGAGGAGCTGAGGCCAGCAACTCAAGGCTTGATAAAATCGGAATATATGATAATATTATTTGAATTTGCAATCAAAAGGTTGGTTTTCCTTAAGGTGTTCTAATGCCATGATTATGGCATTTAACTCAGCAGACATTATAGATAAATTATTATATAATCTCTCGCCCATTGCAATTTTCAGGCGAGGAAGGAAAACACCACTTGCAACCTTCTCATTCATATTTGACCCATCAACAAATATTTGGAAGTGATTTTTATAGGTAATTGTATTAAGTTCTGCAATTTATTTCTGGACAAAAGCAATGGGGGTTAAATCTTTATTCCACTTTGAGAATTCATTATCTATTATGGGACTTGACCAATTCCATGGGGGGGATCGGGGGAAAGTGGGTGCAATAGACTTTGCTGGTAGGGGAACTTCTTGTGAATATTGGCATACTCATCTGCAATGCCTCTATACATGGCTGGATTTCTTAACCAATTATGTAGTGTGTGTGAGCTATTTGATTCAATTTTTGTAAGATGTTTTGTCAAGAGAAAGCTACGTCTCTCCCTTATTGTTGTTAATCCACTCTCCATGAGCAGAAACTTGGTGCTTGTGGGTTTCCTAAGACCAAATATGAGACGTATTATATCATTTTGTGTTGTTTCAATTTTTGCATCTGGGTCTTTGCACATGCACCATAGACGATGAGCCCATAGTCAATATGGGGTCTTATATGTGATTTATAAAACTGGAGTAAGGTTTTCTCTTTACAGCCCCAGGGTGTGGAAAGAAGTCTTTTTAGTATATTTGTTTTTCTATAGCATTGTTTTATTGTGTTTGAAATGTGGAGGTGGAAATTAAGTTTTTGGTCAAGCATGAGACCTAGGTAATTAATATGATTATCTTCTGAAATAGTTGTTTTATTTAGAGTTAGTTTTGCATTAACATGGTTTCGCTTCCGGTGAAATTGGATTACTTTTGACTTGGTGGGTGCAATGGGTAAATCTGAATGTTGAGAGAATTTTTCAAACTGGAAAAGTGACTTTTGTAGATTTGACTGTGCTATCTGAAAGGTGTTGCCAGATGACCATAGCACCAGATCATCAGCATATTGTATATTTGTGTGGGGTAGGTTCATGTCCCAGAGATATAGGGCAAATAGGAGGCAACTGAGGACTGCTCCCTGAGGTAGGCCTTTGGATATTGTCTTTTGGGGTGAAGAGGCTGAACCAACACAAACAATGAAACTTCGCACTTCTATGAAAGATTTAATAAAAGATACTAGCTTAGGGGATACTCCAAGGTTTGCAAGTGTGTTTAAAAGGATTTGGTGGTTCACATTGTCATATGCCCCTTCAAAATCTAGGAAAGCTGCTACTAGGACATTATTTTTTTAGAAAGATTCATTTATTGCATTTGTTAGCAAAATGAAAGCATCTGTTGAGGAGTGGTGTTTCCTGAATCCAGTTTGAGTGTGAGGGATCATATTATTTTTTCCAACAAACCAGAGGAGTCTGTGATAGATAATTTTCTCCATTATTTTCCCCATCACAGGAGTAATCATTATGGGCCTATAAGACTCAGGGTTATCTTTGGGTTTATTTTTCTTTAGGATTGGTAGGAGGGACGAACATTTCCATATATTGGGGAACATAGAAGATGCCCAAGCGTGATTATAACAATTTAGCAGTTCTTGTTTGTATGAAGGTGATAGATTCTTTATCCATGTAGGGTGTATATTGTCATAGCTGCCGCTAGTTTTGGTTTTAATATGATGTATTGCATTATTCAATTCCTGGATTGAAAATGGATTAGTTATGTACTCGGATCCTGGGCGTGGTTGGTAACTTGGGTTCATAGGAATTGGGGACAGTTTGCTTTGATTATTTGATGTTAGCTTATTAACAAAAAGAGTTGCAAATAGGTTAGCTTTTTCATTATCATTGTCATAATGGGTATTATTATGTATAAGCTCATAAAGGAGTGGGTTAGGGGAAGTCTTTTTCCCACAGATGTGGCTTATGACTTTATGTATAATTGGCTCATGTTTTTCTCTGGAGAGATTATTTGCAAAATTATTCCAGTATTTATATTTAGCATCTATTATAGTCCTTTTTAGATTAGATTCTGCTTGTAATTTTTTTAAATATGTAGTAGTTAATGGTTTTTTTATGCATTCTGTCCTAGCTGCCTTTTTTATTCTCCATTTATTTAGGCACTCATTTGTCCACAATGCTTTAGGAATTTGTTTAGGGAATGTTTTCCTAGGTGTTGTCCTGGGGATAGCATGATCAGCTGTATTTATTAGTAAAGATGTCAAGGCTTCAGCATGTGTGTCAACTGTTGTCTTAGAAATGCATGAAATTTGGGTGAAACTTGTAATTTCATCATTTAGCTTATTTTGGAACATAGACCAATTTGCTTTAGTGTTGATGTATTTGGAGGTATGAGATAAAGTTTCAGCAGGTTCATTTAGGGAGCAAACTATAGCAAAGTGGTCAGTACATAGACTATCAATTTTATTTATGTAAATTTTATTCAAAAAATTTAATGACACAATTTGTAGGTCAATTGTGGAGAATCTGCCACTTTTGGGGGTGAAATATGTATTCAGGTTTGGAGGGGTAGTAACAGCTAAATCATTATTATTTGAAGTCATATGCTCAAAGAATTTACCAGCTTTATTTGCTGGTTTATTCCCCCACAAAAGGCTGTGGGCATTGAAATCTCCACAAATAATGATATTTTTAACATATTAGAATTATTTATATAATTAATGAAATCCTTGGCATCTGTAGTTTGGCCATTAGGGTTATAAAAGCTTATTATGTAGGTTTTTAAATTATTCAGCCAAACACTGATACCAATTGCGTCAACATCATTTGCAAAATCTGGAAAATTGATGCCACAAAATTTTATATTATTTTTAACTAATAAAGCTACCCCACCTCCTTTTCTCTCTGAAGATCTATCCTTTCTGAGGATAGTATATCCCAGAGACTTTTTTTTGTTGATTTTGGGTTAAATGAGTTTCCTGGAGGCAAGCAATATTAATGGAATTATTATTCATTAAAGATATTAGTTCATTTAGCTTATTATCTGTGAGTGATCTTACATTCCATTGGAGTATTGATATATGTTGTGTTATTGATTTATTCTTCATACGACTGTGTATCAATGTTCAGCTTTGTTAAAAGTAAAGCAAGATCTTTTTTTTGCTTGAATGAGCATATCATCTGGGATGTAGATTTTTGCCAATTCTGCAATGATTTTTGTTTTTTGTAGTTGATGTATGTTCATGGCCTGAACTGCATTACAGCTTAGAATGAATAAGCATATATTTGGGGATTGCATTTTTGGTTGTGCATCCTGTTTGTTGGTTAAGGGATTAATTCCTGGTAGCGTTTCTGGTTTGTTTCTTCTTGGGAGGGGGGCCAGGCTGACCTCATCTCACCGGACAAGGAGGCTTGTTGGCTTGGCAATTCCTTCTGATAGGGATTTGAGCTAGGGAGCTTAGAAGATGGTGTTTTATATGGGGTGCTTGATGCATTGGGGGCATTTGACTTGGGGGTTTTGGTTGGTTTCATTGCAGGCTTTATTTGGTATTGTTGGGCAGCATTTGCTTCCATTGCTGCAAATGGGTATGGGATGGCCTTCTCTGTTGATATTTGGAGTGTTAGAGCTCTTTTCTTGTATGCAGGGCATAATGATTTATTTGTAGATTCATGTGGGCCTTTGCAATTGATGCATGTAGGCTGAGTGTTGTTGCAAGTTGTCAACTCTTTAGGATGGAAAGCTTTACAATTACTACACTCTCGGAGAATTTCATTGCATTTGTTTGTTATGTGTCCCAGTTTGAGACACTTCTGACACTGGATAGGCTTAGGTTTGTATTCCTTGTGTGGTTTGATTTGCCCAAAATAGGAATAATTTTTCTGGGATATTAATTTTTTCTTTCAGTGTGAATAAGAAGGATCTACTAGTTTTTAGGCCATTAGAGTTAGGTTTGCCAAGTTGGGTAACATCCTCAACTGGGATTGTGTTTCCAGCCCTATCTGAGAGCCCTTCTTTTAACTCCTGAGTGGATATCTCTGGGGGAACATTATAAACTACTATTTTTGTTGGTGATTGTTTTGGGTTCCAATTATATGCAATAATTGGGGTATTCAGAAGGGATTTTAGGTTGATTATTGTATCTGCCGATTTCTGATCTTCTACAGCTATTAGCAGAGATCCATCACGGTTAATATTAAGAGAGAACATTGATTTTAGCAATTTAAAAATTGCAACTCTTATTGCAGTGATCATTTTATTTCAAAGGGGGTAGTAGGAGTAATTTTAAGGTAAATTCCTAAGTTTTTGGAGGGAGGATCTTGGGCAGGGAGAGGGGAAATGCTTTTGGTTGGGGAGATTTTTTTCCTTTTTTTAGAGCTTCTAGAGAGGACCTCTTGAAACCCATTATCATCATTTATGGTTACATTAGCCCCTACACTTATCATTGTCCTATTCTCCGAATTGGAGCTATCATTTGAACTTTGAGATAGTGTGCTTGACCAGGCAAGATGGGTATCTTTCACTATGGCACTTTCACTGGAACTTGATTTGGGATCTGGGGGGACTTTTTTTTTTTGGAGGACTTCTAAACATTGCCTATTGGAAAAAGCTTTAAACAAAACTAAAACAAGAAGGGAAAATAGAATGATATCAAACCGTCTGCACTATACTATGGGAGGAGAAACACCACAGTATAGCCCTGAGGATGAATTGAGCAAGATTGGTTTGGTACACCTGCTGATTAGTAGGGATAATAATTCACAAGGAAATCTATTTTAATTTTCTTATAGAGTTGCTACTGTGTTAAAATTTCAGGCCAATATTTCTGCTTTGTAAATTGTTTTTTTTTTCTTCTTCTTCTTTTTTAAGAGGCGTTATGTAAGTTCTCAGACATATTGAATTTATTGTGAAAACCACACCCCTTTTTGGGTGTGGGCTTTTTTATTAAGCCAAGCACTGAGGACGGTTTGGCGGAGGTCCTTACCCAAATATCTGCTTTCGTCTTTTCGCCTCAGTTTTCCCACTGGCTAAAATCACCCTATTTTTCTTGGTTTTGCTTTTTAATTATATTCTTCTATATTTTCTCGTTTTTTTTTGTCAAACGTTAATTTTGACATATTCCCACTAGCCTGTATTTCTTCGATAGCAAACGGTTGTAGCGCCCAACTGATTGTGAAAATACTCGACTATAAGATGTAGGTAAATTGGGCGGTACAGTCTTCCGGTTCGGCTTTTCTTGTAAACGGGAAGTTTTCACTTCTTTCTTTTCATGATTCAGTATAGCAAGGAGGAGAAACTTTACATAATGAAAAATACTATAATTGTATAACAACCGAAAGAAAATCGTAAAAAATATCCTGGCTCTCAGGTATGAACCGACCAAAGACTGAGCAAGGAGGTGAATTTTTTTTCATTTTGATGTCCTTGGTATTGCAAGACTTGAAAGGGCATTTTCACAAAACTTCTCATTCTTTTCTAATTGGTTAGCATTCCGTTAAGCTGTGTTATTTTAAACGTGGTGGAAGACCTTGAAAGGTGGGGAACCAAAGTACATACTTTCAAACAAATTTTGAAAGTTTGACATGCAACAAATCCATCTGGTTGAAAAACTGTATATTTTCTATAATATGAGAAGATGTGTATGAAAACTTTAAAGTGAATAACTGAAATCAATAATAAACATAAATGATTAATCGAATTAAATGCCCAAATCAGAGCCAATAAAACAAAATTCGCACTAACAGTTCAAAAGGTGATGTTAATCAATTTGGCTTCTAAACAGCTCATATATATATATATATATATATATATATATATATATATATATATATATATATATATATATATATATATATATATATATATATATATATATATATATATATATATATATATATATATATATATATATATATATATATATATATATATATATATATATATATATATATATATATATATATCATCAACATTTTAAAAGCAACACTGAAAATGTAATTTAAAAAGTATCTTGAATGTAATAAACATGGAGAGTAAAATATGTCATTGCAATAGAAAGACCACATTAAGTAAAACGATAAACATGTTTTTTACAGTAGGGAATAATTTGGTGTCCCCAAAATTTTTAGAGGCCCCGCTTTTTCAAGAAGCTAAAAAATAATGGTGAAACTAAAGAACTGAGAAACTAAAAAATTATACATTGTGTATAAGTCAAGCGATTCATATGGCCTTGTTTGTAAAAATTTTGGTAATTTGAAGATGTATGCATTGTATAAGGATGTAATAATCTTAATCTGCCTGAGCAGTATTACTCATAATGAGCGAGTAGGAAAATTAGGAAAATTAATCAATGCGTTCATAGTGTATGCAATAGCAGGGGTTTGGCCCCTATTCAGCAGAAATAACTTTTGTCAATTTTTTTTTTCCTTATTTTTACAGGGATGTTTGGCCCTTATTCAGCAGAAATAACTTTTGTCGATTTTTTTCCCCTTATTTTTACAGGTATGTAGAACAGTCAAGGGGTGAATTGCTGCGGCCCAAATTCAGTACAATACTTTTCATATGCAAAAATTTACTCAAAATATTTAATTTTTTTTTTTAATTTATAATCGAAATATATTTTTTTTTTTATAAAGATTTTTCGGCCATGAAGAAATTCGTCCCTGGGCTTAAGTCTTGGCTCTCAAAGACCCAGTCTACTAAACAGGTAGTTTATAACGAAACATACATGACATTATAACATAACATGACATCAAAACATACATAATGTTTCCCTCTTAGTTCTTGATGAAAAATATCGAACTTTTCTTCTTTTTGGCGTTCTCACTTTACGGACGTCGAATCAAATGACCTTGATCGCTTTTTTATATATCCTATTTATAATTATAGGATAGCCGTCTAACTTTTTAGCTTACAAATCGCAACGAAAAAAGAATCTGACTTTCTGAATTCCTTATATAGAAGCCCACACAACCATGTATATATCCAAAATTAGAAAAAAAACTGGAATTCTATTTTTATTGATAAGGACGTTTTTGCTAGTAAAGGGCACCAAATATACAGAAGGAAAACCTGTGAAGGTGTCGTTACCACAGGGAATCAACACATTGCCAATGTTTGAATTTTTATGAACGAAAAGGGTTATTGAATAATTTTCACAATTCAATGTGACAACACAGACAGAATTGTGGCACTGCCATAAAAAACTACCACAATTTTAGACCAACCAGAAGAAAAATCTTCAAAATTGCAATTTTCGGGTATGAATAGACTAAAGATAGTCCAAGGAGCAAAATAACATATTTAATTTGATGTCCATGGTACTTAATATAATATTAAAATATTACTAGTATTGGCAATATTAGGAGTTAGAATCCACCAGCCTAAAATTTTTGTCCAACTCGTAAAAGCGTAACAAAATGTATATAAACGAATTTTTGATGTTTTTAATTTTTGTTTTAATTTTTTTTGTACCCCTCCTCCCAAAAACAACTCGGATACGGTATTGTAATAACAGTGTATAACAATTGTAATATTACTAGTGTGATAATAAACAATATTACTAAATGCTCCAGCTCGTAGTTTCTAAGCCTTACAGAAATAAAAGGAGACACTAAACAAATGCACTTGGAATGCTCACCCTGTAAGTCCTTCAACAGTATCATCTATAGGAAGAACGTGAATTCTTTTGCCATATTTGACCTCAGGGCAGGCCTGAACTGATATCACATCTCCAAGTCGAACCCGAAGATTATTTCTGATCACTCGATTCATGCGGATCTTCTCATTCGACATTGTGTCATCCGAAAGCACAATACAAATTGTCTCCTTTCTTTTCTTTCCTTTGACTAGAACTGTGTCCCCTTTGAACAGATTTAGCTCATCCATTTTGACCTATAAAACAAACGTGCCAGGTTTCAATTATGTGGCAGCATTAACCTTCTTTTCTAGTACCAAATCATAGAATCTTTTTTCAAACAGATACCCATTGCATTACCTTTGGAAAAAGGTTTATCTCCGACCACCAAGACATGTAAGAGGCAGTGGCATCAATTCACGAAAATGTTCAAAAGGACAAATAACCTTTGTTCAAAAGGACTAATATCGACTGTCATTATATCACAAAACACATTGAAATCATGATGTTCTGGCTTGAAAAGATATAATTTTGCATTATAGCACCTGAACCCTGCAAAACATATATGATCTGAAAATTTAGATGAGAAGGAACACATCTAGTTTCAAATTTAGAACCAAATTTAGATCATACAATTTAAGTTAAATAGATAAATTTCACTTCAGATTCATAATATATACCTAATTCAGATGCTAAAATAAAATTATTCAGGGATATATATAATTAATAAAATTATTCAATGGTATACCAATCCCTGCAACTACTAACATGCAACTCAGAATTATGATGTAACAATTAATGGAAACGAAAATTACTAATAGAAAAGCAGGAAGAAATGTATTTTTATGTTTTCAACATATCCTTCACGCCCTAGTTTCAGACCCAGCTGTAAGAGAACATAGGGTTTCAGATAAAATTAACTAACGTCAAAGCAAGACAAAGTTAATTATAATAAAGAACAAAACTATTAAATAGTCTTAACTGTTTAAATTTCAAATAGTCTAAATGAGAGACTTGTGACATGAACAAAGAGATGGTCAGGTACATGCAGTTGACATTACATGAACGCCTTACGTAAGAAACAGACTACTTAAAATTTAATCAGTATTGTCCTCTTCGAAATTTATCCAGTATAATCTTTACTCGATAATAAAAATGACTTAGAATCGTTTTAGGTTCCTTGACATATGCCCAAAGCACAAGCAAGCTTAGACAATATTAGAGTGGTATTTGCTCATCAGTAGGAGTGAGTACTTGATCAGTGTACATCATCCACATCATGTGTGAGCGCAATATCATTGAGCAACCTCAGTTTAACGATCACTCTGAGCAGTAAAAACTTTTCGGAGATGGTAAATTATGCACACTGCTACAAGAAAAGTAAGGCAACAAAATGGGTTACATTCCCCTTTGGCACTACAAATCATACAAATAAACGATCACACTGATACGTATTGTAATACGGTAATAACCAAAGAACTAACAAAAAATATCCATTGGAAAGAGTAAGAGTCAAAAGTAATACTTACTAAGAAAATTCCTGAATAACTTTAGCAATATGATCAATATTTTTAGATTTTGATCAAGATGGTTCCAACTTCTAACCTCTCTATGAAGCAGGGGCACCAATTCACAAGATTCTACGGGAGGGGAAATTTTTTTTTTCTTTACTTTTTAAATGAAGATACAAAAAAGTATCCTTCAAAATCTAAGGGCGGGGGGGGCAAATTTTTGAATGAAAATACTAGAAAAGGTATTATAAAGGTAGCAATTGGGGCTCCCTTTCCCTAATTGGGGCTGCTGCTATAAAGGTAGCAGTTTGTTATAGTATAAGTAGAATTCTCTGCAATCATGAGTGATCGAGATCAGCCTTTTCTAGGTGGACAGCAAACCTCAGTTGCTTATCATTGATAGATCCATAGTTCCAGTCTATGGGAGGGAGTTTCGAGATTCTTCAGGGGACATTTCCCCCCAAAAATGCACTCGAAGCTACACAATACAATCAAGTATTCCCATGGGAGGGGCGGTGTTTCAGACTCACCGCTGTTGGGTAGTAATACTGAATAACAGTAAGGCTTTGTTCAAAACCTTCCCCCAAGTTCCTACTTATAAAAGCAAGATAGAAAAAGATGTCACTGGGACATACAAAAATGTCCCTGCTGCTAAAAATGATTCAACTTCAGCTCAAAAGTCTAAACTTACTAAGTACATAAGTAATTCGGTAGATTTAGTGGAAAAACTTAAAAATGCAAGCATTTCAGAAAATACAATAGTAGTTTTGACATAGTTTCTATATGTATATATATATATATATATACTAATATTGATGGAGCAATATCTGAGCAATTATTCAAAAATAAAATAGAAGAAAACTATCATTTAATTGAAGATTCAACAACAGGAATAGATTACAAGGTTTTAATGTCCCTAGTCAAAATTTGTAATAAGTGTTTAATGTATTTTCAGTTTCGTAATTCTTTTTATCAACAAATGAAGGGCCTTCCCACGGGGACAACTCTATCGGGGTTATTAGCGAGTATCTATGTAGAACAGCTTGAAAATTGGGCCTTAAATTCATGTTTTTAAAAATATATCTATTGGGGGCGTTACATGGATGATGTAATATCACTCTGGAATTATGGGGAAAATGAATTTAGGGGTTTTCTAGATCACCTTAATACATATGACCGAAATCTACAGTTTACCTTAGAAATATAAATAGCAAATAAATTACTGTGTTTGGATGTATTAATTATTTTTAGCATTGATAAACTGGATTTTACAATTTATAGAAACCCCACACAAAACAACAGATATCAACATTTTAGATCAAATCACCCCCCAAAAGTTAAAAGAGATGTTGCTACCTCTCTTGTCATTTGTGCCCTAAACATTTACCCTGAATCTCATATCACAGATGAACTAAAATTTATTAGATACATACTTTTTGGAAACGGTTATCCTATTGTCTTTATTAAAAATACAATTAGCCAAACACTGGCAAGACACTCTTGTAAAATCAAGGGTCTTTTACCATGCAAAGCTCCCGCCAAGCCCTCAAATATAATTTACCTTCCATATATACCAAAAGCAACTACAAATTCAAAAAAAAGATTGCACACAAAATAATTTTTATGTAGTATTTACCAATAATTTTAAAATCATGAACTTTCTAAACTCTGGCAAAGAAATAACCCCAGTTACTCGCCAAAGAGGGGTTTATTAAATACCACATGACTGTGGCAAATACTATGCTGGTAGAACACATCAAAATTTAGAAAAACGTCTACAACAGCACAAAGATAACTAAAGCTTTAAATTCTAATAGCACAAATATTGCTTTTGATTCTGCCTTAAGCGGTCATACTTTTGAAAACCCTAGCCATAGAATGCTTTTTGAAGAAACTTCCCTTATGAGCAATGATTTAGGCATAAAATAGGTCGTTAGGGAGGCAATTGAAATTAGAATAAAAATAAATAGTAATACTTCTTTAAATAGGGATTTGGGGGAATATTCACTTAGTGCCTTATATACAAATTTAATTAAAAATAATTAACTATTTATATTAAAAAAACAGTAAACAATTCCACTCAACCTGTTATGGATAGACCTTCTAGGCTGGCTGCCAAAAAGGCAAGATTAGCTTTAAGAGCTTGTTTGTACATGTTTTTATTCCATTTGAATGAATTATCATTTTCACTTCGCTTGATGTACCAGTCCTGGTTGAACTTCCTTGAAGTAATAATGCTATGGATGTTTTGAAAATATTAATTAAAAAAAACTTTCCGAAAAATAAGTTTTTCAAAGAAAAGTAAAGGCCATTTTAAACTTAAGCTCAGGAGATACAAATACCTGTTAAAATTCAAACTCAAAACGACCAGAAATTACTATTAAAGAATAAATGAAACCCAAAACGAACAGAAATTAAATAAACAATCATAGCAAAAAACATACAACAAGTAATAATATAAATGAATAAATAGATCTTAAAGCGAGTAATGCTTAGATTGAATATGAAAATCAAGCTTAAAACGAAAACAAATATTTTGCTATTAAAGTATAAATGAAACTTAAAACGAACAGAAATTAAATAACAATCAATGCGAACAAACATACAAAATATATTAATGTAAATGAATAAATAAATCTTAAAACGAGTGAAACTTAAATTGAATATGCAAATCAAGTTTGAATCGAATAAAAATAACTACAAACAAGAGTTTGGGTATCGCCTCACTGCAGAAGCCTAAAACCTACTGCGTCATTGGCGCTTTACTGAAGACGAATTATATTTCAAATTTTTTCTTTTGTACTTAATATTGAAAATAAATATTAAAATTACAGTAAAATTTTGAGCTGATGAGCTTTTAGCAATTAATATCATTATGCATCACGACTGTTTGGAATTGACCTTAATAGGAATTTGTGTGCCAAAGCAATTTTGCATCTATCACAGAGTATGTATTTTAACCTTATAATTGGATAATTATAATAAATTTCCTATGTGTTCTTCCCATACAAAACCCCTTCCCATAAGTTATAAACCCCCCTTAATAAGTTATGCCCCAGGGCATTACTTACAACGCCTAACCCTGGGCCCTGGTGGGCTGTGTCGACACCGGACCTTTTTTTATATCAGAACTTTGAACTATTTTAACAAAATGTCTATCTCAAAATTTTTATCTGATGCATTTAGGGCGTGGAGGAGGGAGAGGGGCTAGTTGCCCTTCAATCTCTTTTGACTCTTAAAAAGTGAACAAGAACTTT
The DNA here is from genome assembly GCA_027921565.1 of Artemia sinica. Lineage (NCBI taxonomy): Eukaryota > Metazoa > Arthropoda > Branchiopoda > Anostraca > Artemiidae > Artemia > Artemia sinica. Next base: position 46,864,191 of record CM051266.1, on the reverse strand, counting down.
CAATTTTCAATCAAATGAGCCTTCTCTAAAGTTTATACGAGCATCCCTTCCATAAGAAATAATATGAAGGATTCGGAGAATCCTTAAATTACAACCCATGCCCTGAAGGCTTTGGGGGAGTTGTAATCCTCAAAGACCTAATTTCCAGAACTTAAAACTACGATAATAAAATGGCTGTCTTAAAATTTTGATTGGATGTGTTTGGGGAAAGGTGGGCGTGAGAGGGGGGTTAGTTGCCCTCAAATCACTCAACTATTACAAAGGGCACTAGCCCTCGGAATTTCCAATCGAATGAGCCTTTTTTGAAGTTTCTACGACACCACCTTCTATAAAAACCTTATATGCCCCCAGGGCATAACTTAAAACCCTTGCCCTGAGGGTTGTGGGGGATTGTCCTCTTCAAAAACATATTTTCTATCTGGAAATCAACTACGCTGAACAAAATGGCGCTCTCAAATTTGTGATTAGATGTATTTGGGGGAATGATGGGCGTGGGGGGGGCTAGTTGCCCTCCAATCACTTTCGACTATTAAAAAGGGCACTAGCCCTTTAATTTCCAATTGAATGTGCCTGTTTTGAAGTTTCTACGACAACGCCTTCTATAAAAACCTTATATGCCCCAGGGCATAACTTAAAACTCTTGCCCTGAGGGTTGTGGGGGAGTGTCCTCCTGAAAAATATTTTTTCTATCTGGAAATCAACTACGCTGAACAAAATGGCTATCTCAAAAGTTTGATTGGATGTGTTTGGGGAAATGATGGGCGTGGGGGGGGGGGCTAGTTGCTCTCCAATCACTTTTGACTATAAAAAAGGGCACTAGCCCTTTAATTTCCAATCGAATGAGCCTGTTTTGAAGTTGCTACGACAAAGCCTTCTATAAAAACCTTATATGCCCCCAGGGCATAACTTAAAACCCTTGCCCTGAGGGTTGTGGGGGAGTGTCCTCCTGAAAAATATTTTTTCTATCAGGAAATCAACTACGCTGAACAAAAATGGCTATCTCAAAATTTTGATTGGATGTGTTTGAGGGAATGATGGGCGTCGGGGGGGGGGGGGAGAGGCTAGTTTCGCTCCAATCACTTTTGACTATTAAAAAGGGCACTATCCCTTTGAATTTTCAATCGAATGAGCCTTTTTTGAAGTTTCTAAGACAACACCTTCAATAAAAACCTTATATGCCCCCAGGGCATAACTTAAAACCCTTGCCCTGAGGGTTGTGGGGGAGTGTCCTCCTTAAAAACATGTTTTCTATCTGAAAATCAACTACGCTGAACAAAATGGTTATCTCAAAATTTTTATTGGATGTGTTTGGGGGAATGATGGGCGTGGGGGAGGGGACTAGTTGTCCTCCAATCACTTTCGACTATTAAAAGAGCACTATCTCTTTGAATTTCCAATCGAATGAGCCATTTTTGAAGTTTCTACGACAACGCCTTCTATAAAAACCTTATATGCCCCCAGGGCATATCTTAAAACCCTTGCCCTGAAGGTTCTGGGGGAGTGTCCTCCTCAAAAACATATTTTCTATCAGGAAATCAACTACGCTGAACAAAATGGCTATCTCAAAATTTTGATTGGATGTGTTTGGAATGATGGGCGTCGGGGAGGGACTAGATGCTCTCCAATCACTTTCGACTATTAAAAAGGGCACTATCTCTTTGAATTTCCAATCAAATGAGCCTTTTTTGAAGTTTCTGCGACAACACCTTCTATAAAAACCTTATATGCCCCCAAGGCATAACTTAAAACCCTTACCCTGAGGGTTGTGGGGGAGTGTCCTCCTCAAAAATATATTTTCAATCTGGAAATCAACTACGCTGAACAAAAATGGCTATCTCAAAATTTTGATTGGATGTGTTTGGGGATATGATGGGCGTGGGGGGGGGGGAGGGGGCTAGTTACATATGCCCCCAGGGCATATCTTAAAACCCTTGCCCTGAAGGTTCTGGGGGAGTGTCCTCCTCAAAAACATATTTTCTATCTGGAAATCAACTACGATGAACAAAATGGCTATCTCAAAATTTTGATTGGATGTGTTTGGGGAAATGATGGGCATGGGGGGGGGGCTAGTTGCACTCCAATCACTTTCGACTATTAAAAAGGGCACTAGCCCTTTAATTTCCAATCGAATGAGCCTGTTTTGAAATTTCTATGACAACGCCTGCTATAAAAAACCTTACATGCCCCAGGGTATAACTTAAAACCCTTGCCCTGAGGGTTGTGGGGGAGTATCCTCCTCAAAAATATATTTTCTATCCGGAAATCAACTACGCTGAAAAAAATGCCTATCTCAAAATTTTGATTTGATGTGTTTGGGGGAACGAAGGGCGTGGGGGGGGGCTAGTTGCCCTCCAATCATTTTCGACTATTAAAAAGGGAACTAGCCCTTTAATTTCCAATTGAATGAGCCTGTTTTGAGGTTTCTACGACAACGCCTTCTATAAAAACCTTATATGCCCCCAGGGCATAACTTAAAACCCTTGCCCTGAAGGTTCTGGGGGAGTGTCCTCCTCAAAAACATATTTTCTATCTGGAAATCAACTACGCTGAACAAAATGGCTATCTCAAAATTTTGATTGGATGTGTTTGGGGAAATGATGGGCGTGGGGGGGGGGGCTAGTTGCACTCCAATCACTTTCGACTATTAAAAAGGGCACTAGCCATTTAATTTCCAATCGAATGAGCCTGTTTTGAAGTTTCTACGACAACGCCTTCTATAAAAACCTTATATACCCCCAGGGCATAACTTAAAACCCTTGCCCTGAGGGTTGTTGGGGAGTGTCCTCCTCAAAAAATATATTTTCTATCTGGAAATAAACTACGCTGAACAAAATGGCTATCTGAAAATTTTGATTGGATGTGTTTGGGGAAATGATGGGCGTGGGGGGGGGGGCTAGTTGACACTCCAATCACTTTCGACTATTAAAAAGGGCACTAGCCCTTTAATTTCTAATCGAATGAGCCTGTTTTGAAGTTTCTACGACAACGCCTTCTATAAAAACCTTATATGCCCCCATGGCATGACTTAAAACTCTTGCCCTGAGGTTTGTGGGGGAGTATCCTCCTCAAAAATATATTTTCTATCTGAAAATCAACTACGCTGAACAAAATGACTATCTCAAAATTTTGATTGGATGTGTTTGTGGGAATAATGGGCGTGGGGGGGGGCTAGTTGCCCTCCAATCACTTTCGACTATCAAAAAGGGCACTAGCTTTTTGAATTTCCAATCGAATGAGCCTTTTTTGAAGTTTCTACGACAACACCTTCTATAAAAACCTTATATGCCCCCAGGGTATAACTTAAAACCCCTGCCCTGAGGGTTGTGGGGGAGTGCCCTCCTCAAAAATATGTTTTCTATCTGGAAATCAACTACGCTGAACAAAATGGCTATCTCAAAATTTTGATTGGATGTGTTTGGGGAAATGACGGGCGTGGGGGGGAGGGGGCTAGTTACACTCCAATCACTTTCGACTATTAAAAAGGACACTAGCCCTTTAATTTCCAATCAATTGAGCCTGTTTTGAAGTTTCTACAACAACGCCTTCTATAAAAACCTTATATGCCCCCAGAGCATAACTTAAAACCCTTGCCCTGAGGGTTGTGGGGGAGTGTCCTCCTCAAAAATATATTTTCTATCTGGAAATCAACTGCGCTGAACAAAATGGCTTTCTCAAAATTTTGATTGGATGTGTTTGGGGGAATGATGGGCGTGGGGGGGGGGGGCTAGTTGCCCTCCAATCATTTTCGACTATTAAAAAGGGCACTAGAACTATCGATTTCCAATCGAATGAGCCCCCTTTGAAGTTTCTACGACGACCCCTTCCGTATGAAAATGCCTCTGAAAAAAATAATAATAATAATAACAAAACATTGGAGCCATATGGCCTTTACTATAGGCAACGCTACAGCGTTGCCTCTGATTTTAGTTTGAAAGTTTGTATTTTAATGTGAGTTCTTTTATACTCATTTTTCTTCATTTGTTTTACTGAGGACGGCCCTTGTATATATGCAGCAGCAACTGGGTGGTGTGAAATTGAATAAAGGATTGTTGGCCAAATTTATGAGAAAGAACATTTATTTCTAACCATATTTTACCATATCTGCTTATATTTGAAATTAAGTGTCACTTTAAGTTGTTTCCCTGGTTTGTCACTTTACTTACCTGAATTTTGAAGTTAGGAAATTTTTGTTTTCTATTCCCAAGGGACCTGTCCTTTGTCTGCTAAAAAAACAGCTGTTTGTTTATTTGTAAATAAAGCCAATCTGAATTCAACGTACTTCTCCTTCTTCCGAATTTGCAGCCAGCAATAGAGCGCAGTTGCCAAACGCTAAATATTAAAAACACCACTGACTACGTTGGCTCTTCCGTTTTTGCGTATTTTTGGTGATAATTTGTGCAGAAGGGAGCAATAGTAAACAAACAAGAGGCCGAGTTGGTACCAGCGGGATTTTAATCCTTGAACTGCTGGGAATAGGTGATTTGAGTATTGCACTTCCCATATTCTGTCTACCTCGAGAATTGTCAAGGCAATAAATTTAGCGTTCTGAGCATCGACGAGATACAATACTTTCATTTGAGCGCCAGGAGAGGAAAAGCTAGCAGAAGAGGGGAAAGTACCTGTGGCAAGTGCTCTAGTGGTATCTGCCGAGAGCAATCTCTTAAATTGCGGGAGACAAGCAAACAGGGCTTTACACTTCCCTAGTTATCTTGCAAACCTAACTAAGTCACACTTCAAACCAGAATGAACTGTAACATTTGCAAACAGGCTACAAAGCCAAATGACGCTCTTTGCTGCAAGATTTGCAACAAGCAGTCACACCTGAAATGCCTCAAGATAACAGCATATGATGCCAAAATAATTGCAGCAAACTGGAAGTGCGGGAGCTACTCTTCCACCTCTCCACTACCACTACCACAATCAAGATCGAAAGGTGGCTCGAAGAAGACCATCGCGAGCAGCTCACAGGAGACAAAACAGTCTCCCTGTCCGCAAGCTCTGGATAATGAAAAATTCCAGTCTTCAGAGACTCCTGGATCATCCAGATCACAAGAAGGCTCTACCGGTAGCTTATGCAGCTACTGCCACCTGGCAGCTGAAGACTCAACTGCACTCAAGTGCTTCTTCTGCAGTGAGTATGAACATGTTTCTTGCCGAGGGATGCATCTAGACTTATTCCTAGCGCTGAAAGCCCATGGTAAGAGCTTACTACAACTCAAATATGAATGTGTATGCTGTAGTAAGCGAAGCGTAGCCAAACTTCAAATGACACAAACTAACCGAAGCATGGCACCTTTACGGCAGCAAGAGCAGCAGCCAGAAATGCAACCAATTACCGACATCAACATCGTCCCATCTCAGTCACCAGCAACTAACAGAATTCAAAACTCAAGCACCGTCACAGTTAGCGTTCTACTGCAAGCCAAAAAAGAGAGGAAACTACAAGAGGAGAAAAGTATGAACTTTGTAATATCTGGCATTCTAGAATCCGACAAAGAGTCTGATGCTGAGAAAGTTGTGCGGCTGGTCTCTGGCAATGACCTTGGTGCTCAACTACAACTGACAGACATCCTAGAAACAGCCAGACTGGGCCGCCCCCTCTCAGACTCGGATAACGTGCAAAGCCAAAGGCGCCTACTCGTGAAAGTGCGCAAGGACTGTGAAGAAACCCGAAGAAAGCGATCGAAAATCTTGAAAGGTGCACCAAATCTGCGAAGATCCACTGACAACCATGTCCGACAATACGTCTATGTGAATCCAGATCTCACGCCAATGCAAAGAACTGAACAAGCTGCTAGACGCCATGCAAAGAGATCACAATCCTCTGACAACTGACCGGATGCCGGCTCTTTAGCTGCTGGTCAACACTATCCCAGCCCACGTCGTCAGTGACATAGAGTGCGTTGTGTACTTTAAGGTGTTGACCACTGTATACCAGTGATATCCATAGTTTGGAAAAACAACAGAATCAAAAGGCCAAGAAATAACCGATATTTGACACGTGTAGTAACTACAGGGTATTCAGCACCTATGCCTACCCTAAGACCTTACTCTCCTGATAATCCTGTGGACCACCTCCCCTCGAATAGTTCCCCTCCCTTTCTAAAACCTGTATCGCTGAATGCCAAGATATATCTTCCAAACCTAATTCTTTGCAACGCCTGGTCCCTAACCAACAAGGTTGATGAATTAGAACTTGTCTTGCGCATAAACTTAGCACTGTTAGCAGTAATTACTGAATGCTGGGATATGACAACCGAAACGGGTGCAATCAAAGGATATCTGAACTTTTTTAATACCAGACGCGATAGAGACGAAAACCGACGGGGAGGTGGCGTAGGAATTTATTGCCGCGAAGACTTACCATGTAAACAACTTGGTATCCCCTCAGATTCGTGCCACGAGACAATTTGGCTCTGGTGCAAGCCGGAGGGGCTACCAAGGACTTACTCATGCATCATAATAGCAGCAATATACTATCCAGAAGGTGCGCGTAATAGGCGAGAATTAGTGACGTATCTGCAATATCAAGTTGACAGTTTTCAGAAACAGTACAGCAACCCAGCATTTATTATAGCAGGAGACTTCAACTTAACCGACAAAAAATGAATTTCACGTGTGTTGGACCTTAAACAAGTTTTCAATGTTCCCACTCATGAAAGTGGAAGCATACTGGGCCTCATACTGACAAATCTCGAAGCGTACTATGAACCACCATTTTCCTTAGGACCACTTGCAAAATCTGATCACAACATTTTATGCTGGAAGTCGAAGAACAGAGACGGTATACCTAAACCAAAAAACACTAGAATACTGTACAGACCACTGAGTGAAAGCTCCATTCAAGCCTTTGGCAGATGGATTGCGAACTTCGATTTTGCTGCAATCTGTGCTATAACTGACATTGATGAAAAGGTCGAGACACTATATTCGACTCTGCAACAAAAATACAGCGAATTCTTTCCTGTCAAAATGCGCTTGGTCTGTGAAATAGATAAGCCGTGGCTAAACTCAGAGCTCAAAATAATGATAAAAAAAACGATGGAATCTCCATGCCATAGGAGAAGTATCGGAGGGGAAAAAGTTGAGAAACAAAGTCGTTTCAGCCCTCCGCGTATCTAGGAAAAGGTATAGACAGAAAAAAGTAGCTCCACTCCTCAAGTCAGATTCCCACAAGTGGCACGACGCGGTAAAAAGGCTTACTGGAAAACAGAAAGGGACTGAAGTACGAATCAGCAACATAGACGGGAGTCTAACCAGAGCCTCGGATGTTAACGAGTTTTTTAAACAAATTTGTACTTCTTACCCCACCATAAGTGACGAACAGATGAGCAATATCATCAACAGTTGTAGTGCCGATGATATTGTAGAAGTGTCAGAAATATCAGTCTTCCGTGAAATCGAACGACTACGTAACAACTGTGCCACATACCCAGGTGAACTTCGTGTGAAGCTACTGAAACGGTACTCACCTTTTCTAGCCAAACCCATGGCATCAATCATAAATCAGTGTTTCTCAGAACAATCGTTCCCAAAATTGTGGAAAGCTGCCTATGTGCGGGTCATTCCAAAAGTAAAGGCACCCCAGTCCTGTGATCAGCTGAGACCTATATCCATAACTCCCAACTTGGCTGAAGTGGCCGAAGGTTTTATCCACCATGTCCTATTACAGCAGATTGCACCCTCAATAGACACTTACCAATATGGCTGTATACGAAGCGTAGCACGGCAATATACCTAGTACGGATGTACCATTTGATAGTTGAGTGGCTGGACAGCCCAAACAGTGTTATCGATTTACTTTTGGCAGACTACAGGAAAGCATTCGACCTTATAGAGCACCTCATTGCACTGAAAAATCTAAAAGAGATGGGAGCTGGAAAAAACTTGCTGCTATTAGTGAGAGATTCTCTACGAGGGCGACGGCAATCGGTATATCCGTTATTTGCCGATGATATCTGCTCTGAGTGGACCGAACTTACTTGTGGCTGTCCCCAAGGAACGAAACTAGCTGCCCTTTTATTCCTCGCAGTCATCAATAAAATCCTTGCAGAATTTGAGGAGCGTTTCAAGTTCGTTGACGACTTGTCTTCACTTCTCAAATACATAGTAGAAAACGCAGTAGCAAAACAGCAGCTTGAACCAACACTTTTTTCGGACTTCGTTAACCAGTGTAAATCTAATAGCCTGCAACTGAACGAGCAGAAATCGAAAGTTCTACGTTTCAACCCGCTCAAACAAGATATTACAATACCAGATGTTCCGTTTCCAACTGTTTCATCCGCGACAATACTGGGCGTGACTTTTACAAGCGATTGCTCATTTAAACTGCACGTAGACAATATCGTACGCAAAGGACACTACTCAATCCAAATTTTAACAAGTATGCGAAGGCTGGGTTTCTCAGATCGTCAGCTCTTATTGGCATACACGACATACATCAGGCCAATCCTTGAATATTGTTGTCCTGTGTGGGGTCCCCAAACACAAAACACTGCCCACATGTCAGAGGAACTAGAAGACGTTCAAAAACGTGCTACTAAAATAATTCTTGGACCCAGGTATGAGAGTTACAAGCATGCCCTTGTGGTTATGAGCTTGTCCACTTTGTTCGCCCGAAGACACGATTTGATAACGAGATTCGGGAAATCACTCATGTCAAACAAGAAACATCGCTCAATTCTTCCTCCTACCGCACCAACCCCCAAACTCACCAGGCATCAGAACAGACTGCAACCCGTCAAGTGCCAAACAAACAGATTTGCCAATTCCTTTGTACCATATTTTGTTAGTGTATTAAATAAGTGATTTTTTTTTCTTAAATGCACTGTAAAAATAGCATAATTTAGCGTTCAGTTTTGTTTGCTATGAAAGCTATTTGATTAAACGAATACGAATACGAATATGGTCGAAATATTCATTTAAATTTGCATTCCACTGTCTTATATAAAAAATTCCCTATTGTTCTACTTGTTGTTTATGATCAAGGCTGTATCAGGGACAGTGGGAGGGGGTACTGGGTTTGACCCCCCCCCCCCTGAAATTTTGTCCAACTTATAAAAACATAAGAAAACGAATACAAACAAATTTTAATCCTTTTAAGTTTTTTTTATACCCCCCCCCTCTCTAACTAAACATCCTGGATATACCCTTGCTTTTAATTGTAATTATTTCCCTTGACACCAAAGATGTTTTGTTGTTATATAGACAAAATATTTGTTTGTTCTTTCTTCCTACTAGCTATGGACCTCTCGCTTCAAGATTTACTTCTTTAATTTGGACTTTCTAATCTATCCATCTTTAATGTTGCTTAAAATAGAAGAAAAGTGATGATACCTGAGACAAACCTATCACAGAGTTGTCATCATTGACTGCATCTTCAACAATAAGTCGATTTGGACGGACTTTTTTAGAATCCAAAATGGCTGTGGCCAGAACATCTCTATAAAATAATATATGATTATTATTAGCAAAATTGAAGATAACAAATCCATTTTTATTACAGATAACATTACAATTTTGCTAAAATTCTAGCAGTTGTGACCTTTGCATGCAGTATGTGGAAAAATATTAAGTTTTGTGAAGGATCAAACAGAGTTGAAAACTTTTTCTGTTATCCATGAAAGCAAATAATTTACAAATTATTTTTTAAATTGTTCATGATAAATTCTATAATATATAAAGCATACCTGTGAACAGGGGGCAGCATCCCTCTCAAAAAACGATATCCCAAGAATTGATTTATGTTTATATTGAATTTTTCAGTTGAAAAGAACTAGTTTTTTCTATTTAATTTCTGACTGTTTTCCAAATAATACCAGAAAAACCCTTTCCCTCCCCCCAGGTAAGATTTTCTCCAGAAACTTTCCTTTCTATGGAACCCCCCCCCCCCCAAAAAAAAAAAATCCTCATATTTCCTATAGCAAACACTATATGTAAACAAGAGGGAAATTGCATAGTCTGCAGCCCTATCCCATGGACCATGGGGGTCACATCATCCCCAAAGGCATAGCCATTAGTGTTCAACTATGCTGAATCAAATGGCTATCCCAAAATTTTGATTAGATATCTTTGGGGGGAAAAAGAGGCATGAGAAGGGGCTAGTTCTCAAATATTTTTGCTCACTTAAAAAGGAAACTAATTTGATTTCCTTTCAAACAAGCCCTAACCAATCTTCTCAGGCTGTTGGTTCCATACAATCACTTTAAATAAAACATCCATGAACTTTCTTCTGACAAAGAATACAAAATTCCACATTTTCAAGAGAGAAACTTGAAAGCATCCCCTGGTGAATATAAACTGTTAAGCAACTGATGCAGTCAATTCCTTGTACAGAGTCTTACCTGGCTTGCAAAGTTAACTCTTTTTCTCCCCCTAGTAGTGAGAAGGCTTTGACAACAGAACTATCTTCTGTTATGGATAGCTCCTTGAAGACTTTCAAGGAAGATCTCAAGACAGTTTGTCACAACCAGTCAGTTAACACAAACCCTTTCCCAGCTGAGAACCGACATTAAAATTGACATTTCTGCCCTGGTTAGGTATATTGCCCATAGAATATCAAATTTTGAAAATTCTCTTCAATCAGTATGCTCTGTATCATCTGTCCAGGATCCAGTTGCATTTGCAGTATCTACTGAAATGTCAAAACTTGATGTAGTCCCCTAACAGAAACTGATGATTAAATTGCATGTTGAGCATCAGCCCTTTGAAAGATATCTAAACATTATGGCACATGGAACCCCCCCCCCCCATACGGATGATACTAATTACACGTACAATTATTTGTCTGACACTTAAAGAGTTGACATTGGCACTCCCCCCCCCCCCAGTAAATATAAAAAGAACTTTTGAACAGCCAATAAACCTTAATTAAGAAAAGATATCTTACAGAAATCTATTGAAACTAAAGGAAGTATCTGTTAATATGGTGATGGCTCAAAGAAGGATTATAAGAAGCACAAAGCTCTAGTAGAGGAGTTGAAATGCTGACAAGCTAAAAAAGAAGTGGATTTGATTATTTGTAAAGGTGCCATTGTCCAAAAAACATGCCTGCTGGAGTGATCCCCCTGACTGCTCCAAAGTCCCACCAATGACAGTGCCTCCTTGTCCCCCTGTAAATAGTTCAAGTGATTGTGCTTCTCTGATAAATTTTTGCAACCCAATCACTCATCTCTGATAATTTCTGATGCCAATGATAATTTATAGAGGAATGAAAACCTCCCTTGATCACTCTGAATCAGAAATCAGATTTATTGGATATTTCTACAAATACTTCTTTTGTATCAATTACAGAGCAGGCACCTGTAAATAATTCTCCAACATCAGCTGTCTTCAGAACTTGTGAATGTTAAAGCAGTAGTTGCAACACTGGCAAACTGGTCAATGACACCAATGGAAGAAGAAGAAATTCTTTTAACAATGCCCAACATAAGGATATAGTCAGTCTGAGTATATACTCAGCAGCAACTCTATAAGAAAATTAAAAATAAATTTCCTTGTGAATTATTATTGCTTCTAATCAGCAGTTATACCAAACCAATCCTGCTCAACTCATCCTCAGGGCTATACTGTGGTGTTCTTCTCCCCATAGTATAGTGCAGACGGTTTGATATCATTCTATTTTCCCTTCTTGCTTTAGTTTTGTTTCTTTCTGTTTAAAGCTTTTTCAAAGCTTTTTCAATTCAGGCAATGTTTAGAAGTCCTCCAAAAAAAATGTCCACCCAGATCCCAAATCAAATTCCAGTGAATGTGCCATAGTGAAAGATACCCATCTTGGCTGGTCAAGCACACTTTCTCAAAGTTCAAATGATAGCTCCAATTCGGAGAATAGGACAATGATAAGTGTAGGGGCTAATGTAACCATAAATGATGATAATGGGTTTCAAGAAGTCCTCTCTAGAAGCTCTAAAAAAAGGAAAAAATCTCCCCAATCAAAAGTATTTCCCCTCTCCCTGCCCAACATTCTCCCTCCAAAAACTTAGGAATTTACCTTAAAATAACTCCTACTACCCCCTTCAAAATAAAAATGATCACTGCAATAAGAGTTGCAATTTTTAAATTGCTAAAATCAATGTTCTCTCTTAATATTAACCGTGATGGATCTCTGCTAATAGCTGTAGAAGATCAGAAATCAGCAGATACAATAATTAACCTAAAATCCCTTCTGAATACCCCAATTATTGCATCTAATTGGAACCCAAAACAATCACCAACAAAAATAGTAGTTTATAATGTTCCCCCAGAGATATCCACTCAGGAGTTAAAAGAAGGGCTCTCAGATAGGGCTGGAAACACAATCCCAGTTGAGGATGTTACCCAACTTGGCAAACCTAACTCTAATGGCCTAAAAACTAGTAGATCCTTCTTATTCACACTGAAGGAAAAAATTAATATCCCAGAAAAATTATTCCTATTTGGGCAAATCAAACCACACAAGGAATACAAACCTAAGCCTATCCAGTGTCAGAAGTGTCTCAAACTGGGACACACAACAAACAAATGCAATGAAATTCTCCGAGAGCGTAGTAATTGTAAAGCTTTCCATCCTAAAGAGTTGACAACTTGCAACAACACTCAGCCTACATGCATCAATTGCAAAGGCCCACATGAATCTACAAATAAATTATTATGCCCTACATAAAAGAAAAGAGCTCTAACACTCCAAATATCAACAGAGAAGGCCATCCCATACCCCTTTGCAGCAATGGAAGCAAATGCTGCCCAACAATACCAAATAAAGCCTGTAATGAAACCAACCAAAACCCCCAAGTCAAACGCCCCCAATGCATCAAGCACCCCATATAAACGCCATCTTCTAAGCCCCCTAGCTCAAATCCCTATCAGAAGGAATCACCAAGCCAACAAGCCTCCTTGTCCAGTGAGATGAGGTCAGCCTGGCCCCCCTCCCAAGAAGAAACAAACCAGAAACACTACCAGGAATTAACCCCTTAACCGACAAACAGGATGCACAACCAAAAATGCAATCCCCAAATATATGCTTATTCATTCTCAACTGTAATGCAGTTCAGGCCATGAACATACATCAACTACAGAAAACAAAAATCATTGCAGAATTGGCAAAAATCTACATCCCAGATGATATGCTCATTCAAGCAAAAAAAGATCTTGCTTTACTTTTAACAAAGCTGAACATTGATACACAGTCATATGAAGAATAAATCAACAACACAACATATATCAATACTCCAATGGAATGTAAGATCACTCACAGAAAATAAGCTAAATGAACTAATATCTTTTATGAATAATAATTCCATTAATATTGCTTGCCTCCAGGAAACTCATTTAACCCAAAATCAACAAATTAAGTCTCTGAGATATACTATCCTCAGAAAGGATAGATCTTCAGAGAGAAAAGGAGGTGGGGTAGCTTTATTAGTGAATAATAATATAAAATTTTATGGCATCAATTTTCCAGATTTTGCAAATGATGTTGACGCAATTGGTATCAGTGTTTGGCTGAATAATTTAAAAACCTACATAATAAGATTTTATAACCCTAATGGCCAAACTACAGACGCCAAGGATTTCTTTAATTATATAAATAATTCTAATATGTTAAAAAATATTATTATTTGTGGAGATTTCAATGCCCACAGCCTTTTGTGGGGGAATAAACCAGCAAATAAAGCTGGTAAATTCATTGAGCATATGACTTCAAATAATAATGAATTAGCTGTTGCTACCCCTCCAAACCTGAATACATATTTCAACCCCAAAAGTGGCAGATTCTCCACAATTGACCTACAAATTGTTTCATTAAAATTTTTGAATAAAATTTACATAAATAAAATTGATAGTCTATGTACTGACCACTTTGCTATAGTTTGCTCCCTAAATGAACCTGCTGAAACTATATCTCATACCTCCAAATATATCAACACTAAAGCAAATTGGTCTATGTTCCAAAATAAGCTAAATGATGAAATTACAAGTTTCACCCAAATTTCATGCATTTCTAACACAACAGTTGACACACATGCTGAAGCCTTGACATCTTTACTAATAAATACAGCTAATCATGCTATCCCCAGGACAACACCTAAGAAAACTTTCCCTAAACAAATTCCTAAAGCATGATGGACAAATGAGTGCCTAAATAAATGGAGAATAAAAAAGGCAGCTAGGACAGAATTCAAAAAGAAACCATCACCTACTACATATTTAAAAAAATTACAAGCAGAATCTAATCTTAAAAGGACTATAATAGATGCTAAATATAAATACTGGAATAATTTTGCAAATAATCTCTCCAGAGAAACACATGAGCCAATTATACACAAAGTTATCAGCCACATCTGTGGGAAAAAAGACTTCCCCCAACCTACTCCTGTATGAGCTTATACATAATAATACCCATTATGACAATGATAATGAAAAAGCTAACCTATTTGCAACTCTTTTTGTTAATAAGCTAACATCAAATAATCAAAGCAAACTGTCCCCAATTCCTATGAACCCAAGTTACCAAACACGCCGAGGATCCGAGTACATAACTAATCCATTCTCAATCCAGGAATTGAATAATGCAATACATCATATTAGGACCAAAACTAGCGGCAGCTATGACAATATACACCCTACATGGATAAAGAATCTCACACCTTCATACAAACAAGAACTGCTAAATTGTTATAATCATGCTTGGGCATTTTCTATGTTCCCCAATATATGGAAATGTTCGTCCCTCCTAAAAATCCTAAAGAAAAATAAACCCAAAGATAACCCTGAGTCTTATAGGCCCATAATGATTACTCCTGTGCTGGGGAAAATAATGGAGAAATGATCTATTGCAGACTCCTCTGGTTTGTTGGGAAAAATAATATGATCCCTCACACTCAAACTGGATTCAGGAAACACCACTCCTCAACAGATGCTTTCATTTTGCTAACAAATGCAATAAATGAATCTTTCTCAAAAAATAATGTCCTAGTTGCAGCTTTCCTAGATTTTGAAGGGGCATATGACAATGTGAACCACCAAATCCTTTTAAACAAACTTGCAAACCTTGGAGTACCCCCTAAGCTAGTATCTTTTATTAAATCCTTCATAGAAGTGCGAAGTTTCATTGTTTGTGTTGGTTCAGCCTCTTCACCCCAAAAGACAATAACCAAAGGCCTACCTCAGGGAGCAGTCCTAAGTTGCCTCCTATTTGCCCTATATCTCTGGGACATGAACCTACCCCACACGAATCTGCAATATGCTGATGATCTGGTGCTATGGTCATCTGGCAACACCTTTCAGATAGCACAGTCAAATCTGCAAAAGTCACTTTTCCAGTTTGAAAAATTCTCTCAACATTCCAATTTACCCATTGCACCCACCAAGTCAAAAATAATCCAATTTCACTGGAAGCGAAACCATGTTAATGCAAAACTAACTCTAAATAAAACAACTATTCCAGAAGATAATCATATTAATTACCTAGGTCTCATGCTTGACCAAAAACTTAATTTCCACCTCCACATTTCAAACACAATAAAAAAATGCTATAGAAAAACAAATATACTAAAAAGACTTCTTTCCACACCCTGGGGCTGTAAGGAGAAAACCTTACTCCAGTTTTATAAATCACATATAAGACCCCATATTGACTATGGACTCATCGTCTATGGTGCATGTGCAAAGACCCAGATGCAAAAAATTGAAACAACACAAAATGATATAATACGTCTCATATTTGGTCTTAGGAATCCCACAAGCACCAAGTTTCTGCTTATGGAGAGTGGATTAACAACAATAAGGGAGAGACGTAGCTTTCTCTTGACAAAACATCTTACAAAAATTGAATCAAATAGCCCACATACACTACATAATTGGTTAAGAAATCCAGCTATGTATAGAGGCATTGCAGATGAGTATGCCAATATTCAGAAGAAGTTCCCCATACCAGCAAAGTCTATTGCACCTACTTTCCCTTGATCCCCCCCATGGAATTGGTCAAGTCCCATAATAAATAATGACTTCTCAAAGTGGAATAAAGATTTAACCCCCATTGCTTTTGTCCAGAAAAAATTTGCAGAACTTAATACTATTACCTATAAAAATCACTTCCAAATATTTGTTGATGGGTCAAAAATGAATGAGAAGGTTGCAAGTGGTGTTTTCCTTCCTCACCTGAAAATTGCAATGGGCAAGAGATTATATAATAATTTATCTATAATGTCTGCTGAGTTAAATGCCATAATCATGGCATTAGAACACCTTAAGGAAAACCAACCTTTGATTGCAAATTCAAATAATATGATCATATATTCCGACTCTCTATCAAGCCTTGAGTTGCTGGCCTCAGCTCCTCAATATAAGTTGGACATTGACACTTATCATTGTCTCAGTATTATAGATAATCTTGCTTTAAGTGGCATAAAAACTTATTTTCAGTACATTCCTAGCCACTCTGGCATAAGTGGTAATCATCAGGTTGATGAAATAGCAAAAAATGCTATAAATATTGACCAGCCAAGTGGGAGACCAATCCCAATTAGAGATATTTACCGATGGAGGCTATCAGATATTAATTTTAATAAGATTAATCCTATCTTTTCCCCTTTCCCAATAAGAATCTTTCTAAAATTTATCATAGAATTCGTTCTGGAACAAATGGACTAAATTTCCTTGCATTCTCATATAAGTCTTCTAATTCAAGTGATTCAATTCCCCTGCCCCTCTTTGCAGGCATTGTAATATGAATAATGAAACAATTGACCATTGCCTATTTGAATGTAATATGCTGACGTCTGCACAACATACCTTGCTTTGTAAACTGTTAAAATGCTTCAAACGCCACAAAATCTCACTATCAGCCAAGAGCCTAGCCAACTATACATGCACACAGAGCACAGAAATCGATATCTATCATCTTATATTTGAACTCCTTGAGTCAAAAGATCTACTGAAAGATATCTGACAATATCTAATAAATAAGAGACAACCAAGCCAGTAGCTCTGTAGCCCACAGAGTGAAACAAAAAGAAAAGGGCTAAATAGTATTAACTGAATAGCCCGCCTGCTGTGAATTAGAAGAAGAAGAAGAAGGATATTAAAGTTATATGAATTAAAACTTGAAGTAGAAAAAAGTCAATTTGAAGTCATTTATCTTTGTGAGATATGTCCAGAAAGTTTTAGTATCCCATTAGAAAACAGACACATTGAAGTAAGTGGGTATATATTCTTCTCAAATTTGGATAGACGTAGGTAAGGTGTTAAAGTTTATGTGCATGATGACATTGATTTACTTCTGTCCAGCTCCAGTGTGATTATGAACCATGGATTGAAAATGTGTTTGTGAAACTGAATTAGCAGGATAAAAACTTTCTAATTGGCTGTGTATACTCTGTGTATACCTCTGCCCCTGATAGAAACGTGTGTGAAATTGCCCTTGCTAATCTTATTTTGAATGCTAAATCTATAAGAGCTGATTCATTTTTTTTTTTTTGCTCCTCATTTTTGTCATCCATAATTGATAATTTCCTTTTACAGTCTGTTAACACCTCAACTCTGAGCATCCATAATCAACTAACATAACGGCAATATTTAGAGAATTATTGACAGACCTAGAAAGGAAACACCTCCACGTTAGTGTCTTAAAATATTCGAAAACTTTACTGTATACCCCCCAAAAGAGCAAGAAATAAAAATAAATGGGCTAAATACAAGAAAACTTAACAAAAAAGGTTTTCATCAAGTATAAACTAGCAAAAAATTGGGTGGAAACGTTGGTCAGATCTACCTTCACTGAGTATGAAGAAAAACTAGCTAATAATAGCAAAGACAATTTAAAAGCCTTCTAGAGATATGTGTGCTACAGAAAACCAGCCAGGCACCTCATACCAGAGATGACCTTACCAAGTGGGGATAATATAACACTCTCAACTGAGCTAGCAAAAGAACTTAACCAATCTTTTTCAATAAATTTTTGTGAAGAAGACCCCTATGGGCAACTTCCAAATCTACCAGCTAAGCATGTCACTACCCCCATGCCCAAGACAATATTCACAACTGAAGAAGTCAAAAATGGTTATCTAAGATTGATATAACTAAAGCAAGAGGTCCTGATGGAATCCATCTAAGGGTCCTGAAAGAAATGGCAAACCAGATAACCTCCCTATTGGCCAACATCTTTAAATACAAGTGAAGTCACCAAAGATCAGAGATCTGCTAATGTGCTTCATGTATTCAAAAAAGGAAAGCATAAAGATGCCAACAACTACAGACCTATCAGTCTGACATCTGTACCCTCTAAGATAATGTAAGGCATGGCAATGATGCCATCATAAATCACCTGACAGCCAATAACCTTTAGCCCAACTGCCAACATGGTTTTGGAAAAGGCATGTCAATAGATACAAACCAACTTGATGCTTATGATGACATTACTAAGCTTATTGATAAAAGGATAGCAGTTGATTTTCTTCTACTTGATCAGGCTAAGGCATTTTAGAAGGTTCTTTATCATAGACAGAAGCTAAACCTAGAATACCATTAATTAATTAAATAAGTTGTTGACTGAGTTACAGCATTTCTGACAGACAGAATGCAGGTTGTTGTTCTCTCAGCTTTTGATGGCTCACTAGTTTATTGCAACCAGTGAAGAGTAGGGTACCTCAGGGCACTTGGCTTGGCCCAACTTAATTCAACATTTATATTAGTAATATCCCTGATTGCACAAAAAGATACATGACCTTTTATGTATCTTTTATGTATCTCCAAGCTTGTGGGGGTGGCAAATACTGCTGAAGCAAGAGCCTCTCAGTAGGAAGACCTGGATAATCTACCAAACTGGTCAGAAAAATGGCTACTACAGTACAATGCTAAAAAAAAAAAATGCAAGGTGCTCTACCTAGGACCCAATAACTGTCAGCAACATTACACACTAAATAACCAGTCTTTGCAGCCACTCCAATCTAACACCAGTAGGTGAAGAGTGCAATCTTGGTGCTATAGACAAACCTGGGGAAACCAAGAAAATTACCCAACAAATGCTAATTCAATAAAAAAAACCTGTACACCTCTATGGTGCAACCAGCACTAGGCCTGGGGTTTGGTACAATACTCACCTTTCCTCTAATCAAGGGAGAAAAATAACTCCTTGGAAGTGTGTACAACCAAAATACTTTACTATGAGAGGTTTGCAGCATTGAAAATTCCAATGCTTGTTTACTGAAGGAAAAGGGGTGATATCACAGCTTTAAAGCATCTGCAAGTCAACCTTAGCTCAAACCTTCTTCCTATCAACCCCAACCAGAAAACCTGGGGAAACCAAGAAAATTACCCAACAAACTATCAACCAGAGAAAATGCTACTACTTCTTTTTCACCTGTGTTGCTCCACTTTGGAACTTCTTAAGCAATCAAACCATCCAATCTCAAACCATGGGTCATTTAAACATGTTGTGGACAGAGACTTGGAGCAGAGGGGATGGCATCTACACTGAGACATCCTAGAGTCTTCAGTCAAACTTTGAAGTCATCACTGGCAGGTATATCACAAGGAACCTTCCTTTTACACCTGCATAATGGAATTTAAGCTGATTTAAGATGTTGTTGCAAAGAAGGTTTCATTTTTCTTCAATTGTCCTCTTTAATATTATGTTTAGTGTGACATACTTTGTAAATCTTATAATGCTTCTGGTATACATAAATAAACAAATGTTAAGTTTGATAGAAATTAAAAAAAAAAAATTGACTGAAAGTAAGGAGCAACATTAAAACTTAAAATGAACAGAAACTATTATGTATACAACAGGGGTCACCCCCTCCTCAACACCTTGCTCCTTGCACTAAAATTTGAATTTTGTCCCAATTCTTTAAGAATTACTCCTGAAACAGAAGGGTTGTTTAATTAAAACAATGAGAAGTTTTTTTAAAAGTACTAAAAAACTTTAGTGTAAAGAGTGAGGTGTTGAGGAGGAGGCAACCCTCTTCATATACATAATAAATTCTGTTGTTTTAATTTTAATGTTGCTCCTTACTTTCAGTTGAAATTTTCAGTTTCCTTTTTTTTATTTAATTTGTGATCGTTTTTTAAATAATCCCAGGAAATCTGGCCCCACCTCCTCAGAGAAATCCCCCTCCCTATGGAAATACCCTCTAGATAATTCAATTCCTGCAAAAATTCACCCCAGACAATTACCCTTAATAACTCCATGCATAAAATTGAGACAGAAAAGAGAAAGCAAGACATATAAAAAGAGTTGTGTATAGGAATTTGGGAAATTCCTCCACTGTATAGTTTCCACTGACAAGTTCACCCCCTGAGAACTTCCCTTCCATGGAAAAAAAACCCACAGAAAATTTGTCCCTGCTCCACCCAAAAATGTATACATACTTTCCAATAACAAATACTAAGCATACACAATGGGCAAATTTTATAACTTAAAGACCATTACCCCAGAGCTGTGGGGGGGGGGGTCATGTTATATACAAAGGCATAGTTATTAGGCCTTTCAACTATGATGAACAAAATGGCTATCTCAAAATTTTGACTGGATGATTTTGGGGAAACAGGGGCAAGGGAGGGGTGCCAAAAACCACATGGAAAAGCACTATGAAACAGCCAAAAACCTCAATGCCCAAAAAAGGCTCCAATAAGTGCTCAGTGGAAGGGTGTGCTTTGGATGAAAGTTCGAATGCAGTACAACGTGACGAATGTAACTCCTGGCTTTGTGCTGGGTGCCTCTTGATGTCTGATACAGAGTACAACATATTCAACAAAATGAACCAAAGACTTAGAAGTGTTTGGGTCTGCCCCTTGTGCAAAACTGGTGGTAGCAAACAAACTGTCTCAGACATTGTAATAACCACATTACAAGAATACAGAAATGAAATAAGGGGTATGTTTGACTCATTCAAACAGAATATGAGTAATTCTCTGGACTCTGTCAAAGCCAAAATCAACAATCTTGAAGAGAGTATAAAAAAAAGTTTCTGTGGTGGAAGTCAAGGACATTGTAATCTGTGTTATTGCTGATAAACTAGAAGCCAACATTTGCCAAATAGTCAGGCAAGAACAAGACTGGTTTAACAGATGTCTGAACCTCATTGCTTATGGTGTACCACCTCAGAAAGATGATGCCAAATTCATACATGCATTCCTGAAGCAGAGTTCAAAATAGACATGGGTGTTATTTCAAACGTTTGGCGCCTGCCAGGAGGGTAAAACCATAGTGCGCCTGCATCATCAGCCACCACAAGGCCTGATCCTATCTTATTCTCTCCATCAATTTGGGCAAACAGAGAGCAGAAATCTTGAAACTTTCCCAAACAAAAAAAGGCACTATTGCCTTTTATGCAGATACCTCTCAAGAAGACCATCAGAAAAGAAAAGAATTGGTTGAAAAGATTAAAAAAAGAAATACTGCCAGTGAGCAGAACCTGGGAATAAGAAACAGGGCCATTGTGGCCAAAAATGGGCTGCCCTTGGGACACCCAGTACCAAAACAGACGGGGCACTAGATGTGGCACAAAGTGACACAAATAGGGAGCAAGAGGTCATTTGCAGTGAAATGAACTTGAGCTTCACCAGAACTGAGTTACTGGTCTCAATGGACAAAGTTTTTGAAACCACGTGTTTGGGCAGTGAGAGCAAGAGTGACAACATTGGCAATGAGAGCAGTGGCAAAAGTGAAATCAAAATCAGTCACTCTTGTGCTAGCAGTAATACTGCTAAAATAATAAACACAAACAAAAAAAAAACTTCTATAAAAGTCCATGTTTAACACAAATTCTGATACTCTTGCTCCAAAACTTAATGAACTGCAGGCTGTGGGTTTTGATCTTGATATAGACATTATTTGTGTTTGTGAAATTTTCCCTAAAATCTCAGTGTCAAAATTGGAAGAATCTCATATCCAAACCCCTGGATTCAGTCTGTGTAGCATTTGGATAACCCCAAGAGTTGGAGAGGAGCAGCAATATATTGCAGAACTGGACTAAGAGATGAAACTGTGAGTTACCCTTTTATTTATTCTGATAGTAGATGGGTTGAGTATGTCTGTTTGAAACTCCGCATTGGATCTGAATCATTTATAATAGGTGTTGTTTACCATAGTCCATCTGCCCCTGATCAATTTATTTCACACCTAGCTGTATCTGATCTCACATCTAAGATGAATACCCATGAGCATTCAACAATCTTTTTCTTAGATTTTAATATGCCTGACGTTAAGTGGATGGAAAGTATAGGATTCCCCCCTGAAATTAGCCCCTCCTGTGTCACTACTAAATCCCTCACTGACAGCCTACTGACATGGATTATTGACCAACCAGCACAATTCAGGCACCAGCAACAACCCTCCTTACTAGACTTAGTTGTGACAAATGACCCTGAGCAAATCATTTCTACTTCTATCACCCTGCAATTGGAAACAGTGACTATATTTGTATCTTGACTGAGATACAGGTGAACTTCAAGAAGGAAAATAAAGTAAAAAAAATCCTTTACAGATTTGAATTGATACAGCAGGACCTGTCAAAGGTATAATCAGAGTGTGGTTGACAGTGGTAACATAGAAAAAAGCTGTGAGGCACTTAAGACAGTAGTTCTAGCTACAGAAAACAAACATACATGAGTATACTGGTCATCCTTGCCAAAAACACTTCCCTTCCTACCCAAAGAAGCTAAAAGGGATAGAAGGAAGAAGAAAAGAGCATGGGACTAGATACATAAAGTACAGATGTGATAACCACTATGACACATTCAAGAAATGCAGAAACAGGCTAAAAATTTTGACTCAGAAGACTGTAGAAGTCCATAAGGAGGCAATTGCAGCTGATTCAAAGCAGAATCCGAAGGGGTTCTGGCAACATGCCTCAGCAGCTAATCCCTCTAGACATGACATCCCAAACCTCATGAAAGAGGATGACACAAAGGCCCCAGAGGCTAAAGAAAAAATATATTTGCTCAACTCTAGCTTTGGTACAAACTTCTCCACTCAACCCATAGCAAACCCTCCACCCACTTTACCAGAGCAATCAATCCAAGAGCCTATGTACATTACAACTATAAGTATAGAGAATGTTCTGAAAAGGCTTAAAAGACTGGATGCAAATATAGCTGCTGGGCCAGAAAACCTATGACCAAGACTATTAAAAGAAGCAGCTGAACAAATTGCTGAGCCATTACCAGTGATGTTTGGGATGTCACTCACTTCCAAAGTGCTCTCAAGTGATTAGAAGCAGGCCAACATCAAGCCCATCTTCAAGAAAGGGAAGAAAGGACCAAGCCAGTAATTATTGCCCTATAGTCTTACTTCTGCTGTATGCAATATCCTTGATGACACACTGGTCTCTCACCTTGAAAGAAATCAGTCACTTCTCAAAAAGTCAGCATGGTTTATGTAAAGGTTGCTCAATTGACATAAACCTCATTGAATCATATGACTTTGTGACCAGACTCTTGGATGATGGCCTTCTGGTGGATGTCATATTGCTTGATCAAGCAAAAGCCTTTGACAAAGTACAAAATCAACTTCTTCTCCTGAAACTGGAAGCATACAGGGTCCATGAGGATATAGTTGCCTGGATTGACGCCTTTCTTACTGGAAGAACTCAGAGGGTAGTAGTTTAAGACACCACTGGCAAAAACTGTTTATTCTGATGAAATTCCCGTCATTAGTGGAGTTCCACAGGGCACAATCCTGGGGCCCATGTTGTTCAGCCTATATTTTAACAACTGTACACCTCACCTGAAAAACCACTGACACAATATGCTGACAATTGCAAGCTCTTAGGACAGGCCCAAATTAGCCCCAATCACTCAACAATGTAAGAAGATTTAGATGAACTATCTAGTTGGTCATCTGACTGGGGTTTGCAGTTCAGTGTATCAAAATGCAAAGTCCTGCATCTTGGAAACAACAACCCTAGACAACCTTACCATATTGGAAATGACCTACTTGAAGCTGTAAGTGAGAAGGACCTGGGGGTTATTGTTGACAACAAACTCAAGTTCCACAGACACACACAAGCCCAAGTTGCTAAAGCAAACCAAGTCATAGGGCTCATAAAATAAACACTTACCACCAGGAAGCTGTCAAGGTCAAGAAGCTGTACAAAGCTATTCTACATCCACACATGGAATTTGGAATGACCCTAGCATCTCCCCATTATAAAATGGACATTAAAGCAAAGTGTCCAAAGGCAAGCAACAAAGCTCATACCAGCCTTGCAAGACAAGCTGTATGAGGAACACTTTGTGTCCTCAAACTCCCCACCCTAGTCTATTGAAGGAAGAGAGGAGACACAATTACTAATGGCAAACTGCTAGAAAATGACCTCTCAAGTCATGTTTCTCTTCATCCCTTACAAGTATAACAAGAAATCACACAAAGAAGCTGCAAGTCCCCCATTACCATCAACATGAGCACCAGCACTTCTTCTCTGTACATGCCATTATTCACTTGAACAGTCTCTCCAAAGCCACCATCCAGTCCCAAACCATAGAGCTATTGAGCCAAGTCACTCCTTACTTACAGTTTGTTACCACAAACTGTTTGATAAAGAAAAAAATTGTATAGTTGCAAAAAAAGACAAAGAAAGTCATTAAATGAAGTCTAAATAAGGATAAACCCTTGAAACATATTTGGCATACATTTAATAATGGCAATTTTTTATCCTTCACCATTTTTTTTAAAAAACATCTTTTAAATTTTTGGGTTACTATGAGCTGTTTTGAGCATTTATAGGGCTTTAAGGGCTCAAAATGTAATTCCCCCCAGAAGCAAATTAATAAATTATGAAAGAGCATAAAAAAGGCATCAAGTGATATATCTAATTTTATCCCAGCTAAATTATGCTGTAAACTACAAACTTACTGGCTAATCTAAAATCCAGTTTATACATAAGTGGGATCTTAATAGCCAACTAGTTAGGGCAAAAGGTAAATTTTTGTTATTCATATTATTGACTTACAAATAAAGTAAACATACCAATCAATGCCTTTTTTATGCTCTTTCCAAATATAATATTCATTTTTGCCAGAAATGAATTATAACCCCACCCCTATATATACCAATTCAGAGTATATATTTACAAATTAGGGGTGGGGGTAAATTTTATTTCTAATGTAAATGAGAGGTAAGCTTAAACTTTCCCCCCACCCCCCTTAATGTACAAATATATACCTTGAATTGGTATATATAGGGGTAGGGGTTAAATTCATTTCTGACAAAAATGATTATTATATTTGGAAAGAGCATAAAAAAAGGCATCAAGTGGTATGTTTACTTTATTTGTAAGTCAATAATATGAATAACAAAAAATTTATTGGGTAAAAAAACAGCATGCATTTGAGCAAAATTATGTAACCCAGATTTACCTGTTACCAAAATTTGGTAACAAGCAAAATCTTGTTACCAAATAGGCATTGAGAAGAATTATATATATCAATGAATAGCTAAAAACCTAAGCAATGGATCAAGTTATTATTACAATTATTTAAGATCAAACACTTGAAATTATTAGTTTATTGGCTTACCTAGAAGGACCTCTTTTTGGAAATTAATTAAAAAAACTTTTTCCACAAAATAAGTTTTTCAAAGAAAAGTAAAGAACTCCATTAAACAAAAAATGAGCAAAAATAAAATCAAATAATCTACCAAGCATGAAACTACCACAAATCAGCATCAATAAATAAATAAAACCCAAAACAAGCAGAAATTACAATAAATAACCAAGTCAAACTCAAAACGAGCAGAAATTAACATAAGTTGGGCTCAAACCCCTATGTCTCCCCAAGGCCAGAACATAATTTGCACTTTACTGAAAAAAGTGTAAATGTTTTTACTTTTATAACTTTAATAAATCAAATAATTTTAAGATTTTGATTACTAAATATCAATAAATGTATATTAAACTGACAATGCACATTCATTTGTATTTTTTTTCAGTAAAGTGCACATTATGTTCTGGCCTTGGGAAGGCACAGGGGGTTTTGAGCCCAACTTATGTTAATTTCTGCTCGTTTTGAGTTTGACTTGGTTATTTATTGTAATTTCTGCTCATTTTGAGTTTGACTTGGTTATTTATTGTAATTTCTGCTCATTTTGGATTTCATTTATTTATCAATGCTGATTTGTGGTAGTTTTCACACTTGGTAGATTATTTGATTTTATTTTTGCTCATTTTTTGTTTAATGGAGTTCTTTACTTTTCTTTGAAAAACTTATTTTGTAGAAAATTTTTTTTAAATTAATTTCTGTTCATTTTATATTGACATAGTCTTTTCAGAGAAAAAGAAAATAATACTTTAAATCTTTTCGTTTTTTTTTAAGAATTTATAGTTTGGCCTGCTATTTGTATGCTGGAGAAAATTTTTTAGCAATTTTTAACAACATACACCCTCTTAAAAATCTGGACACAAATAGTAGTGTTTAATTTAGTTTCATACCTCCTTTAGTTGACCTGAAATGGAAAATCTTGATACTATTTGCAAAAAAATCTGTTTACTTTCTTTGATAGCTTGGATACACTTATGCTATTTTGATTTGGCTAAATTTTAAGAGCAGAAGCAGCCCCAAAAGTTTGAACATAATACCCTCAGTCATTCTTGGGATACTGCTGAGATGCCTTATTGGGAATTATCATTAACACAGTGCATTTTGATTTAATTTTATGGCAACATTTAGTATTTAAACATAAAGTCAAATGAGAGAGTGGGCATGGAGGGGGATTAGTTTCTCTCCAATCACTTTTGACTATTAAAAAGGGCATCAGCTCTTTCTATTTTCAATCAAATGAGCCCTTTTCGAAGTTCCTACAACAACTCCTTTGATACAAAGTGCCCTGGTCTAAACAACAACAACAAAAAAATAATACATTATATCCACATCAATCTTTACTATAAAAATGTCAAGCCTTCTAATTACTTTTGACTATTAAAAATGGCACTAGGCCTTTTGAATTCTAATTGAATGAGCCTTTTTCAATTTTCTACAACAACACTTCCTATAAACACCTTACAGGGCATAAATTACAACTCTTACCCTAAGGGCTGTGAGGGTGGTTGTCATCCTCTAAGACCTAATTTCCAGAACTTTCAACTATGTTACAAAAAATGGCTATCTCAAAATTTGGATTGGATGTGTCTAGGAAAATGGTGGGTGTGAGAGGGGCATTAGTCTTTGTCCAATCACTTTCAACTATTAAAAAAGGCACTAGCCCTTTCACTTTCCAATCAAATGAGCCCTTTTGAAGTTTCTATGACAACACTTTCAATAAAAACCTTATATGCCCTTAGGGGATAAATTAAAACCCTAGCCCTGAGGGCTGGGTGGGGGAGTTGTCATCCTCACAGACCTAATTTCAAGAGCTTTCTACTATGTTGAACAAAATGGCTATCTGAAAATTTTGATTGGATGTGTTTGGGGGAATGGGAGAGGGGTTAGTTACCGTCCAATCACTTTCAACTATTAAAAAGGGCACTATCCCTCTCAATTTCCAATTGAATGAGCCCCTTTTGAAGTTTTTACGACAACTCAATTATTAAAAACCTTATATGCCCCCAGGGCATAAGATAAAGACCTAATTTCCAGAACTTTTGACTACGTTGAACAAAATGGAAATCTCAAAATTTTGATTGGATGTGTTTGGGGAAATGGTGGGAGTGAGAGGGGGGTTAGTTGCCTATTTCAATAAAAACCTTATATGCCCCCAGGGCATAAGTTACAACCCTTGCCCTGAAGACTATGGGGAGTGTCCTGCTCAAATGTATAATTTCCTGAACTTTAAACATGTGGAACAAAATGGCTATCAAGAAATTTTGATTGGATATGTTTGGGGAAATGGTGGGCGTGGAAGGGGTGTTTGTTGCCTTCCAATCACTTTTGACTATTAAAAAGGGCACTATCCATTTCAATTTCCAATCGAATGAGTCATTTTTAAAGTTTCTACAATGATGCGTTCAGTAAAAGCCTTATATACCCCCAGGGCATAACTTACAACCCTTGCCCTGAGGGCTGTGGGGGAGTGTCCTCCTCAAAACATAATTTCTATCTGGAAATCCAAAACACTGAATAAAATGGCTATCTAAAAATTTTTATTGGATGTGTTTGGGGAAAAGGTGGGCAAGAGAGGGGGGCTAGCTGCCCTCAAAATCACTTTTGACTATTATAAAGGAGACTAGACCTTTGAATTTCAATTGAATGAGCCCTTTTTCAAGTTTCTACAACAAAGATTTCAATAAAAACTTATATGCCCCCAGGGCATAACTTATAACCTCTTGCCCTGAAGACTGTGGATGGAGTGTCCTGCTCAAAGGTATAATTTCCTGAACTTTAACTGCATGGAACAAAATGGCTATCTCAAAATTTTGATTGGATGTGTTTGGGGAAATGGTGGGCATGGAAGGGGTGTTAGTTGCCTTCCAATTACTTTTGACTATTAAAAAGGGCACAAGCCATTTCAATTTTTAATCAAATGAGCCCTTTTTGAAGTTTCTACAACAACGTGTTCTATAAAAACTTTATATGCCCCAAGGCATTACTTGCAACCCTTGTCCTGAGGGCTGTGAGGAGGTTGTCATCCTCAAAGACCTAATTTCCAGAACTTAAAACTACATTTAAAAAAATGGCTATCTCAAAATTTTGATTGGATGTGTTTGGGGGAATGATGGGCATGGGGGAGGGGGGCTAGTTGCCCTCCAATCACTTTTGACTATTAAAAAGGGTACTAGCCCTTTGAATTTCCAATCAAATGAGCCTGTTTTGAAGTTTCTAAGACAATGCCTTTTATAAAAACCTTATATGCCCCCAGGGCAGAACTTAAAACCCTTGCCCTGAGGGTTGTGAGGGAGTGTCCTCCTCAAAAATATTTTTTCTATCTGGAAATAAACTATGCTGAACAAAATGGCTATCTCAAATTTTGATTGGATGTATTTGGGGGAATGATGGGCAAGGGGGGGGCTAGTTGCCCTTCAATCACTTTCAACTATTAAAAAGGGTACTAGCCCTTTGAATTTCCCATCAAATGAGCCTGTTTTGAAGTTTCTAGAACAATGCCTTCTATAAAAACCTTATATGCCCCCAGGGCATAATTTAAAACCCTTGCCCTGATGGTTGTGGGGGAGTGTCCTCCTCAAAAATATATTTTCTATATGGAAATCAACTATGCTGAACAAAATGGCTATCTCAAAATTTTGATTGGATGTATTTGGGGGAATGATGGGCATGGGGGGGGGGGCTAGTTGCCCTCCAATCACTTTTGACTATGAAAAAGGGTACTAGCCCTTTCAGTTTCCAATCAGATGAGCCTGTTTTGAAGTTTCTACAACAACACCTTCTATAAAAACCTTATACGCCCCCAGGGCATAACTTAAAACCCTTGCCCTGCCCTGAGGGTTGAGGGGGAGTGTCCTCCTCAAAAATATATTTTCTATCTGGAAATCAACTATGCTGAACAAAATGGCTATCTCAAAATTTTGATTGGATGTATTTGGGGGAATGATGGGCATGGGGGGGCTAGTTGCCTTCCAATCACTTTTGACTATTAAAAAGGGTACTAGCCCTTTGAATTTCCAATCAAATGAGCCCTGTTTTGAAGTTTCTACAACAATGCCTTCTATAAAAACCTTATATGCCCCCAGGGCATAATTTAAAACCCTTGCCCTGAGGGTTGTGGGGGAGTGTCCTCCTCAAAAATATATTTTCTATATGGAAATCAACTATGCTGAACAAAATGGCTATCTCAAAATTTTGATTGGATGTATTTGGGGGAATGATGGGCATGGGGGGGCTAGTTGCCCTCCAATCACTTTTGACTATTAAAAAGGGTACTAGCCCTTTCAATTTCCAATCAAATGAGCCTGTTTTGAAGTTTCTACAACAACACCTTCTATAAAAACCTTATACACCCCCAGGGCATAACTTAAAACCCTTGCCCTGAGGGTTGTGGGGGAGTGTCATCCTCAAAAACATATTTTCTATCTGGAAATTAACTATGCTGAACAAAATGGCTATCTCAAAACTTTGATTGGATGTGTTTGGGGGAATGATGGGCATGGGAGGGGGGGGGGCTAGTTGCCCTTCAATCACTTTTGACTATTAAAAAGGGCACTAGCCACTCCCATTTCCAATCAAATGAGCCCTTTTCAAAGTTTCTATAATAACTCCTTTGATACAAAGTGCCTGGGAATGTTTTGGGGGAATGATGGGCATGGGGGGGGGGGGGGGCTATTTGCCCTCCAATCACTTTCAACTATTAAAAAGGGTACTAGCCCATTGAATTTCCAATTGAATGAGCCTGTTTTGAAGTTTCTACATCAACACCTTCTATAAAAAACCTTATACACCCCCAGGGCATAACTTAAAACCCTTGCCCTGAGGGTTGTGGGGGAGTGTCCTCCTCAAAAACATATTATCTATCTGGAAATAAACTATGCTGAATAAAATGGCTATCTCAAAATTTTGATTGGATGTGTTTGGGGGAATGATGGGTGTGTGGGGGGGGGGGGGCTATTTGCCCTCCAATCACTTTTGACTATTAAAAAGAGTACTAGCTCTTTGAATTTCCAATTGAATGAGCCTGTTTTGAAGTTTCTACAACAATGCCTTCTATAAAACACCTTTATGCCCCCAGGGCATAACTTAAAACCCATACCCTGAGGGTTGTGGGGGAGTGTCCTCCTAAAAAACATATTTCTATCTGGAAATCAACTATACTGAACAAAATGGCTATCTCAAAACTTTGATTGAATGTGTTTGGGGGAACAATGGGCGTGGGGGGGGGGGGGGGCTAGTTACCCTCCAATCACTTTCAACTATTAAAGAGGGCACTAGCCACTCCAATTTCCAATCAAATGAGCCCTTTTCAAAGTTTCTACAACAACTCCTTCAATACAAAGTGCCCAGGTGGAGAAAAAACACATTGTGCCCACATTGTTCTTTACTTAGGCAGTGCTAGCTTGCTGCCCGTGGCTACTAATATCTTATATTTAGGCTATTAATATCCTATTTTGATGTATATATCCTTTCAGTGTTTCAGTTAAATTCCAATATTAGCAGAAAGCTGATTTTCTTCTGATTCTAAAAGTACAACTTTTATAGCCTAGCTTGATAAATAGATCACAAATATTAAATATAATTTTTTCTTTTCAATTTCTTGTCAAAACAGAACCACATTTGTAATTTATGCTGTCAAATTATTGGTGAAAATTTCCCCAAGAAGGCAGGGCTACCCTCACATTGTTACTACCCTCACATTGCATCATGCTGTAGTAAAATAGGAATGGTCCAAAAACCCAACTCTATATTTCCAAATTACCAAAGAAAAGTGGCCTTTCCCAAAGAGGTCTTTTAACTCAAGTGGGATCTTAATAGCCCACTAATTGGCTAAATCTATGGTGTATACAGAACCCTATTAATTGCCAATTTAAACTCAAGTTTACATAAGTGGGCTCTTGATAGGTAATCAAGTTTACATAAGTGGCCTAACTTGTTAGCTAATTCTGTAATTTATTTGGGACTCAGTATACTTATTTGTAATTTATAAGTAAACTTATAGCCTATGTAATTTATTTGGGACTCAGAACCCTATTAATGGCCAATTTAAACTCAAGTTTACATAAGTGGGCTCTTGATAGGTAATCAAGTTACATAAGTGGCCTAACTTGTTAGCTAATTCTGTAATTTATTTGGGACTCAGTAAACTTATTTGTAATTTATAAGTAAACTTATAGCCTATGTAATTTATTTGGGACTCAGAACCCTATTAATGGCCAATTTAAACTCAAGTTTACATAAGTGGGCTCTTGATAGGTAATCAAGTCTACATAAGTGGCCTAACTTGTTAGCTAATTCTGTAATTTGTTTGGGACTCAGTAAAGTTCTACAAAATCATATTATTGAGTAAGGACTAAAGTGAATACACCATTCAATGCCTTTTTTTTATGCTGATTATGAATATAATAAGCATTTCTATCAGAAATGAATTTCAGCCCCCCCCCCTATATATGCCAATTCAGGGTTAGGTTAGGTATAGCCTATATAGGGGGGGGGGCTGAAATTCATTTCCAATAGAAATGCTTAGGCTATTATATTTGTAATCAGCATAAAAAAAGGCATCAAATGGTGTATTCACTTTAGTTCTAACTCAATAGGCTAATATGATTTTGTAGAACTTTACCTGGGACTCTATTGATAGCTGAATAGTTGACTAATCTGGACTAAAGTGAATATAGCCTATACCTATCCTAGGCTACTGTAGCCCCTAACCACTCCTTCAGTGTATGACTATGTAGTAGCCCCAAACAAAATCCAGGTAGTTCTTGCCCCCCTTCTTTCTGTGATAATACTAGTCTAAAATGTAGCCTCAACTTTATTCAAATTCAGCCAGTAGCCTAGGCCTAGTTGGCAGCACAATCTTGACAAATCTGCAGTTCAGTTGGAATCAGCATCCAGCTGACAAGTGACAACCAACAAAGTCCATTTAGGTAAAAAAAAAAATATTTACCCTTTCTTATCACCCATTGTCAGTGGATGTATCTTTGTAAAAATCTAAAACCAGGAATCGTACAGGCCTACTAGTTTTAGGCTTCTAACAATCCAAAACGCAATGATTCAGCAGATTATGCTTTTCTTCTTTAATTGCACAAATCGGACTTGCATTCTCATGCTCACAGTGCCACATAGATTGCAGGGCCATCTCTAGCAACAAAAACGTTTCTTTTCCGTGGTTCAAAATTTTTTTTTTTTTATCAAAACTTATTTCTACAAAGCACAACTATTGGCATAATAAACTTGACTCCCCTGAAAAATCATAAGGAACTAGGAAATAGCAAACACAAATTACTTATTCTTCTTCTAATTCACAGCAGGCTGTGAATTAGCTACTTTTGCAAAACCCGGGGTTCGGCCCGTTTCTCCTACTTACCTCCCAGGTTCCACGTTCCGTTGATCAGCAATAAGCATGCAAGGACTGGGCACACGTAGCTCATTTCGCAAACTGATTTCCAAATCATCACCGATTTTAAAAGAAATCGACGTCAATTTGAGCTTGAAAATTTTTCTAGTTTTCGGCTCTGATTTTCATCATGATCATTACAAAAAAAATAGGGATAAAAATAAATAGTCAGTCCACTACTGAGCTTCAGAACTAAACTGAGAACTAAGCTGACATCAATCATGCAACTATTCCTATGCCTTCCCAAGGACAGAACATAATTTGCACTTTGCTGAAAAAACATAAGTGCTTTTACTTTTATAACTTTAATAAATCAAATGAAATTAACATTTTGATTATTAAATATCAGTATATATATATTGAACTGACAAGGCACATTCAAAAAAAAATATTTTGTCAGTAAAGTGGAAATTATATTCTGGCCTCGGGGAGACATAAGGATTTTGAGCCCTATTCATGTTAATTTCTGCTCGTTTTGAGTTTGACTCGGTTATTTATTGTAATTTCTGCTCGCTTTGGGATTCATTTATTTATCGATGCTGATTTGTGGTAGTTTCACACTTGGTAGATTATTTGATTTTTTTTTGCTCATTTTTGCTTTAATGCAGTTCTTTACTTTTCTTTTAAAAACTTACTTTGTTAAAACGTTTTTTTAAATTAACTTATGTTCTTTTTATATTGACATAGTCTTTTTAGGGAAAGAGAAAATATTACTTTAAATCTTTCCGTTTTTTTAAGACTTCATAGTTTGGCCTGCTATTTGTATGCTGGAGAAAAAATTTCAGCAATTTTTAACAACATACACCCTTTTAAAAATCTGGACACAAATAGTAGTGTTTAATTTAGTTTCATACCTTCTCTAGTTGACCTGAAATAGAAAACCTAATACCATTTTCAAAAAAATCTGTTTACTTTCTTTGATAGCTTGGATAAACTTACCCTATTTTAATTTGGTTAAATTTTAAGAGCAGAAGTAGCCCCAAAAGTTTGAACATAATACCCTCAGTCGTTTATGGGGTACTGCTGAGATGCCTTATTGTGAATTAGCATTATTAGAGTGCATTTTGGTTTAATCTTAAGGCAACATTTAGATTTAAACACAATGGGCAAATGGGAGGGTGGGCGTGGTGTGAGGGATTAGTTGCCCGCCAATCACTTTCAACTATTAAAAAAGGACATTAGCCCTTTCTATTTTCAGTCGAGTCCTACGACAATTCCTTCGATACGAAGTGTCCTGGTTAAAAAAAATATAATAATAATACATTGTACCCACATCGATCTTTACTAGAAAAATGTCAAGCCTTGCAATCACTTTCGACTATTGAAAAGGGAACTAGCCCTTTCAAATTCCAATCCAATGAGTCCTTTTTGAATTTCTACGACAAGGCTTTCTATAAGCACCTTATATGCTCCCAGGGCATAAATTACAACCCTTTGCCCTGATGTCTGTGAGGGGGTTGTCATCCTCAAAGGCCTAATTTCCAGAGCTTTCAACCACGTTAAACAAATTGGCTATCTCAAAATTTTGATTGGATGTGTTTGGGGAAATAGTGGGCTGTGAGAGGGGCGTTAGTTGCTCTCCAATCATTTTCAACTATTAACAATCTTCTGGCTTAGCCAGAGTCATTTCAACTCCCATAACCAAATCACTAGCGTAGTTGGAAACATTCCAAGCGGGATAATAACCTTCTAGGTTTTGGTCAACCTTCAATCGATGGTGCCATTATATCTTCATTGAAAAATGAATTTTTCCTTGGCATTATTTGAAGTCCTCTGAGGCTGAAAATACAAAGACCGATGAAAACAATAAGTATACAGAGAAATCAGCTAAAAGTCGGAGCGAATCATTAATCAGTTTATTTTGTGTCTCATCCTTTGAGATAATCAAATGAAAAATGCTTTTTGATGCCAACTGAAGATAAAATTTGGATATGTAGCTCAAGGAATAAGGTTTTCAGGAAATAATTATTGATTTCAATCCATATTAGTAAATTGGTTTACTGGGCAAAGAATTGGGTGAAGTATGAAGTGACTGAGAGAGAGTATCCCCCAAGGAGTCCAGATTAGAGAGGCAAAATCTCGGTAACAGGATTACAGCTTGGCCCAGCAATTGTACGCTGAGGGAATTGGCACTCTTTTACGACTTCCCGCAGGGATTATCCACAAGGGACTCCTTCCTCTCATCAAAGGCCAAAACCTCATTAAAACTAATAGGAATAACCTCATATTCCTTTCTAATCTTTTCCAGTCTCACACAAAATTCAATATCTCCCAATTTAATTTCCACTTTACTGAAAAAAAAAAAACAAACAAAAGAAATGAATGTGCATTGCCAGTTTAGTATACATATACTAA
Organism: Artemia sinica; assembly: GCA_027921565.1. Taxonomy (NCBI): domain Eukaryota; kingdom Metazoa; phylum Arthropoda; class Branchiopoda; order Anostraca; family Artemiidae; genus Artemia; species Artemia sinica. The sequence continues at coordinate 46,828,925 of CM051266.1, read as the reverse complement.
TATTTATTCCTTAAAATGTTAATAATATTTGATTTATTAAAGTTATAAAAGTGAAAACGTTTAATTTTTTTTTTTCAGTTAAGCGCAAATGAAGTTCTGGCCTTTGGAAGGCGTAGGAATTTTGAGCCCTACTCAGCTTTGACTCTGTTTTGACTCTGTCATTTATTGTAATTTCTGTTCGCTTTGGGTTTCACTTATTTATCGATGCTGATTTGTGGTAGTTTTACGCTTGGTAGATTATTTGATTCTATTTTGACGTGTGGGTGGGGGGGGGGGGCTGACCTACGCAAAGCCTTAGAGATACAGTTACAAGACCGTTCAGCAATGCTTAACAAAATGACTATCTTAAATTTTGATTAGAAGTGTTGGGCATTGCCCTCCGATCAATTTCTACTATTGAAAAGGGCACTAGCCCTTTGAATTTCTAATCGAATGAGCCCCTTTTGAAGTTTCTACTACAATGCTTTCTATAAAAATCTTATATACTCCCATGCATAACCTACAACCCTTGCCCTGAGAGCTGGGGGGTTATCATCCTCAAAGACTTAATTCCCAGACCTTTTAACTACGCTGAACAAAATGTGTGTCCCAAAATTTTGATGGGATGTGTTGGGGGAAATGGTGGGCGTGGAGGAGGGTAAGTCGCCTCCAATCATTTTCACTATTAAAAAGGGCACTAATCCTTTGAATTTCCTATTGAATGGGCCCTTTTTGAATTTCCTACGACAACTTCAGCGATACGAAGTGCCCTGGTCTAAAACAAACCAAGAAAAAAAAAATAAATATATTATACATTGTGCCCACATCGTTCTCTACTTACGTAGCGCTATTGCGCTGCCAATGATTCCCTGTTCAATTTTTCAATATATTTTATGGACTCTGCAAACTCAGGCTGTCACTTTATAGGGGTTTTGTCGTTTTATCTTTACTGGGGCAGTTTCTAGCAAAATTTCCTGTAGTACCACAGTTATAGCAAGTTAATTCTTCTTGTTTGCACTTAAATGCAATTTTTTTTGGTCCGTGTGATACTGCTTATTTCTATTATACTTTTTATATTGAAATTTCTCTGTGTCCACAGCTTAGTTTCTTATTTTGACCCATTTATCCGCCAACTCCGCCATTTATTCACTTGTTTTCGGGTTATTTCATTTTAAATGTATTTTCAATTCTGTGTTGGTATCTTCTGAAAACTGTTCCATCGTAATTTTTTGGTGCATTTTTTCCTGGTCTTTTTTTCAGTTCTTCGGACTCTTCAAACATGTACATTCACCTGATTCTAGCCTTTTCTTGCAAATCTGTCAGTCTGTATTCAAATTCTCTCCGAGTTTCTGATCTATTTTCGTTTCATTTCTTAAATTTTGGCGTAAGTGTGTTGGAAATAATTCAAAATCGCCTAAAAATCGCATCTTTTAATGTTTGATAGTCGTTCCTGTGACGATTCGGCAACGCCATGGTTGCAGTTTGCATCTTCTGATTTAGCTTATTATATTCACTCATTGCTTCTCCAGCCAATCGTTCAATAACCGCAAATTTTCAAATTAGAAATATATAAATATGTATTTTTGCTTTCTCTCTTCGGTTGAAGGTTTGTGGCGTGCATTAGATTTATTGTAGACAACTGTTGTTGCGTCTGGGAATTTTTCCCTTCAATCATTTCAATCAATGCTTTTCTTTCCTCTCTATCTTTCTCTCTTTCTTTTTTATCTTTCTCTGCTTCTTGTTCTCTAGCATTTTCTGTCTTTATCTCTTTCTTTTCTATCTGTCTCTTCTTTTTGGACCGAGAAATTCATCATTTAAGCCATGTCTACCTGATTGTATTTTATGGACTCCCTGCTGGATCTCGATTCCACACTATTCCTGCTACTCGGTCTGCATTGATCCCTTCTGTCGTCATATTCTGTTAATTTAATTTCTGAGTCTGTCGTTTCTTTATTTATTCGTTCTGTATATGTGTTTATCTCTGACGACAACTCCCTTCGTTCTGCCTAGCATTTGAGGGGTGAGTTTTTCTTGTTTCCCCGCGTATTTAGATAATTTTTTTCTTCATGCATTACAGTCTCTATATCTACTTCGTGCCCTTCGTATTACCGGGTGTACTCTTTCCTGATTGCATTATCTCTATCTTTTTTTTTCTCTCTCTGAGCTTCTGTCCGACATTCCCTCTGTCCGACATTAATTCAAAATTCAGCTAGCCATTATTATTTCAATGCACATCAAAGTACTACCTCGAATGGTCAAATTCACTTCCGGTAGTATATCGTAAAAACTTTTTACGTCTCAATAAGCCGATTGTTTCTCGCAAGCTAATTAGTTACGTGTTATATTAATTCGTAAAATTTTGTTTTATCTGGCTAAGCTAAGCCCATCAAGATTTTAGTTCGTAATATTTTAACTAATTCCATCTTTTTTCCGCGCAATTCTTTACAGTTCACTGCAGTAGGCTACTGTATAGGTTAAGAAAACTCGGTTCTTCGGAAAACTCGGATTATTTTCACTACCGCTATCCCAGGAGTGGTCCTGTTTGTAGATACCACCACTGTTCGTTCTGATGCTTTGGGGCTACTGGATATTTAATCTATAGCGCCACAGTGCCACCACTGGTGGTGCTGCTAGAGTCTAGTAACGTGATTGAGTGATTACAAGGGTTCTACAGTTTCTTCGTGCACTAATATTGCAACTAGTGTGTGTAAAAAACATATAGTATCTTTCAAGGCTAAAAGTATTAGCTAAGAGTGCTACAACCTGCCACCCCCAATATTCTCTCTAACTATCTCTTTGGAGGGTAAACAGAGCATCCTAAAGATACATTAATGACGGTGCTTCTCGAAATCTCTTTTCCCACCCTGCCTGGTTTCGGGGAAAATTATTTCTCACAGCTGCAGAAAATAATTCATGTTTAATCTGCAACTGTCAATTCGGACAAAACATGTATCTACGAACTCTATAAGCGAACCCTCGTAGCAGACTCTGAAAATGGACTTTTTTAGTCTAAAACGAACTAAAACAAAATCACTGTTTTAAGCACAAAGAAAGTTAAACTTCAAACCACTCGCTTCTTTTGAAAAAATGTTATCTAGCAATAACCTAGATCAGAGAGACATAAATAGATTTCAACCCGAAAGTTTACTCCTTATGAAATTACTGGCTAGTCAAGGAGTATTTAGCTTGTCCTTTAAATTAGATCATAAGCTGATGTAATAAAAAAAAAAAAAAAAATAAGTGGGTCATTAATCAGAAAGAAAAGGGACAGAGCCCCAACAATAACCAAGCCAAACTCAAAGCGAGCAAAAATTAATATGAGTTAGAACTGACAACCCTCTTGCTTTCTCAAGACCAGAACATAATTTTAACTGTAGTGAAAACAAAATACATATAAATGTTTTAATTTTTTATTTAAATAGATATAAAATTAAAAATTTGAAGGAATAAATGTCAGTATATGTATAATAAATAAATGAGCATGGATTGTCAGATTAATATGCACATACTGATATTTATTCCTTAAAGTTTTGATAATTTTTTATATATTAAAGTAAAAAAATGAAAATACTCAAAATGTATTTTGTTTTCAGCAAGTTGAAAATCATGTTTTTAGTCTCGAGAAGGCATAGGTTGTCAGCCCTACTCATGTTAATTTTTACTCGTTTTGAGCTTGACTCGGTTATATATTATTATTTCTGTTTGTTTTGAGTTTCATTTATTTATTGACGGTGTTTGTGGTAGTTTGGAAGATTATTTCAATTTAGTTCTGTTCTTTTTTTAGCTTAATGGAGCTCTTTACTTTCTTTAAAATCCTGTGCTGTGGAAAAAGTTTTTGAATTAGTGTCTAGTCGTTTTTTATTGAAGTAATCTTTTTCATGCAGGAAAAGTATTTTATATTTGTTCGGTTTTCTTCTATAAGAATCAATAGTTTTAGCTCTATTTGCACTTTTTGACAACCTGGATACAGTTACACTCTTTCGATTTATTTAAATTGCAAGAGAAAGGTAGTAATAGCAGTAGCCCCGCAAATTTCAACTTATTACTCCAAGTCGTTCAAGAGATATTACTGAGTTGTCTAATTGGCAACTATACACACAGTGCCATTTTGATTTAGTTTTAAAAGAACATTTATTTTTAAGCATAATGGGTCAATTGGATGTTTGTTCCTGGGGGATTGAACATACCAAATATCCCTAAAACAAATAGTTGCTTGGACCGTTTCTAATATGCTGCAACAAAAGTCCTGTCTCAAATTTTTGAATAGATGCGTTTTAGAAAATGCACGGGTTTTGGGGAGAAGGGCTGCTTGTCCTCCAATCTATTTTCCCCCTTAAAAAGGGAACTAGAGCAAAATGAATCGAATTATTTCCTTTAAAAGTCTTAAATATATTTCTAGCTATTATAGAGAGGCACTGCTTATGATATTGCTTACATGCCCTTTTAAAAACCTGTATTCATTTAGATTTTTCGTCCAATTGAAACTCCTCCGAAGCTTCCCCCAAAAGTTTCACCTTAATACTCATTAGTGCCCATGGGTTTCCCAACAGGAGGGTGGAGGGGGGAAGGGGGGTACCCGCCACCCCCCTGGCTGAATGACGGTGTCATATATTTGTATTAATTAAAAAAAACAAACTTTTTTCACAGAATAAGTTTTCAAAGAAAATTAGACCTCTATTAAGTCAAAAATGAGCAGAAATTAAGTCAAATAATCTTCCAAGCGTAAAACTACCACAAATCACTATCAACAATTAAATGAAACTCAAACGTACAGAAATTATAATAAATAGCCGAGTCAAACTCAAAACGAGCAAAAATTAACATTACTAGGGCTGACAACCCCCATGCCTTCTCAAGACCAGAACATAACTTAGGCTTTACTGAAAAAAAATACAAAAACAAATGACTGTGGATTGTCAGTTTGATATAGCTATAAACTCAAAACGAAGTGCCGATTAGACCAGGTAAGCCCCCCCCCCCCCTAAATTCAGCCTATGGGCGCCCATGATAGTGCCTTCTGGTTAGTTTAAAATCTGCCACAATTTATCCTTGTAGGTCTAACTTAATGATGTAGGCCGTTCTTGAGATATTGCTTTGTCACTTTTCGAAATCCACATACTTAAAGTTTGTTTGTGAATTAGGTCAACATCCGCCTAATTATTCATTAAAAGCCTCACCTTAATACTCTTAGCTTGCGTAGTAGCAATAGTTGCAGTTGCAATAGTAGCAATATGAGCATACCACCTTTGGCTTCTTCAACTTCCCCTTCAACACACGTTGAAAATTTCTACTTCATACCATTTCTGATATGTTTCAGAAACATTTCTGATATGTCCTTTTGACAAGATGCGTGGGCATAGTGTGTATTAATTTAGTTCCATAGAGTTTCAGTACATTCCAAATTTTTCGCCTTTATACCCTTATTTTTGTTAGTAGTAGTAGTAGTAATAGTAGTAGAACTACTAGTAGAATATCTAGCTTTAGTGGCAGTAGTAGCAGTAGAAGAAGTAATAATAGTAGCACTAGTAATAGTATGAGTAAAAGCAGTAGAATTAGGACAGAAATATTTCATTTTGGTTAGTTCAACATCCCCCACAACAAGCCCTGCTAGTTTCTACTTCACACACCAAACTGTTTCTAAGGTAGTGCTATTACAGCCAGGTGACAAACTGAATACAGATGGCGTGTTGTGATTCAGTTCATGTTCCTCCCTCAAAATTCCATGAAAATTTCACCTTCATACCTATAGACATAGTTGTAATAGTAGTCACAGTAGTAGTATTGACATTACTAGTAGTAGTATCAATAGTAATATCAGTAGTCCTAGTAGCAGCAGTAGCATTAACGTATCGCTTTTTGGTGAGTTGAACATCCCTCTCATCAAGTCCTGGGAGTTTCAACTTAATACAATTAGCCATTGTTATGACATTGCTGATATGTCCCTTTTGATAATTTATATGTTCACATATTTCTTGTAATTTTTATCTAGATGCTCTTAACTTTACAAGAAGTTTGCAAGTAGTAGTAACAAGGGCACTAGAACTTATGACTTCTAATCAAATAAGCCCTATCCGACCTGAAGTTTATACGATTACCCATTCCGTGAAAAGCTTATATGCCCTTGGGCATAACTTACAGCCCTTGCCCATGGGCTCTGGGGGTTTATGTCCACCCTGAAGACATTGTTATATGTTCTTTAGACTATGATGAACATAATAACTATCTCACAATTTTTGATCGATACGTTTGGGGAAAAAAAGGATGTCAGGGTAGGGAAAAGTTATTTGCCCTCCATTATTTTTGACTCTTGAAAGGGAAGTAGAACTAAAACTTCCCATCAAATGAGCGTCCTATATAGTTCATAGATCACTCCTTCAATAAAAACTTCTTATACCCCCCGTTCATGACTTAAAACCCTTGCCCCCAGACTCTGAGGGGCTATCTCAACCTTAAAGGGCTTTTTATGTGATCTTTGGCTATTTTTTTTAACAATGGCTATCTCAAAATTTTCTATCAGATGCATTTGGGGAAAATAACACGTGTTGAGGGGGGCTGCCCTCTTATCACTTATACTCTTAAAAAGGGCACTAGAACTTTTGATTACTAATCCAATGAGCCCCTTCCTAAGTTTATTTGACAGCCCTCTTCATAAAAACTTAATATGCCCCCTTTGGTAAATTAGTGTTACTAATTACCAAAAGAATCAGTATATTTCTAGGTGGCACTACAATTTAGCTACGATGAAAGTTAAAACATCATTTGCTGCTATTTTATGCTCTTTCATAATACAATTATCGCTTCTGTCTCAAATTGCATCTTGAGCCCTTAAAGGGGCCCCAAAGGTATTTTATATGTTTTATGAAAGATCATAAAAAAACATTAAATGATATTTTCACTTTCGTCCTAGCTAAATTACATTGCCCACTGCGAATTTACCATGAACTTTACCCCCCCCCCCCCCCACCCCCCCTAATGTGCAAATATATACCCTGAATTGGAATCTACCCTGAATTGTTGACGGCAAAGTTTCGAATCGCAAAATTCGGCGCTATTTTTGTGGACGGCATTTGAAAAACTTGAAATGGTAGGAAAACAGTTTAATTGAAAATCAAGTATTTTTTAGGTTAGGTTATAAGTTCTTTGTGGTGGTTACAAAATGAAATACCTTTGGCCCCTTCAACGGCTTAAGATACAATTTGCGACAGAAGGGATTATTGTATTATGAAAAAGCATAAAAATAGGCATAGAATGATGTTTTTTTACTTTCATCCTAGGTAAATTGTAATGAAACCTAGAAATTTACCAGAGAATCTAATAAACTATGGCAAATTATGGTAAATTATGTTCGTAATTATGTTCGATTATAATAAAAAATTTGGAACTTGTACACGGCAACACTGCCTGTCTGTCAATCTATTTGAAAATCCACACATTGCCATATTGGAATCCCCCATAAACATTGAAAGTGTTTTGTTTATTAAAGGTACTTTGTATGGGCTTTTAGGCTATGGGTCAATAGCAGCTCTGGCACAGAACCATTTTCTTTTATGTATATACCGATGGTCCTGGCACTTTGAAACAATTTCCCTCTATTGGGGTCAGATACCTAGGCTATAGCCATTGGCTAGGCCTAAGCTGTATATGGGCAACAAAGCTTTTCTGGTTTGGTTGGTTTGAATTATTTTCTCTCGTAAATTTTTACCAAATCATATTATTGACTTATGAATAAAGTGAATATAGGCCTACCACTCATGCCTGTTTTTTAAAGCTCTTTCCCAAATATAATAGGCTAATCATTTTTGTCAGAAATGAATTTTACCCTCACCCCTATATATCAATTCAGGGTATATATTTGCACATTAGGGGGGTAGAGGTAAAGTTTAAACTTACCTCTCATTTACATCAGAAATAAAATTTGCCCCCCCCCCTAATGTGCAACTAGGCCTATATACCCTGAATTGGTATATATATTCTGACAAAAATTATTATTATATTTGGAAACAGCATAAAAAAGACATCAAGTGTTTATTCATAGGCCTAGGTCAATAATATGATTATGGTAAAAATTTACCTTTTCTCTCAGTAACAGTTGGTTTAAAATACAGATTGTATCAGTTCAGTATACTCCCACTGCCTAGGCTAGCCTATAAGGAAACATTACAAAATTCTGGGAACTACTGTAAAATATTTTAAACTGCTTAGCCTAGACCTACTTTGGATTATTCCTAAATACAGACCATTAAACTTTAACCCTCCTGTCCCATCATAGATAAATATGAAGCCCAAAGTATAAATTATCTGCAGTATGACTCCTTTCTTCCTGCTCCTTTTTTTTCATTTGCTGCTACATTAATAAAAAAAAGAGTTATGATGTTAAAAATTCATTAAATAGCCTACATATAATTAGAGCTGTATTTTTGCCCAATTCAGGGGGGAGAGGCAAAGTAGAGTAGTATACATTCAGGGGTGACATAGCCTAACCAACAGCAGATCCAAATTTTTTTTAGAGGAGGGGGTGCAGAATAGATTGATCCAATAAATGTGCATTAGGAGCAAGTTTAATTTATTTATTTATTTATTAATACCAAAATACTATATAGCTTTAACAAGCTTGTCACACTAAACAATTATAAAAAGTCTATAACAATGTCAATGACATAACAAAAACATATAGTAACTGAAAACATTGAAAACATAATAACTGATTGCATAATAATGCAAACTTGCATTAATTAAGTAAATTACACTACTTCAGACTATGTTAGGGGGGGGGGGGTACATGCCCCCTGGATCTGCCACTGAGTGTAACTAAGTATTTCAGAACATTTTAAAGTAGCTTCCCAAATTCTATAGTGTCTCCTTCTAGTGAGTAGAAGTAAAAAATTAATATCTACAAAATAAAGCCAATTTGAAAATAAGTAAATCAATAAGGTATTGTATACAAGCTTTGCCCAGCACTCTATCTGGCCCCTTTAGAAGAGGAGAAGCTTATATCCTATGTAATTGTAACAGTGGCAACTCATTTTTTTTAAAATGATGTTGAATAGAAAATTAAATGGTACTACTCTTTTGTTATTATAGTATTTAGTTCAGAAGAGGTAATTCACCACTGGTTAAATTTTTAGTATTTTGCCTCTTCTGAAGGAAACAGGCTAAACAAATAAAAGTTTTACTTAAACTTAACTAAGTTTCTTATTTTATGCTATTTTCAAATATCATGGTCACTTTTCTGGCAATACACCCCTCCCACCTGGTGGTCCCAGATATTTCTAAAAAGAAAGCTGAAAAGAAGAACTAAAACAATGAAATTCTTACTTTATAATATTTAGCATGTTTCTGTTAAACAGATTATCATGTTTCTTTCAGTTCTTATTGACATTTACAAATTATTTCAAATAATGTATGCATTTATGACTCTGATGCTCTTACTCAGGCATAATTAAATTTCTTGATGTTGGGAGCACAGAAACTCATTTTAGCAAAAAAGAATGATGTCATCATGGGATTCAATACAACAATGGAATATGCCATTAGGGCTTTATCTGGGACCATCAGAGAAAAAGGAGGTGCATTGTCAGAAAAGCAACTATGATATTTATAAATGGCATAAAATAAGGAATCTATTGGTACTACTATTATTTTATTAGTATCTTTCCTTCAAAAGAGGCCACCCATTAGATATTTACCTGTCACTACACCAGTCTTGTGGTAAACCATGTACTGTGGAAACCAAAGTTGCCTTGTAAAAATGAACTAAATGATGTGGGTGTTACTTAATGATTTAGCATGGCAGACCAAAAAAAGAGGGAAGAAAAAAAAATTAAATCTAAAACAAAACCCACTAAAAAAAAAATATTTATTGGATTCCTAAGAATCAACAAATGAACAAATTTGAGCACTTGGAACGTTTTTTTTAATGAATATATATGAAGGAATTGGTGAAAATATTGGTGAATGATAACATATAAAAGCACTGAATTCAAATTATTGACAGTTTTTTACCTAATAAACTGGCCCCACTAACACTATATATTTATACTACTTCTGAAGGAAACACTATAATAACAAAAAATAAAGCTGTTTCATTTCCCAATTGTGGTCTTTCCAAATTTACCACTCCAGCAATGAACTCAGATATAGCCCTAGGCTGTATTCAAAACTAAAGAAACACTGCTAATGAAATTATTACTTTATTATATACAGCAAGTTTATATTTACAGCAATATAATATACAGTACCTTACCTTCAGTTCCATTATGAAAGAATAGAAGCATGGCTCTTTGTGGTAAACCTGCCAGTTATTTCTTCAAAATTTGGTTGAGGACTCAGGGCCATCCCTTTGTAGATGCCACTCTTGTTGCTCATAGTCACTGTATACACCATGCTTGAATAACGCCAGGGTTTAAGGTGGGATAGTTTGATTGCTTAGGGAGTCTGTTGTGGAGTAGATCAACATTCTTTTGATGGTGCCAAGATGTGCTTTTGCATTTGAAACAGATGAGAGAAAGTGCTGATGGAACTTCAGGTGGGAATTGGCCCTGGCACCCTCCTCCATTGCTGTCAAAGAGTTGCTGGCAGATCTTGGGTTGAGCCCTGAGTACTGTTGTTTACAGTTATTTGTCCCAAGGTGAAGCATCTTGCATTTTTCAGCATTGTAATCTAACAGCTACCTTTCTAACCAGTGTGCTAAGCTATCCAGATGTTCTTGCAGGAGGGTTCTTGCTTCAGCAGTATCAGTTGCCCTTGCAAGCTTGGAGTTGTCCACTTAAAATGTAAATTTTTTTTTTGTGGCAATCAGGGGCTTTGGTAATATAAATGTTGAAAAGAATCAGGCCAAGTCAAGTCCCTTGGGATACTTTGTTCTTTACTATTTGAGGATTGGAATAAACAAGTGAGTCATCTGAGGCATAAACAGCTACAACCTGCGTTTCGTCTGCCAGGAAGGCCATGACCCTATCAATGACTTTTTTCATTTAATTTTTGGCTACCCAGTTTAAGCTTCAGTCTCCAGCATGGGATCTTCTTAAATGCCTTACCCTATTCAAGACTATTTTTGGCTTTTCAGAATCAGCAACATTTCAATGTTTTCCCCTGAGAATTGGTTCTGCCTTTGAGCTATTAAATAAAAAAAAACAGTTTTTTTCAACTATTGGATGCAATCCAACATTTTAATTCTTATGCTGAAAAGCTGAAAAAGGTTGCCAAAAGCTAACTGGCTTAAGAACATGGGTATTTAACAGGCCATGGTATCCCACATCATATAATGGTTAGGCCTTGGCTTGACTTGAAAGACAATCAAACTAGAAAAGTTTTTTTTTTCAACTGAAAGTAATGGGCAACTTTAAAACTTAAAATAAACAAGAATTCTGCTATATACAAGGGGGACCTCCCCTCCTCAACTGCTTGCTCTTTACCCTAAAGTTTAACTATTTGTCCAAATTTCTTTAAGAAAATTTGCTGAAACACAAGTGCCATTGAATTCGAAAAATAAGCTTTCAAAGCACTAAAAAACTTAGCTATTCAGGATTTAAAAGGGGAACAACACCCTTTATGTATGGAATAATTCCTGTTTGTCTTAAGTTTTAAAGTTGATCCTTACTTGAACATAGGCAGCACATTAACAGTCCACCAATCATTAGGATCTGTACTTTATTCTTAGATGTCTGGAAGATGTCTTTCTTTTCATAATCTGTGTCTTTAAATCAAATCATATGATTTTATACAAATATTGTTTACAAGATCTATAAAATGTTTGTTACTGATGATTATGAGCCTGGTTTGCTTGTTTGCTGTGATGTTGTATGTCTTGGGGAAAAAGTAGATAAGGAGTACCTCAGTGTAGTGGAATTTCTCCACCTCTCATGCTGATTTCACATCTGCCAGTCTTTAAGTCATCTAAAATTAAATTGCAATAGACAAACTTGATGTTTGTATTGTGCTGGTGATCACATATTCATCAAAGAGATCTACTATATGTGGTGTCACCAAAATGTGTACAGCAGTGGTCGTTTCTTACAGTTTCAAGTACTGTTTACTCCAAAATGCTAAGACCAAAAAAAGTTTAATTAATCTATTTAGTTATGGGGATCTTAGAAGTTTCAGTTTGATTTTCTAACATGGTTACTTTTGGCTACAGCATTTCATGTTTGGCTGTTATGTTTAACAGTACTGAATTCAAAAAAAATCTCAGTAAACCAAAAAATCTTGTGGCTTAACATCATGTACTTAGATAGGTTTACTTGCTTCTATCCCAAACATATTGCAAGCCAACTGATAATTTTGTTGCTGTTAAGCTTGGTTACACAGTTTTGAAAATGTGTATTTAAAAAAAATAAAAATCCTCTTGAGACATTGCTGGCATATAGGGTGCCAAATCAACGTTTTAATTTCTGAGTCTTTTGATTGTGCAACAAAGCCTGTTGCACAACCTTGCTGCAGCAGGGATTGATTCCTGGGCTGCATATTGTCAAGCAGAGCATCAATTTGCTGTCCTATTACAGGGTTAGTGTATTTGCTTTGTGACAAAAAGGCTGTTTCTTTAACTAAGCTGTCTTAAGCTGTTTCTTCTTTGTAGAATTTACTAATGATGATTGTACTAGTGGAGAGTCATTCCTGACTTCAGTTGTAATCTTAATAGTCAGTTTATACAATCTGAAACACTTTGGATGCTCTTCCTGATTGTTTCCATCTTACCTTAACCAAAAATAAAAATGTCAAAGCAGTCATAGTCATAACATCTAGAAAATTTTGTAAATCATTTGCATAGTTTGCATCACATTCTAGCTTTGCTCTGCCCTTGCATCACTGATTAATGCTAAGTTTGCAAAGAGGATGCAGAGGCAATATGACTGCCTATGGGCAATCAGCCCATGCAATTATATTGCACCTCTGTTTAGCTTCAAGTCCAGTACTAGATGATTTGGTTTTATGATCAGAGGTTTTGCTTGTATATAATCACTCAGGTGTTTTATCAATCAGATTGTGATCAGCTGTTTTGCTTATATATATATAGATATATCAATATTTTCACTTTCAATATTTGATATATGGACTTCAATATTTCTGATCAGTTTTTGGCTCAAACTAATTTTACTCTTGGTTTTGACAAAGTTCACTAACAAAAATTGTAATCAAAGAGTATTTTGCACAATTTTATCCAAACTTTGAATAGTATAAAACAAACTTTAATGACATAAATAAATATCACAGAAACCTAGATTACTTGGGCTCAGGATAAAGAAAAATAAACTATTGGCTATTTTTGGCTATTCAAAATAAGCAACAGTTCAATGTTTTTCCCCCAAGAATTGGTTCTGCCTATCAGCTATTAATAAAAAAAACAGGTTTTTTCAACTGTTGGATTACAATCCAACATTTTAATTCTTATGCCGAAAAGCTGAAAAAGTTTGCTAAAAGCTAATGGGCTTAAGAACATGGGTGTTTAACAGGCCGTGGTGTCCCACATCATATAATGGTTAGGCTGTGGCCTGATTTGAAAGCGAATCAAAAATCAAACTAAAAAATAAGTTTTTTCAACTGAAAGTAAGGAGTAACTTTAAAACTTAAAATGAACAAGAATTAGGCTTTATATGAGGGGTACTTCCCCTCCTCAACTGCTCACTCTTTACTCTAAAGTTTAACTTTTTGTTAAAATTTCTTTAAGTAAATTTGCTGAAATACAAGTGCCATCAAATTGGAAAAATAAGCTTTCAAAGCACTAACAAACTTTAGCTTAGCAATTCAGGAGTTAAAGAGGGGACAACACCCTTTATATACAGAATAATTTCTGTCTGTTTTAAGTTTTAAAGTTGATCCTTACTGTCAGTTGAATTTTTTTTTTTAATTTAATTACAAAACAATTTTGTTATAAGAGAAAAATAATAAAAGCATCGTCAACTAGATGCTAAAGAATTCTACCCAATAACATGCTATATTATCTGGTACTAGCAACATAATTTAAACAAAAGAATAGTTTTACACAATTGGCTTGGCACAGCAAACTAATTGCCAAATTGTGTGGATGTGAGGCTGTATAGCCCTAATAGGTTGTTTTAATACATAAATACATTCTTTCAAAGAAGAATTTTGGAATACTATTGTGGAGATCAATTTGAACACTGTCAAGACATGTTGTTGTAATGCTCAAAAGAAGAAGAAGACTATACTTGTTTTTTCTGATATAAGTATGTAAAATTTTAGCCCAAATGTACCTAGGCCCCTGCAGATGTGGACGTTTCTAATAGACAACCATCTCAATGTGAATGATCAAACGGGTTTCCTTTTGGAAGACCACCAGAATTTTAGCCTCTTTGTAAAATGGGTTCTAACTGTAACTGAAAGAAAAGTATAGCTACATTAAACTAAAAAAGAGCAGAAAGATGGCATGTAATAATTCCAGCTTAAAACAAACAAAATTTAAAATGAATAATCAAGTCAAACTTAAAACAAGCAACAATTACCATCGAATATTCCTTGACAGGTTTAACTGGGTCCTCTAAATTGTTAATTTATGTCCCAAAGATATTACAGCCCCGCTCCCCCCCCCCAAGCAACTTCTTGGAGTCCCCTGAAACTCTCCTAAAAGTTTCCATTGAATACTCTAAACTGCTTCAGAGAAGTTGCTCACATGCCTTTTTGACAACCTTGCTGCACACAGTGATAGTAGCTTTTAATTTATCTAGCTACTTAACCTTAAACAGCTCAAATAGATGAAATTCAATTGCGGTTTGTATATAAATACAAACTGGCATGACAGAAGGGCTGTACATAATGCACTTTTTATGATATTTTTGGAATTTTTGTCATGTTACTAAGTGTCTATAATTGACTGTCCAGATCAACCCTAGGTCAAGGTTAACTCTGGTCTGCCCTATTATAGGAATTTATTTTGCCTAAACAGATTTATGTAAGGATTTGAGACTCTAAAGGATTGCAATTCTCAAAAGACTTGCTTCTACAAATTGGGGAAACTCACCAACTGTGTTAGGAATTTTTTTTTGCAAACAATTTATAAGGCCAAAAATATAGTATGGATAGTTGTTTACAGCCATCCCAATAAAAAAAAGATGTATACATTGGAAATAATCCAGAACAGGGCACTCAGAATGGTTCTTGGCCTTTTACACACATGCTTCTAGCAGACAATCTAGGCAGCGGAATCAAATCGGGATTGTATCTTGGCAAGCTTTTTCAGTACTCTATCTAAACTTTTCACTGGATAAATGCAGGTTGATTCTTTTGAGTTGTCTCCTCCATGGAAGTTTCATCTACCAAATGTCAGCCTCGAGCTCATACAGGACAAAAAGGAAAATATCCCACATCAACTAATAAAGGCTGAATCAAGTGCAGCGCGCTAGCGCTGCCTAAGTAAAGAAGGATGTGGGCACAATGTGTTGTTTTTTGGTTCTCCATACCCGGGCACTTCGTGTCGAAGTAGTTGTCATAGAAAGTTCGAAAAGAGCTCATTAGATTGCAAATTGGAGTGGCTAGTGCCCTTTTTAATAAAGTGATTGGAGGGCAACTAGCCCCCCACCCCCCACGCCCATCATTCCCCCAAACACATCCAATCAAAATTTTGAGATAGCCATTTTGTTCAGCATAGTTGATTTCCAGATAGAAAATATCTTTTTGAGGAGGACACTCCCCCACAACCCTTGGGGCAAGGGTTTTAAGTTATGCCCCGGGGGCATATAAGGTTTTTGTAGAAGATGTTGTCGTAGAAACTTCAAAAAAAGCTCATTCGATTGGAAATTCAAAGGGCTAGTGCCCTTTTTAATAGTCGAAAGTGATTGGAGGGCAACTAGCCCCCCACGCCCATCATTCCCCCAAACACATCCAATCAAAATTTTGAGATAGCCATTTTGTTCAGCATAGTTGATTTCCACATAGAAAATATCTTTTTGAGGAGGACTCTCCCTCACAACCCTCAGGGCAAGGGTTTTAAGTTATGCCCTGGGGGCATATAAGGTTTTTATAGAAGGCATTGTTGTAGAAACTTCAAAAAAGGCTCATCCGATTGGAAATTCAAAGGGCTAGTGCCCGTTTTAATAGTCGAAAGTGATTGGAGGGCAACTAGCCCCCCCCCCCCGTGCCCATCATTCCCCCAAACACATCCAATCAAAATTTTGAGATAGCCATTTTGTTCAGCATAGTTGATTTCCAGCTAGAAAATATGTTTTTGAGGAGGACACTCCCATACAATCCAGGGGGTAAGGGTTTCAAGTTATACCCTGGGTGCATATAAGGTTTTTATAGAAGGCGTTGTTGTAGAAACTTCAAGAAAGTCTCATTCGATTGGAAATTCAAGGGGCTAGTGCCCTTTTTAATAGTCGAAAGTGATTGGTCGGTAACTAACCCCCCTCTCATGCCAACCTTTTCCCCAAACACATCCAATCAAAGTTTTGAGATAGCCATTTTGTTCAACGTAGTTTAAAGTTCTGGAAGTTAGGTCTTTGAGGATACGACCCCCTCACAGCTCTCAGGACAAGGATTGTAAGTTATGCCCTGGGGGCTTATAAAGTTTTTTATAGAAAGTGTTTGTCGTAGAAACTTCAAAAAGGGCTCATTAGATTGGAAATTGAAATGGCTAGTGCCCTTTTTAATAGTCGAAAGTGATTGGAAGGCAACTAACACCCCTTCCACGCCCACCATTTCCCCAAACACATCTAATCAAAATTTTGAAATAGCCATTTTGTTCCATGCAGTTAAAGTTCAGGAAATTATACCTTTGAGCAGGACTCTCCACTCACAGTCTTCAGAGTAAGGGGTATAAGTTATGCCCTGGGGGCATATAAGTTTTTATTGAAATCTTTGTCGTAGAAAATTGAAAAAGGGCTCAATCGATTGGAAATTCAAAGGTCTAGTGCCCTTTTTAATAGTCGAAAGTGCTTTGAGGGTAACTAGCCCCCCTCTCTCGCCCACCTTTTCCTCAAACACATCCAATCAAAATTTTTAAATAGCCATTTTGTTCAGTGTTGTGGATTTCCAGATAGAAATTATGTTTTTGAGGAGGACACTCCCCCAAAGCCCTCAGGGCAAGGGTTATAAGTTATGCCCTGGGGCATATGAGGTTTTTACTGAACGCGTCGTCGTAGAAACTTCAAAAACGGCTCATTCGATTAGAAATTGAAATGGCTAGTGCCCTTTTTAATAGTCGAAAGTGATTGGAAGGCAACTAACACCCCTTCCACGCCCACCATTTCCCCAAACATATCCAATCAAAATTTACACAAAACGAACAGAAATTACAATAAATAACCGAGTCAAACTCAAAACAAGCAGAAATTAACATAAGTTGGGCTCAAAACCCCAATGCCTTCCCAAGGCCAGAACCTAATTTGCACTTTACTGAAAAAATACAAATGAATGTGCATTGTCAGTTTAATATACATATACTGATATTTAGTAATCAAAATCTTAATATTATTTGATTTATTAAAGTTATAAAAGTAAAAACATTTATATTTTTTCAGTATAGTGCAAATTATGTTCTGGCCTTGGGAAGGCATAGGTGTTTTGAGCCCAACTTATGCTAATTTCTGCTCGTTTTGAGTTTAACTCGGTTATTTATTGTAATTTCTGTTCGTTTTGAGTTCCATTTATTTATCGATGCTGATTTGTGGTAGTTTCACGCTTGGTAGATTATTTGATTTTATTTTTGCTCATTTTTTGTTTAATGGAGTTCTTTACTTTTCTTTGAAAAACTTATTTTGTGGAAAAATTTTTTTTAATTAATTTTTAAGAAAAAAAGCTACAAGGTTCAAAGATCATCTACATGTTTATACTGTTGAATACCTTGTAGGGAATGAACCCACCACAGCAGCAATAATCCCACACACCTCTCTGACTATTCAAAAGCCTCTTCCACTGGACTCTTTAGTTCTGATGGCTGAATTGGCAGCAATAGTTAAATCACTGAAGGTGGTCAAAAATATACCTTCCCCTGTGCGTAAGGTAGCAATTTTCTCGGATTCTCAGATTGCTCTTAAACTAATAAAAACTTTAACCTGGAATTCAAAGGACTCTGAAATGCAGGAGATAAGAGAACTACTTGACTTTTTATCCAAGATTGACATTGCAGTGGCTTTCCACCATACTCCTAGCCATGTAGGCGTCCACAATAGCAAAAAGTGGACAGTCTAGTTGCAGTGACAGCAAAGTCTATCAACCCACAACTTGCTCGAAAGTACTCATTTGTACTTAGAGATGCAATTAGAAACTGCCATCCTTATAGAAAAACCCCTCCTGCTCTGGTTTCAGTTTTCAAAGAGCCTGAAAACAATCAGGTCTACTTCAAAATAAAACGCTTAGTAGTAATACTAAGACGAGAGGAATACAGACAGAAGCAAAATAGTGACCCAAATTGTAGACTCTGCAACTTGACTGGAGAAACCTAGCAACACCTTATCTTCGAATGCATGGCAAGTACTCCTGGAATTTATAAACTGTATACCCAATTTCAAAAATATAAGCTTCTACTAGACATTAACCTGATTGTGGATGCACCTTTACCAGCTTTCATTGAAAAAGTGTTTTACAGAGAGGCAATTACTATCTTAAAAAATTAGATGTGCTCTGATAGAAATAAATTATGTTTATGTGAGAAATAAACCGTGTTTGAGAGAAATGTGCTATGAGAGAAATATATTGTGTTTATTTAGTCTATTGTTAACTTGTGTAGAGGAGAGCTAGAGCGAGCAGGAAGAGCTGTATTGGTACCAGCCGGCCTGTATACTTTAAACTGCGGGGAATAGGCAGCTTCAGTACTTGCTTTTTCTGCAAGCCAATCAAATTTTGTATTATTTCTTGAAATGTATCTAAATTTTGTATTATGTGTTTTGTGCAATTTATTATGAACATGAAAATGTGCTATTGAAAACCAAAAGGAGCCCGTTTAGGATTTCAGGTATTTTTTGTATGAAGAAGAAAAAGAGACAAAATTTGGTCAGCCATTTCTCTCTTCTCCTGAGACTAAACATGAATTTCTCCTGCCCAATTATCCTCTGTACACACTGTCTTGTGATTAATCTCCTCCCCGTTCCCTCTTCAATTCAAAATTATAAATTTACTTTACCAACGACTGCTCCCCCAAAGTTTTGACTCAATCCTTTTTGTGATTCCCAAGATATTGTAAAAAATAAAAATAAAAGTTGCACTTGGTGTATTTGAGTTACTGAGGTGTGTGTTTGTTTCCAACATAACCTGGACTCGTAGAGTGCTTTTTGACTTTTTTCAACACCCCTTTCAACTTTCTGAAATTTTCAACTTAGTACCCTTAGTTGTTCCTGAGATGTTGCTGATATGCCTTTTTGACAACCTGAATACCCATAATGGCTTTTGATTAAGGAACCGCAACATTTCCGGAAAGTTTCTATTTAGTGCTCCTTACTGTTCCTGAAAATTACAGATATACCCTTTCTTTGGACAACCTGTATGCACATAGTGTCTTTAATTTTTTTCAACACGGAGAGATATTGCATAAATGCCCTTTTTGGCAACCTGGACAGGCATATTGTCTTTGATGTAGTTCAACCTTCCCTGAAAGTTCTAACTTAATAATGTTTGCTGTTCCTGAGATATTGCATATATACCGTTGCGAAAACTAGGATGCACATAGTCTTTTGATTTAATTCAACATCCTCTCAACAAGCGCTTGAAATTTTACTTTAATGCCCTTAGCCTTCTTGGACACCCAGGCCTTCTTGGACATACATGCCTGCCTTTTGCAATAATAAAGCCTATATTTAAACAGTGGGGAACTTGCACAATTTATAGCCATTGCCACACGAGCTGTCAGAACTACGACATCCCCGTAGAAATATTCTTCAGTGATTTGGGGTAGGTAGGAGGAGAGTGGGATTTAACTCTCGCATAGACCAGCCTCCCTTGACTGCTTAACTGCTGGCTTGTTTAGATATTTTTCTTGGAAGTTTTCCTGTCTACTCATATTTGTGTTTACTTGCATAGCAATTTTTTTTGTCTAATGCTCTGTTTGCAAGTATGTGGCTAAAAATGAACATTATCTGAATTTCTGAGCGTTTTTTAGCACTTACAGGAGAAGTGCTTGGAAGTTTTCCTGTCTCTTCATAAATGTATTTACTTGCATTGTACGTTTTTTTGGGGCAATGGTCTCTTTGCAAGTATGTGGCTAATAATTAACAGTATCTGAGTTTCTAAGGGCTTTCATTACTTACAGGAAACATAATTTCTAATTACCCCATATACAGGGTGGGCGGAAAGTAACTCCCTATTTTGATTAATAAAACAATGTACATTATATTTATTTATTCGCAAAAAAATTAATCATACAAGATAGGCATAAATGGTAAGTTATCTCTAAAATTCAATATGTGCCCCAGATCTTTCCACCAGCTGCTGCAAACGTTCAGGAATGGCATCCACTGACCTTCTCAGAAACTCCACTGGGATGGTGGACATGACTCCCTTAATTCAATCCTCCAGTTCTTCAAGTGTCTTTGGTTTTGGAGCGGTAGACTTCTGCCTTTACCCAACCCCAAAGAAAAAAGTCGCAGAATGTCAAATCCTGGCTCCTGGATGGCCATTCATGTGGACCACGACGTCCCAACCAACGCCCCGGAAAGCGAGCATCCAGCCATTCGCGGACAACAAGAGCAAAGTGTGGTGGGGCGCCATCTTGCATAAATATCAACTCGTCGATGTTCTCCCATGTGCTGACAACTGGCCAGACTCTATCACGCAACATATAAAGGTATCGTTCAGCATTCATGGTGTTGCGCAGAAGAAATGGGCCCACAACCTGATCTGAGGTGATACCACACCACACCATTACTTTGGGTTGATTTTGCTGTTTTTCAACTGTCATCATAGGATCCTCTCCTACCCAGTAGTGGCAGTTGTGACGGTTGACAAAGCCTCCGACATGAAACACAGCCTCATCAGTCCAGAGGATGTTGCGGAAGAGATGGGGCCACTCTTCATGCCAAGCCAGCATGATTTCTCCGAACTCCACGTGAATGTCAGAGTCCTCATCCGAGAGTGATTGGCAGTAGTGCGGCTTCCACGCACGCCAGTTCAACTCTTTCTTGAGCACAGTTCGCACTGTGCAGCAGATGAATCCACTTTCCCGAGCTGCCTGGCGAGTTGACTTTCCTGGACTATGCTGGAACATTGCTTGGACTGCGTGCACTGTCTCCTGGGTCGTGGATGTCGAAGGGCGTCCACTTCTGCGAACATTTACCATAGATCCTGTGGTCATGAGCTTCGTGTGACAGTTTCTTTTTGTTTTGGATCCACTTGGGCAAGTGGTCCATTAATAGTCCGCTACCATCGTTGAACTCGTACGACAGATTGCCAAACTTCATATCGTGACGCCAGCTGGGCATGCTCCTGAAGTGTTAACTGCTGAGCCATGTTACAGTTTTATCTGAAATCAAAAACAAAACTATCAATAAAATTGTACCATTTGAGAGAATTAATCATAAAAATATGACAAAGCAGTAACAAATTATATACAATTTATAAGTAATTTAAAATAGGGAGTTACTTTCCGCCCACCCTGTATAATAATCCCATGTTTTTCTGTTTTTATGGTGAGGTGAAGCTTGTTATAACCACTAGATCTAGTGAAGTGACCTGGTAGCGGCGAGACTAGCAACCTAAGTTAGGGTCCTAATGACTATGGATAGCCGAATCTAAATATAAGGAGACGTTCCTGCTGAGCTTTGTCAGAAGAAAGATATTAATTATTGATAAATTTTAGTTAACTCTTGACAACGACGATAAATTAATTGGCTCTGAACAAAAACGGCACATGTTAAATGACTCTGGACAACAACAGTACAATGTTCTTTACTCTAGACAACAGGATATAGTGTCCCAACAGATTAAAGATACAATACACAGCTTAAAACCATAATAATTAAGTACACTTACATTAATTCAAAGCAATCTAAGTTCTGGCAAGGACCAGAGGTCAAAGATATCTCAGAGCAAAAAAGTAAAGGGCAACAGGCAACTGTTACTTAAATTCAATATGCATAACCATGTACAAAGGGAAATGAGTATTCCTCAATTCCAAATTTCAACCCACACGTCCTCTAGGTCTGGTTAATGTGGTTATTTCAAAACTTAGTAACTTGCATTTTTTGTCTTTTAATTTATTTTCTTAAAATCGAATTCTGACTAGAAATGTCAGCTTACCACATTTTCTTTTAATGAGATTTTTAACTGTAAAATCTTTGGTTTTACTTACCATAACCTTTATTTTTGAAAGTATTTGGCTACTCGTAACATTATCTTGATTTTTTTTTCAATGCATAAAGGTATTTGCTGCTTACAAGTCTTGGTTTATTATATCTCCCTATGTATAAGATTGTTAGCTGTGAAATATTCTTTTTTATTTCTTTTTAGGTTGATAAATGTCATATAATGATAAATAGTGTCTTTATTTTTACATTTTTTCAGTACTTGGAAGATAATACATTTGGCAAGTATGAGTACTGGATTTGTTTCTGAGAAAGAGATTGAAGAAAATCGCAAAAAAAGGCAAGAAGAGTGGGAAAAAGTAAGAAAGCCAGATCAGCCCCTTGGTAAGTGTTCATGCATCCCATAAAAAACTGTGGAAGGGGGGAGGGGAGGGTTCCAGCCTTTTTAAAAAGGTGAGGGCGTAATCTTAATTACTGGATTATAAACATACTAGTATACTATCACAAAGTTTTCAATGATATAGGTGAGGTGCTCTCTTTTACACTTATTTGTGATTGTAGGGAAATATTCAACTTCCATTCCATTCTATTCTGCTTGTTTTATCTTTCTTTTGTTTTGATATTTGTCTTCAATTTTTCTCCTTTATGTTGTTTAAGCTGCCTGTATACCAGTGTACCGTTGAAGAGCAATGCTAGATAACAAAAAACATATTTTTAGAAACACCAATCATTGTCTTTTTGATGTGCTCTTTTTCTTTTTTTAACTTGTTTCATCTTTTTTTTTTTTTTTTTTAGCTCTTGCTGTTGTTTGTCAATTCTGTTTTCCTCTACTTGAATCTCTAATCACCGTCTTTTTTTTATTGTTTTTTTCCTATTTTACTTCTGTCATCTCTCTTGGGTTTTGTTATTTATGTTTAATTTTTTTCAATTTTTCTCTTCTATGATGCCCAAGTTGCTTGTGTACGAGTCTACCGTTTAAGAGCAATGCTAGATAAAAAAAATGTGTATTTTCAAAAACACTGATTATTGTTTTTTTACTTTATTTTTTCACTTTTTTCATCTTTCTTGTATCTTTTATTCCTTTGCTACTTTTTGTAAATTATGTTTTCCTCTATTTGAATATCTAATCACCGTCTTATTTTAATTCGCCCTTTTTTCATTTTTTCACTTGTTTCATCTTTCTTGTGCTTTGTTTTTCTCTTGCTGTTGTTTGTGAATCCTGTTTTGCTCTTTACTTGAACGTTTGTTTAACGTCTTTTTTTATTTACCCTTTTTCTTTTGTTTCAGCTTTCTTGTGTTTTGTTACTCTCTTGCTGTTGTTTGTGAATTCTGTTTTTCTCTTTACTTGAATGTCCAATCACCGTCTTTTTTTTGTTTGCTTTCTTTCTTTCTTTTACTTCTTTGATTTTTCTTGTATTTTGTTATTTCTCTTCAATTTTTTTTTCAATTTTTCTCTTTCATGGTGGCTAAGTTGCTTTTGTACCGGTTTACCGTTGAAGTGCAATGCTAGATAACAAAATATATATTTTATTTTTTAATTTTGAGATTTAGTTTCAAATATAATTACGTGCAATTTCTTATCATAAGTTTTAAAGTAGTTTGAATATCTTGTTACCTCTAATTATGCCTGACTTTTCATTATCCTTTTCAGAGGCTCCTGAACCAATTCCCGATAACCGATCACTTTATGATAGACTGAAAGAGCAGAAAGATAAGAAAGAACTAGAATGGGAAGAAGCACATAAGTTAAGTACGTACTGTTTTGCTGCTCACTCACCCAAAGGGAGGGGGGGGGACTCCTTAAGACAGGACTGAGAGCTTGCCCATGAAAAACTTCTGAAAAATGTTTGAGATTCAGGATAGAATTCTCTAAAAACGTAAGGCTTTGGTCTACACTTTTAGTGTTAATACTGGGGGGCGGGATAATAGTATCATTCTCATTGCTACAATCTTTTTTTTTATGTGTAGTATAAATATTGATTTGCCCCTTGAAAAGTTTATTCGACCACGTTTTCAATAAAAATCTCATATCTTAACAATGGGCAACTTGCATAGCTTACAGCCCTTAACCCTGGGGACTGGAAGGGGGGTTGTCCAATCCGGATGCATTGTATGGAACCTTTGGACTATTTTGAACAAAATGGCTATATTAAAATTCCGATCGGATGCGTTTGGGGAAAACGGTGTGGGGGTGGCTTGTTGCACTCTAATCATTTTTAACTCTTAAAAATAACTCTAGAACTTTAATTTGTAATCAAATGAGCCCCCTCTGGAGTTTATGAGACCCCTTCTTCAGTATGATGTGCCCCTGGGAAAAAGTAGATATATTTTAATACACTGAACCCTTATGCTCTTATATGGCAACAGTATAGCATTGCCTCTGACTTCAACAGGTGATTAGAGCTTTCAATTTCTCTTCTAATGAACATCCGGCATTATCTAGGGGAAATATGGGGGGGGGGATTTTCCGTGGTAGGGAATTTTCGTCGGGGGGGGGGTGCCATACTCATTTGCCCTTTTCCCTCATTTTACGACTTTGCACAATTCATGATAGAAGGCTGCTAAAAGGACATTCTCGTCAAAGGGAGTATGATGAAACACTCACTGCTTTTTGTCAGTTTTTACATCTCCACCCAAACTCTTTCATAAACCTGGCACGTTCAAGCTGCATACTTTTACGTTTTAAACCAAAATGACACGAAAATATGCAAAGAGAATAACCTCTCAAAAAAGCTTTTACTGAGACAGAATAAAGACTTAATATGCCTCAGATGTGTAAAATATCCTAAATTATTCTGTGTAATAGCCAGGTTCTGATTTTGGGCTGAGGTTTCCGATTAGGCACCGAAGAAAACTGATTTTTTTTCCCTTGGCTAGGTGTCACCTCCTTCAGGTAATAAGAAAAGGCGTGTGCATAGGCATTTCCCTCGTCACCTTAACAAACGCAGACAGAGGGAGAGAAAACACATCGGAAGGAGGGGAGTGGGTACAGAGAATGTAAATGAACAGAACAAGCGAATGAGGGAAAATAGAGAGAGTCAGAAGGAGGTTAATAATAGATAGATATTGAAGCCACATCATGACTTGCCCCTAAAGGATATTGATGGTTTCTCTTGGTGCAATACCCTTTTCAACTAACATTCTGGATCCTCTGGAGGTTGCCAAGTGGGTTTTAAGAGCCTCTGTGTCAAGCAGGCGTCTATATTCGGCAACATGTGTCATGTTGCCGAAAGCGTCTATTTTTTTTTGTCTGGTTTTTAGCTCTTGGCAAAATCATAAACTGGCCTATTTTGTTCATATAATTCGTTATTGGCTTTCACCACCAGAAGATAAGCTGGCTAAAAATCAGAAACTGAGGAGTTAGAACATATAATTAGTTAGAAATTTTACCATCAAAAGATAAGCAAGCCTAGAAAACAGAAACTGGCAAATTTCGTTCACATCACTAGTCGGTGGATTTCACTACCTGAAGATAACATGGCTAAAAATAAAAAAAAAAGATGATTTTTTTCATATAATTAGTCAGTGGATTTCACCACCAGAAGATAAGATGGCAAAAAAAAAAAAAAAAAAAAAAAACGAAAAAAAAACAACAGAAACCATCTAATTTTGCTCATATAATTAGTCATTGGTTTTTACCACCAGAAGATAAGCTGGCTAAAAATCAGAAACTGACGAGTTAGAACATATAATTAGTTAGAAATTTTACCATCAAAAGATAAGCTAGCCTAGAAAACAGAAACTGGCAAATTTCGTTTACATCACTAGTCGGTGGATTTCACTACCTGCAGATAACCTGGCTAAAAATAAAAAAAGATGATTCTTTTTTCATATAATTAGTCAGTGGATTTCACCACCAGAAGATAAGATGGCAAAAAAAAAAAAAAAAACGAAAAAAAAACAACAGAAACCATCTAATTTTGCTCATATAATTAGTCATTGGTTTTTACCACCAGAAGATAAGCTGGTTAAAAATCAGAAACTGATGAGTTAGAACATATAATTAGTTAGAAATTTTACCATCAAAAGATAAGCTAGCCTAGAAAACAGAAACTGGCAAATTTCGTTCACATCACTAGTCGGTGGATTTCACTACCTGAAGATAACATGGCTAAAAAAAAAATGATGACTTTTTTTCATACAATTAGTCGGTGGATTTCACCACCATAAGATGACAAAAAAAAAAACTATAGAAACCAGCCAATTTTGCTCATATAATTAGTCATTGATTTTTACCACTAGAAGATAAGCTGGCTAGCAGATAATCAGAAAGAGGCGATTTAGTACATATAATTAGTCAGAAATTTCAGCACCAGAAGACAAGCAGGCCTAAAAAACACAAACTTGCCAATTTTGTTTCTATAATTAGTCATCTAATTTCACCATCAGAAGAAAAGAAGATAAGGCAAAAAAAAACAGGAACTGGCTAATTGTGCTCATATAATAATCAGTGGATTTTACCACCAATAAAAGCAACATTTAAAAAGAAACTGAAAGACAGTGTGATTGTTGTCTATGTGCCCCATAATCTGGATAATATATCCTTCGGATGTGATTTGACTGGAACTCGAAGTACATATTTGTTGTTTCAAATGATTAAATAGTTATATTTGTAAAGTAGCTGCAGGTTGAAAACAGTATTTGAGCACAAAGAATAACATTTTGTGCTAAAAAAAGGTCGTCTAAAATGCTTACTTTCAGCATAAAATAGAGGAAACACAGTCGAAGTGTGTTCTGGATTGTCTATATATATATATATATATATATATATATATATATATATATATATATATATATATATATATATATATATATATATATATATATATATATATATATATATTATATATATATATATATATATATATATATATATATATATATATATATATATATATATATATATATATATATAATATATATATATATATATATATATATATATATATATATATATATATATATATATATATATATATATATATAATATATATATATATATATATATATATATATATATATATATATATATATATATATATATATATATATATATATATATATATATATAAAATTAAGTAGAATTTTTTATATGGACCGGTAAATACACCAAGCATATAAAACTAGAAATGTGAAACTCTCTGCAGAACAATTTTGGACCCTTGAAATGGAAATAAAGTATAAAACTGAGGTTTAGAGGTTGAACAGCTCTGAAATTTCAAAAGTCTGGATTCGGCACATAAATTCTTAAGTCTGCTATGAATTTCAAAGAAGTTCGAGTTCTTCTGCTGGAGCCCGTATTTTTATCATAATAGCTCCAAATTTGTGGTATATACTCTTCGCTATATACCCTTTGGTATATACCTAATCCAGTCAGGCGGCTGTAAAATGCTAGAAATGATAAAAAGGTAGAAAAACCATTGCGCCATATCCTACTTTTCGGTAAGCGAAATCACCTGTTGTGTACCCAAGAATTTTCAGTACATTAGTGAGTTATTGTTTAATCTATTCTTAATTGCTTATTTTACAGAATTTTTCCCTAGATGAATTTCATTTTGTTTTTCTTCTTTTTGTGTTTTGATAGTGTTTTAATCCTTAGAAAATCAAGTGAAGGGACTTGACGTTGATGAACTAGGGTTTTTGGATTACGTAGACACTGTTAAACGTCAAGAAGAAAAGACACGAATTGATGAAGAAAAGAAGCTTCTGGAAGAGTACAGATCTGCTGTAACTTCAATGAATGAAAAAGTGAGCAACATTTTCCCTTATTGTTCTTGTTTTAGCAATATATTGAACTTTTCCTTTTTGGAAAAGTTTTCTGATTTGGATGCTTAGGTCCAATTTTAATTGGACCTTTTTTTTTTAAAAAAAAAAGAAAAGTGAAACACATTTAAAAACATACAAGATTCATACTTAGCCTTCGCGCACGCGCGATTCCAATGTACACATCACGAGAATCCTATGGAAAAGCCTATTTTTTTTTGTCCGGCCACTAGCAACTAAACTAAGGTTGTGACGTATATTACCAGGGACGATACGCGCGGTATTAAATGTGTATCATTTTTGAACAAAGAAGACGCTATAGTTGTACAGTGAAGAAGAACAGCGTAGTTTTAGGAAGGGAAGATGATGCTTCGACCAAATTTTCAGAAAATAAGGTTAGTTGGTCGTTTTGTCTTGAATCAGGAGATGAGTAGAGTTGCTTTCAACTTATTTATGTGGATGGTTGTGAAGGACTTTGTTCTAAGGAACGTGGGAAAGGCTATAAGAGAGTATGAAAGCAAATGGGAAAGTAAAACTATCCTACCTTACATTATGCTTATGATTTACGGTCCTAGGTAAATATGTTGGCCAAGTGAATTATTTTTAGGGGGTTTTGAGAGCTCAGGGTGCAATAATAGGATTGAAAATTAATATTAAGAAAACTTAGTCGCTTAAACTGGGAATAAGTGAAGGTGAAGAGGTGATGTTGGGTAACGAGAAGATCAATCAAGTGGACAGCTTCACTTACATAGGTAGTGCTATTAGTAAAGATGGTGGGTGCAGTTAGATGTTAAAAGTAGAATGGCCAAGGCCCAAGGTGTATTTTCACAGTTGGAAAAAGTTTGGAAGAATAAGAAGAAAATTCTGTGAACCAGGAATGAGTATTAGAAGTTACAGTGATGACAGTGTTCAAGTATGGTTCTGAAACGTGGGCGCTCCAATCACGGATAAGGATTTATTAGATATTTTCTAGAGGAATTGTCTATGTTTGGTTTAGGCGATTGGTCGCCTGAATGATCGTATTTCAAACAGTAAGCTCTGTGAGAAATGTGGCTCTATCCAGTTTTCTAGGGTTATAATGAGGGAACGGTTAAGACGGATAGGACATGTTCTGCGGATGAAGGATGACAGACTCCCAAATATCTTCTTTTTCGGCTAACCATCTAGGGCTAAAGGCAATCTAGGTTGTCCCTGAATTGAATGAGAGGAGGTCTTAAGGAAGATTGTAGGGGAATCAAAACTTCTTGGGAGGGTGTAAAAAGGGGCCTTAAATAGATTGGGATGGACAAAAAGTATGCGTAACTTTATTAGGTTGTTGGCCAACACAGTTGGGACCAACTGTGTTGGCCCCTGGCAGTTTGGTGCTGCAACAAGCTTTTAGTAGTTGCAGTTGTGATATAATTACGTATTGCAATGAAAATTATACGATTGAATTATACGAACATATAAATTCGTTTTCAATTTACCCGCTGGCTAAGAACTGCGATATTCTCCTCTTCGGCTGATCTTCCCGACAATAAACAAAATTTTACCAAACCACCAA
Organism: Artemia sinica; assembly: GCA_027921565.1. Classification (NCBI taxonomy): domain Eukaryota; kingdom Metazoa; phylum Arthropoda; class Branchiopoda; order Anostraca; family Artemiidae; genus Artemia; species Artemia sinica. The sequence continues at coordinate 46,799,456 of CM051266.1, read as the reverse complement.
TAATAAATAAAGATAAGAGAAGGGAAAAATAAAAGAAAAACATGCAAAAGTGTGGCATAATATACACAAACAGCAGGAAAAAAAAAGAAAATATCAAAACACAACTTAAATTCGTTTTAGGAATTATACGTTAATCCACATCAATATCTGTTATTATTTCTGTTTGATTAGATTTTTATTTTGATTTCTGTTTGATTTGGGTCTCAATTATAATTAGATAGTTAATTTCTGAGCGTTTAGTTTGAATTATTATCTTACTTTATTTCTCCTCGTCGCGCCCTATCTTCGCCCAGCTCTTCTCCCTGCAGTATATTTGATTCTCAACTTCAAACCTAAAGCCGCTCTAAAAATATTGCAGATTTATAATTCGAGTAGCCTAGACACAAACACTGTCTTTGATTTACCTCTTTTCTTTCCACCGTCATCACCTGTAGTACAACTAAACTATTTTTAGTACCGTTTTTTTTTTTTTCAAAACTGGTGTCTTGACAGTGTACCTAAAAAAAGGATTTTTACAATACTTTTTTTTAAAAATAAAAATAGTACTTTTTGTATTAATTATTATATCATTAATGAAACAAAGATATATTGCGACGGACAGACACAAAGCAAAACAGAGATTATTTCAAGATTTGTGGACAGAAAAATAAGGATGTATCGAAAGTGGTGACATATTGATATGTACTTTTTTTGCATATGTAGTTATCACCAGGACTTGCAAAATTGAGGAATATTTTTTATTTAAAACTTAAAGATATGAGTGAAATGATTCAGATTCAAATCTACTATCTCCACCCTAAGACTCCCTGAAATCTTCAACTTTATCCCCAAAGTTATTCTCAAAATACTGCAGATAATTTGAAAATTTTGCTGCATATAGCGTCTTTTGATTTACTTAGGCACGCGTTTCGTCTTCAGGGTATACCCTTTGGAAACTTTAGGAATTTTGGTCTAGCAAATAACTAGTAAGATCTCCTAGCTGACCGGAAGACTAAGACCACGTGTGACCCCTTTTCTACTAGTAAATTTAAGAATTTTTCCACAAAAGAAGTTTTTCAAAGCAAAAAAAGAGTTACATTAGACCGAAGACGAGTAGAAATAAAGTCAAGTAATAAACCAAGAGTAAAAAGGACTTAAATCATTATCAATAAATAATTAAAACTTAAAACAAAGAGTAACTGCAATAAAGCATCAAATGGAACTTAAAACGAGCAGAAACAATAGCAAACAGAAATAGGGTTAACGCCCGTTATGCTTTGTAAAGACCATAACGTCACAGTGCTAGTGAACAGTTAAGCCGCAATTTAGTAAAGTGAAAATTTAGTTTAGCTTGCTTTATTTTCTGCACGTTTTAATTTTAGTTAATTATATATTGTAATTTCTGTTCGTTTTGGGTTTGAATCACTATTTGACGTTATTTCTGCTCTTTTTGGGCTTAATATACCCTTTTACTTCTCTTTGAAAAAGTCCTTTTGTATTTAAAATGTATTTTGTTTTCAGTAAAGTGCAAATGACGATCTGATCTTTTACAAGGCATAGGGGATGTTAGCGCTACTCCTGTTTGCTGTAGTTTCTGTTCGTTTTAAGTTTAACTTGATTGTTTATTGTAATTTCTGCTGGATTTGGGGTTTCACTTATTTATTGATAGTGATTTTTGTATTCCTAATATATCCAGAACTACTTAGCGCACTAAGTTGAAACTTTCAGAGCAGATCGAGGGGGTCTTAATCCAACATTTAGGCACTATGCACATACTAATACTGTTGCTAAGGCTTAGGTACTACTACTGACTGCTAACATGTTAGTAATTTTATAGGAAAAGCTTAGGGCGTTAAGTTTAAGCTTTCCGGGCATGTTAAGGGGGATGTTGAACAAACCAAAAGGCACCAAAAAATACTACTGCCAAGACGGAGGATATAAGGGTAAAATTTTCATAAAATTTGAAGAGGATGTTGAATTTAAATCAAAACATTATTTGTATGCAGATTGTCCAAAGGACCTAACAGCATTATCCCGGGAACATTTTAGGGCATAAAGTTGGAACTTTCAACATGTATGTTAAGGGGGGTGTAGAAATATCGCAAAAGGACTATTTGTACAACACTTCTGCTGCTGCTACAACTTGCTAAGTCTGAGGCTATAAGGGTGAAACTTTCAGGGAACGGTGAGGGTGATTTGAACTTAATCAAATCACTATGTATGTGCATGTTGTTAAAAAGGCATATCAGCAATACCTCAGGAACGGCTTATGGTATTAAGTTAAACTTTCAGTGCATGTTCAGGGGGTGCCAAACTAACCAGAAGTCACTAAGTGCACACTAATACTGCTGCTGCTATTACTACTACTGCTGCTATGCCTACTACTGCTATTACAACAATTGCTAATGCTGCTACTACCTCTTAGGTGAAGCTGTTTAAAATGCAACTTTCAGAAAATGCTTAGGGAGATGTTAAACCAAAATAAAATACAATATGTGCTTGCAAGTTGTCAAAAGGACGTATCAACAATAACTCAGGAATAGCTTACAGTATTAAGTTGAAACTTTCAGGGTATGCTGAGGGGGATGTTGAACTAACCTTTAGGCAATGTTTGCATATTACTGCTACTGCTACTACTTTTGCTGCTATACTACTACTAAGGGCAAGGTTATAAGGATGAAACTTTCAGCGAATGTTGAGGGGTGATGTTGAACTTGGTCAAAACACACTATTAGCATGCAGGTTGTCAAAAAAGCACATCAGCAATATATCAGAAACTTCTTAGGGTATTAAGTTGAAACTTTCAGGGAATATCGGGGGGAATTTTGAACTTCAAAGTCAAGGTTATAAGGGTGGAATTTTCAAGGAATGTTGAGGGGGATATTGAACGAAATAAAATACATTATGTATATGTGGGTTGTCAAAAGGGAGTATCAGCAATATGTCAGAAACGGCTAAGGGTATTAATTTGAAACTTTCAAGATATGTTCAGATGTATGTTGAACTAACCAAATAACCCTTTGTGCATATTAATAATACTACCACTGCTACTATTAATACTCCTGCTATTGATACTAGTGTTTTTGCTGCTACTACTACAACTGTGAGCTCTTGAGACCGCGACTACTTGTGACTGCGACTTCAAGTACTTAAGACTGCCACTGTAAATGCTTGTGAGCTTGTGACTGTGAGGGCTTGAGACTCTGACTACTTGTGATTGCAATTACAACTACCTGCGAGTGTAGCATCTTAAGAATGAGACTGCTTGTGCGAAAACTTGTGACCGTGACTGTGACTACTTGCCACTATGTATATTTGTGACTGAAACTTCTTGTGAGTGTAATTGCAGACTGCAACTACTTGCGACTGCAAGTGCAACTACTTGGGACTACTAATTGACTAATTGGGATTGTGACTGCTGCTGCTACTTCTACTGCTACGGATACTGTAGATACATTAAAAGGACGTGTCTGCAATATCTCAGGAACGGTTCATAGTTTTAAGTTAAGACTTTCATGATATAATGAGGGGATGTTGGACTGAACAAAAAGACACTCTGGGCATACAAGACTATAAAAAGCGGCTATTTGTGATATCTCAGGAGCATGTTAGAAAATTAAGTTGGAAATGTTAATATATGTTGATATACATGTTAATGATGTATGAGATAGTCGATTAAGATCTTTCTTTATTCAGATTTGTAGCAAGGTAGTGGTCGGCTACGCTAGGACTACTGGGGCTGCTACTACTATAACACCGATTTCTACTACTAATACAACAACTAATACTACTACTATGTTGTTGCTGCTGCTGCTACAACTATCAAATTAAATCGAAAGAGTTCAGAGTATCAAAATGACATGTAGATGTTGTATCTCAGTAACGGAATGAGATTTTAAGTAGGAACTTTCAGGGAAAGTTAAGTGGGATATCAAACTAACCCAAAAGACACTATGTGTGTCCAGATTGTCAAAGAACGTTTGTGCAATATCGCAGGAACAGCTAAGAGTGTAACTTTGGAACTTTCAGGGCATGTTATTGGGGATGTTTAACTAAATTAAAAGACAATACCGTGCATCCAAGGTTGTTCAATGGCGTATTTGCGATGTCTTAAGAATGTCCAAGGGTATTAAGTTGACACTTCCAGGGCATGCCAAGGAGAATGTTGAGCCAAATCAGAAGACATTATATGCACGCAGATAATCAAAAGGACGTATCCACAATATTTCAGGTTGCGGATTCTGAGGATGTTCGACTAAACAGAAAGACACTCTAGGCGTTCAAGGTTGTCAAAAGCGATTACTTACGACATCTCAGGAATGTCTAAGAAAATTAAGTTGGAAATGTTAAGGCATGTTGAAGGGGATAGTCGATTAAGATTTGTCTATATTCAGGTTTTAGCATGATAGTCGTCAGAATGGCTTCAACCCTATCGAAACCTAAGGATTACGCAGATTTTCAATCTGTTTGTTTGAATAATATTCCTCGTACCATCCATCCGAAATTCTATAATAGAATATCCGAAATTTGTTGCAGAATTAAGTTTAATGTACAAATCTTGATTCGTAATCGAATTCATATTCGTAATTCGTCGTCAGCAAAACTCGCAAGGAGAAAAACGGAAAAAGGGTTTTACAAATATTCCTTTTATTGACCAATAAAAGAAATATGAAAATAAAAAACCAACAGAAATTAATGAAAAAAATGTTTTCCCCAAAGAAGTTTTTCAATGAAAAATCAAGACCTACATTAAACCTAAAATGATCAGAAATCAAGTCAAACAGTACTCCAAGTATAAAAGAAACAAAAAAAAATCACTATCTATAAATAATTGAAACCCAAAACGAGCAGAAATTAAAATAAATAATCAAGGTAAACTTAAAACGAGCAGAAATTAAACCAAACTGGTGTAGGGCTATCTATAACGTTGTAGTATTTATCAAAATCTAGGAAGCGATATTTTTTAGTTTTTCCAGTGAAAGTATTAAAAGAGACATTTTCAGAGGAAATTTCAAAAAAGGTTATCTCTAAAACTCAGGAGGTGGGGGCAAATGCCTCCCTCCCAATTGACGTTCATCTTTAGATATGTAGCCTAACTGAGTTGGATGATAAAGTGTGCCTGCATAGGCCCTTATGACTTCAAAAGACCAGAACGTCAATTACAGTTTACTAAAACTTTGAAGGATCCGAAATTATTATATTATTATAAATGAAACCCAAAACGAACAGAAATAAAAATGAATAATTCTGTCAAACTTAAAATGGGCAGAAATTACCGCAAACATGACTTGTCTTGCTGCCGCGGAAACCATCTATAAACTATAACCTCATTTGAACATTGCTGACAATAACGTATATTCTAAACATTTCTTTTTCTATAGTTGTAACTTGTAACTGAGTAAATTGATCCTACTCTACAGTTACAACAAAACAATTTAATTTTATTTCAAAGGCTCATTCAAAATAAGCACAATAAGTAGGTAGAGAAATGAAAATTATCATATTTTGTTTCTTTTAAAACTTTGCCTGAATCATTATCAGTATCAGTCTCCACTCCAAGAATGCCAATTGCATAATAGCTCTTTGTTCCCCTAAAAGAGCAGATGAGGATCTATATGAACTAGAAAAAAGAATTGAATATTAACCGTAAGAAAAGAATTGGAAATCGGCATAAAATCAGTAAGAACGTATGGCGCAAAACAGCTTAAAAATGTCTAGCCACAAATTATTGATGCTTACACAGATTTCTCACTCCCAGCAAAAAACGTGGGCCGAAGTGGTTCTCAAATATATTGGCTGTCTAGGAAAACTCGCTCGCCCGGGCAATTTTTCGCAATGTTATTGGAATGGATAACAGTACGCCCGTGCAATGTGATGAGATATCGTCAACCTTTAGGAAGATAATTCATATGATCAGTCATTGAGATTTGTAATAATGTTGAAGTGAGATATCTGGTGAAGCCTAACACATAGTCTGTGGTCTAGCTTTCCTTTGTAGGTGTAGTTTTCTTTGGGAATATACAGATCTTTAATGTTTGAATTTCTACGGACAAACAGCATTGTCAATCTTATTAATTCGTTTGAAAAATCAATTTGTAACTGAAAAATCAAAAGTGCTGGTATTTCCAATCATTAGTATCATTATATATTATACAGTCAAGTCAACTTTCTCTACTTCTTTCCGGTCATCTCGAATTTGCTTCTATACACTTGACAGCAAGTAGTTTGATGATATTTATATAGGTATAAACCACACTGATCAAAACACGGGTCGTTTTCCGGTCATCTCGAATTTGCTTCTATACACTTGACAGCAAGTTGTTTGATGATATTTATATATGTATAAACCACACTGATCAAAACACGTGTCGTTTTCCGGTCATCTCGAATTTGCTTCTATACACTTGACAGCAAGTAGTTTGATGATATTTAGATGGGTATACACCACACTGTTCAAAATACATGTCGTTTTCCGGTCATCTCGAATTTGTTTCTATACACTTGACAGCAAGTAGTTTGATGATATTTAGATGGGTATAAACCACACTGTTCAAAATACGTGTCGTTTTCCGGTCATCTCGAATTTGTTTCTATACACTTGACAGCAAGTAGTTTGATGATATTTAGATGGGTATAAACCACACTGTTCAAAATACGTGTCGTTTTCCGGTCATCTCGAATTGCTTCTATACACTTGACAGCAAGTTGTTTGATGATATTTATATATGTATAAACCACACTGATCAAAACACGTGTCGTTTTCGGGTCATCTCGAATTTGCTTCTATGCACTTGACAGCAAGTAGTTTGATGATATTTAGATGGGTATACACCACACTGTTCAAAATACGTGTCGTTTTCCGGTCATCTCGAAATTGCTTCTATACACTTGACAGCAAGTAGTATGATGACATTTTGATAGGTATAAACGACACTGTTCAAAATACACATTGTTTTTGATAAATCGCAAGCACCCTCTTTAGACCATATGGGATGGAGGGGGAGTAGCACCAGTTTCATTTGTAAACCTTGATTAGCTCTCATTTATTATACTAATATTATAACAAACAAAAACACGCTGCTCGAAATACAGATCTTTCAGTAAGATCCAAATTACGATATGGCTTTTATAAGGCTTAGGGGTGGCAGCCCTCCTGTTTTTGCGTAATTCTTGTTCATTTAAAGTTACACTGGACTATTCATTTCGGTTTCTGGTCGATTTACGATCCGTTTATTCTTCTATAAAGGTGACTTGTGATTATTGAATGTGATTCTTGTTATTGTGATTATTTTTATTATTATTGTGATTGTTAAAATGTAATTTTTGTTTTTGTTTCTGTTCTTTTTGGGCTTCATTTATTCAGTTATAGTAATTGTTGTCTGTTTAAAGTTTCAACTATTATCGGAATTTACTTCCGCTCGTCTTAGGTTTTAATATTTGGTATACTGTTCTTTTAAAAACCTTTTTTTTAAAGTAACGTCTAGAAAACCAAAATTTTTATATGAAAAGCTCTTAGCTCCAGCTGTTTCTGTATTTTTGAAAGGAAATATCGCACATTTTGGGGAAAAAAAAAACACTAACTTCTAATTATTTCTTAACCAAATAAAACATAAGAAAGTAATTTGAACCAATCAAACAAGGGTATTTAATCGGGAAGTTATTTCATCAATATATCTTTTCTAGGGGGGGGGGGACGGAAAAAATTTGTCCTCTCCCTCCCTCCTGCCTCGCTTTTTTTCTCAGTTCAGGCGAAAAAACCAACACAATCTTCTTCTTTTTTCATACTTAAAATAATACAATAAGAGAAAGGCTGTCACCCTCCTCATAATCCATAATGGTTTTTGGTGTCTGTATTATTTTTTAAAAATTTAGTTAAAGTTATACTTGCTTTGGATTTGATTTTTAAAATTCATTTAGTGTCTAAAATAGATCTTAGACAGTTTTGGAAACTAATATCTGCCAAACGTATCTTGTTGTATTTTGACCAATCTAAGGGTAATGAAAGTTCGAATGATTCGAACTTTTCTGTGTTTAACGCGTTGGCAAATTTTTCTATTTAAATTTGAAATACAATGAATTATGCTTTCAAGGCCCTCAAAGATCGAATGAAAGAAGACTTGAAAAAACCTACAACGTTTAATCTTAAATCTGGAATTCAGAAGCAAGCATTGGCTGGTGTTAAAATAAAAAAACCGACAGACACAGATGATAGCATCAAACAATCTAACAATACGAATGGTGAGATTTTATATAATTTTCTATTGTAGTCAAGGCCGTAAATAACACTTCAAATAAGTATAAATCCTTTTATTAGACAGGGAAAAAAAAAAAAAAAAAATGGATATTTTGATCACATGTACAGTGACCATCATCAGCAGATAAACTAAAGTAAAGCAAACAAAACCAAAGATATATATATATATATATATATATATATATATTACAGTGACCATCATCAGCAGATAAACTAAAGTAAAGCAAACAAAACCAAAGATATATATATATATATATATATATATATATATATATATATATATATATATATATATATATATATATATATATATATATAATATATATATATATATATATATATATATATATATATATATATATATATATATATATACAAAATAAATAATTACATATTATTTAGTGGTCTTATCTTTTGCAACGCAATACGGTAAACAACTCTTTCGTGACTTCCTATTTTCCGGTTCATTATCTTTATTTGAATTAACAGGTGGGCAGAGGTGAAAAGCTTTGGGAGAAATGAACCTTGCTTTATCTGACCTCAGTAAATTATTGTAAATTAAACATAGGCCAAATTCACCTGTATTTAGGTGAATTTAGGGGCCAAATTCACCTAAATTCACCTGCGACCCGGCTCAATAGTAACCGAAACTCTAAAAAACGGAATTTTGATACATATAGATACATCAGAAGAATCAGATTTTTATGCTGATTTCAAATATATAAGTTTCATCAAGTTTAGTATTACCTATTAAAAGTTCGCGCCTGAGAAAATTTGCCTTATTTTCGAAAAAAGGGGGAAACAACCCCTAAAAGTCATAGAACTCTAATGAAAATCACACCATCAGATTCAGCGTATCAGAGAACCCTGCTATAGAGGTTTCAAGCTCCTATCTGCAAAAATGTGGAATTTTGTATTTTTTTTTGTCAGAAGAAAGATCACGGATCGTTTTTTTTTTTTTTTTTTTTTTTTTTCCAGGGGCGATCGTATCGATCCGGTAGTCCTAGAATATCGTAAGAGGTTTCATTTGAACGGAAATTAAAAGCTCTAGTGCCCTTTTTAAGTGACCAAAAAAATTGGAGGGCAGCTTGGCCCCCTCCCACGCTAATTTTTTTCTCAAATTCACCTAATCAAAATTTTGAGATAGCCATTTTGTTCAGCATAGTCGAACATCTAATGAGTATGTCTTTGAGGATGACTTAATCCCCCACATATCCCGGGGAAAGGGCTGGAAGTTATGAACTTTGCCCATTGTTTACATGTAGTATTGGTTAATGGGAAGTATAAAGACGTTTCAGGAGGGATTTTTTCCTGATGGGAGGGGGTTACGGGGGAAGACCCTTCCATGGAGGATGTTTCCTTGGGGGAAGGGAAATTTCTATGAAGGGGGCACCGGATTTCCCAGAATTATTTAAAAAAGATCAGAAATTAAATAAAAAAAAACTAGTTTTTTCAACTGAAAGTAAAGAGCAACATTAAAACTTAAAACAAACAGAAATTATTACGTATATGAGGGGTTCGCCCCCTAGTCAATACCTCGCCCTTTTCGCTAATTTTTTTTTTAGTACTTTCAAAAGAGCTATCTATTCTAATTAACCGGCCTTTGGGATTCAGAGGTTTGTGATTCGAACAAAATTCGGACTTCAGCGTAAAGAGCAAGGTATCGACTAGGGGGCAAACTTCCTATTATACGTAATAAAACATACGAATATAGAAGTTCGTTACGTAAGTTAATTCGTAAGTTACGTCCGAACAAAATTTCGAGAAAGCCATTTAGCCAAAAAATGGAAAATTAATATGCGAATTTCGTTTTAATTATTCATGTACGGTGAGCCAAAATCAAAGCTACATTAATTCAAAAACGTTCAGAAATTAAATAAAAAAAAACAAGTTTCTTTAACTGAAAGTAAGGATGACATTAAAACCTGAAACGAACAGAAATTATTCCGTATATGAAAGGGGCTGTCCCCTCCTCAATACCTCGCTGTTTGTGCTAAAGTTTGAATCTGTCACACAACTTTATTTTTTAAAACAATAAATCTCTATTCAAAGCTAGGTTCTTGAATGATTTTTTTTTAATTTCAATTGTATCCCTGAAAATTTGCTTTAGACTTCGGTACCTAGAAATCCAAGACATTATCGAACAAGATAGAACGGTCCGGAAAATTGAAAATATGTTCCAATAGAGCTGATGTGAAATCTTCTGGTTTAGAATTTTGCGTTAAGGCCGACGAAATTGAATTTTGATGCTGAAGTAATGTCATTTTTAAATTCTGGTTAGTATGTCCCACATAAGAAGTTCCGCAAGTACATGGGATCTGACAGACCCCACTTTGTTATTTATCCCTATTTGAACTGTTATTTGTCGTCACGAAAAGGTAGTATGGTATTCAAAAACACCTTAATCCAGGCCATATACAGGATTTTTGTTTGGGGGGGGGATTACAAAAAAAAAGACTTAAAAAAACACATAAAAAATCTGTTTACATGCATTTTTGTTACGTTTTTACGAGCCGGACACGAATTTCAGGGGGGTTCAAACCCCATACTCCCCCTGTATACGGCCTTGTTTGTCGTCGAAAAATGGTTAAAAAGTGACTCCGAATTAAAGCTCTAGTTATTTTCTAGTGGAACTAAAATGTATTGAAGCCCGAAGTTCGCGGGAAATATCCCCATACTGGGAAACAAGCTCATGCTTGCTGGGTGAAACTGGCCATCCTACCCACCAGATCACAAGATACTGTTTTAGTAATTGAATAGTAGTCATGTCATGAGCTTGAAGCTCCCCTTCAATCTAAAATTTATGGAACTTTTTTTTATATGTACAATGGTTAGGAGACAAATTCACATTAGGCATCCCAGGCACGTAAAATGTAATTTTGTGGAGGAGGATGCAGAAGTAATCCGTGAAAGGGAGAGAACTCAAATTTCAATCTTACATGGTAAATTTAGGAATTTCTCGACTTTTTAGGAATTTTTAGGAATTCGCTTGGTGGAAGAGGGAATCAAAAAGCCATACTTTCCTAAATTTTCTAGTTTTTACGATACTTTGCTAGGATGAAGATGAACTAATAAAGTGAAACCTTGCTCCTTGTTATTTGCTAATAGAGAAAGTTGTAAACTTCCTATTTGGTTAAAAGTCAGATGCTAAGTTGATATTTTACAGTAATATATTCCTCCTGCCTGCATTTATTACGTATCAAACCTGAGAAACTTGCAGTTTATTAGTCTAATAATTCCGCCAGTTTAGTAAACAGTTTCCTAAGTTATTGCGGTAAAATTGAGATAGCAAGTAGGAAAAGCTGTTACAAAACAAAACACTCAATAAAAATTCAGAACTCTGAATTTGGATTTTGGATCATTGTAAAAACCAAGGCCGTATTCCACAGGGGGGGGGGGGGGGGGGTTAGGGGGTTTACCCCCCCCCCCCCCCCAAGAAATGTTTTTCCGACTCGTAAAAATGTAACAAAAATGAACATAAACAAATTTTTGATGCGTTTTTTAAGGCTATTTTGCAACCTCCCCCCCCTCTAAAAAATCCTTTTGTTTGAATTCAAAATTCAGGATTTTGAAGTCCTTAAGTTTATCGCAACTGATTTTAATAAGTCTGTGCCTCAGGAATATAGACAGTGAAATATCAACTTAGCCTTTGATTGTGAATTGAATAGAGTGATCTTGTCTTAATTAATCGAGCCAAAAAAAAAAAAAAAAAAAAAAAAAGGTCAAGGTGTAACTTTAAGGGTCCAACTAAGGACAAAAAAAAATCGCAATCGTTGCGTTTATCATACGCAGCGCAATAGCGCTGCCTAAGTAAAGAACGATGTTGGTACAACGTATTATTTGTTTATTTATTTTTAGACCAGGGTACTTTGTATCGAAGGAGTTGTCGTAGAAACGTCAAAAAGGGCCCATTCGATTGGAAATTGAGAGTGCTAGTGCCCTTTTTAACAGTCGAAAGTGATCGGAGGGCCAATGGCCCCCCACGCTCATCATTTCCTCAAACACTTCCTATCAAAATTTTGAGATAGCCATTTTCTTCGACGTAATTGAAAGGCCTGGAAATTATGTCTTTGAGGATAACAACCCCCCCCCACAGCCCTCAGCGCAAGGGTTGTAAGTTGTGTCCTGGGGGCATATGAGGTTTTATAAAAAGCGTTGTCGTAGAGACTTCAAAATGGGCTCATTCGATTGGAAATTGAGGGGTCTAGTTCCCTTTTTAATATTCGAAAGTGATTGGAGGGGAAATGACCCCCCATGCCCATCTTTTCCTCAAACACTACCCATCAAAATTTTGATAGAGCCATTTTGTTCAACTTAGTTGAAAGGTCTGGAAATTATATCTTTGAGGATGACACCCCCCCCCCCCCTCCTATCCAGAGCCCTCAGGGCAAGGGTTGTAAGTTATCCCCTTGGAGCATATAAGGTTTTTATAGAAAGCGTTGTCGTAGAACTAGTGCCCTTTTTATTCGACGAAAGTGATCGGAGGGCAATTGCCCCTCCCCCACGTCCATCATTTCCCCAAACACTTCCAATCAAACTTTTGAGATAGCCGTTTTGTTCAACGTAGTTGAAAGGTCCGTAAATTATGTCTTTGAGGATGACAACTCCAACCCTCAGGGCAAAGGTGTAAGTTATGCTCCGGGGCGATTTACAGTTTTTATGGAAGGGATGGTTGTATAAAGTTTAGTGGAAGATCGTTTGGTTGAAATTCTAGTTCTCTTTTAAGAGTCAAAAGTGATGGAGGGTAGCTAGCCCCCCTCTCCGACTACCCCTCTTCACCATACGGATCTGATTTAAATTGTGAAATTAAGATTTTGCTCAAAATAGTCCAAAGAACATATAACAATGCCTCTAGGGTCGAAAAAAACCCCAGTGCCCTGGGAATAGGGTTGCGATTCATGTCCTGGTGGTATATAAGGTTTTTATGGAATGGGTGGTCGTACAAACTTCAGATGGGGGCTCGTTTGATTTGAAATTGGAAGTTACAGTGCCCTTCTTAAGAGTCAAAAGTGATTTGAGGACAACCAGTCCCCCCACCTCATCATTTCCCAAAGACATCCAATCAAAATTCTTGAGATAGCAATTTTGTTTATTGTAGTTGAAGGGTTCGGAAATAATGTCTTTGGGGAAGACATTCTCGCCCCCACAGCTCTCAGGGCAAGGGTTGTAAGTTAAGCCCTAGGGGCATATAAGGGTTTTATAGAAAGGGTGGCCCTATATACTTCTGAGGGGACTCATTGGAATGGTAATCAGAATTTTTAGTGCCCTTTTAAGAGTCAAAGTGATCAGAGGGCAGCTACCCCCCCCCCCCCCCACGTCGTGTTTTCCCGAAATACATCCAATAGAAATTTTGAGACAGTCGTTTTATTCAAAACAGTCCAAAGATCATATAAAAGGCTTTTGGGGTTGATGCAAACCACCAGAGCCTGGGGGCGAGGGTTGTTAGTTATGCCGTGGGCATTTAAGGTTTTTATGGAAGAAATTGTTGTTTAACTTTAGAAGAGGCTTATTTGGTTGAAAATTGGAAGTTCTAGTTCCTTTTTAAGCGTCAAAAGTGATGGAGGGCATCTAGCCTCCCCATCCCCGAAAACTCTTCTTTTCACCAAACGTATCTGATTAAAATTATGAGATAGCGATTTGGTTTAGAAAAGACCAAAAAACATATAATAATGCCTCTCCCCCAGCACCCTGAAGATTGAGTTGTAATTTATGCCATGGGGGCATATAAGGTTTTTATGAAATGGGCGGTCGTATAAATTTCAGATGGTGCTCATTTGATTTGAAATTGGAAGTTATAATGCCCTTTTTAATAGTCAAAGTGTTTGAGAACAACCAACCCCCACCCCTCCTCCATGCTCATCATTTCCCTTAACACCTCCAATCAAAATTTGGAGATAACAATTTTGTTCATCGTAGTTGAAGGGTCTGGAAATTATGTATACGGGGAAGACACACTCCCCCTACAGCTCTCAGGGCAAGGGTTGTAAGTTATGCCCTGGAGGTATATAAGGTTCTTATATAAAGGGTAGATCGTCCTCGTCTAGGGGGGGAGGACCTCATAAAGAAAGATTTAAAGGAAATGGGAACTTCATGGGTGGGTGTAAAAAGGGAGTCTTTGAATAGATTGGGGTGGAGGAGGAGCGTGTGTAGCTGTGTTGGCCTCAGGTTCTTGGTGCTGCGGTGAGTTGTTAGTAGTAGTAGTAGTAGTAGTAGTAGTAGTCGTATATGCTTTGGAGGGCACCCATTGGAGTGGTAGTCAAAAGTTCTAGTGCCCTTTTTAAGAGTCAAAGTGATCAGAGCGCAGCTACCCATAGATACCCAGCTACATCATAAATGAGATGGGTCTCACTTGATTTTAAATTGGAGTGATTTGAGAGACCCCCCCCCCCCACGTCCATTATTTCCCAAACCAAACATCCAAACAAAGTTGTGAGACATCAATTTTTCAGCATTGTTGAAAGGTTCAGTAATTATGCGTTTGGGGATGACCCCCCCCCCCTCCGAGGCCTGAGGGCAAGAGCTGCAAGTTATGCAATTTGTTCATTTTTTACATATAATATATGTTATTGGGAAAAGATTTGCAGGTTTGACTTCTACTTTCCCAAAATACAAAGGGCATTAAGATGAGTCTTTCAGGGAATGTTGAAGGGAGTGTTGAACTAAATCATAACATGTTATGTGCACATGGGTTGTCAAAAGGGTGTAACTCAGGAATGACTGAGTATGATAATTTGGAATTTTCAGGAAATGATAAGGGAGGTGATCAATTGACGAAAAATGCAATATTTGCACGCTACTACTACTGTAACTACTGATGTTTCTACTGCTACCACAAGTACTTTTGCTACTACCACTACTATCGCTAAAACTGCTACTTCTGTAGCGAGTACTACTAAGGCTGAGGATATTGAAAACATATCTGAGGAAACGTTGAGGGGAAAGTTCAACTAAATCAAAACATACTATGTGTGTACAGATTGCTGATACGGGTGTATCAGCAATATTTTTCAAACGGCTTATCATATCAAGAGTAAACTTTAGGGGTACCATGAGTGGGATTTTCAGTTGACCAAAAGACTAAATGTACCTGCTACTACTGCTATTAATAATGCTGCTAATGCTGTTACTACTAATAATAATACACAGTTACTGCTACTACTGTACCTACTACTACCATTACTACTATGATACTAGTACAATTAAGGCTACACATATGAAGGTGAAAGTTTGACAGAATATTGAGGAGGAATTTGAACTAAATTAAAACACACTATGCGCATGCAGGTTGTCAAAACGGTGTATCTCAAGAATTCATTTAGATATTGAGCTGAAACTTTCGGAGAATACTTAAAGGGGTAGATCAATTGACAAAATGGTAATATATGCATGTCACTACTAACACTAAATACCACTGCTACTTTTAATTATGCTATTACTGCTACTATACTACTCCAACTACTACTTCAAGTGCAACAATTTGTAAGGCTTAGAGTATTAAGGTGAAAAGGGTGTCAAAACCGCACATCAACAATATTTTTGGAATGGCTTAACGTGTCAAGGTGAAACTATCAGGGCATCATGAAAGCGATGTTCAACTGACCAAAAGGCAATATGAGCATGCTACTACCGCTATTAATACTGCTGCTACTACTACTAATACAACACTAAAACTGCAACTACTTCCACTACAACTGAAACTACTGTGATAATAGTACCATTAAGGCTAAGTCTATGAAAGTAAGATTTGAGTGAATACTGATGGTAAATTGGAACTAACAAAAGACATTATTTGCATTTAGTTTGTCAAAATAGCGTATCTCAAGGATTGGTTTGTGTATTGAGATGGAACTCTCAGAGAATACTTAAAGGGGAAGATCAATTGAGCAAAAGGCAATATGTGCATACTACTACTAATACTACTGCTACTGCAACATTTACTAGTCCTACTACTACTATTACAATTACTGCTCCAATTACTTCTTCTATCGCAAGCACTTGTAAGGTTAAGGGCATTAAGATGAAAATTTCAAGAAGTATATGAATATACAGGTTATCAAAAGAGCAAATCAACAATATCACAGCAATGGCTAGTTGTATTAAGTTGACTAGTTATACAACTGCTGTGACTACTATTATCTCTATACCTAAGGGAATGAAGGTCAAATTTTCAGAGAATATTTCTAAAAATTTCTGTTGTACTGATGACAACCTGCCATCCGTATGTGGGTTGTCAAAAGGGCATATCAGCAATATCTTAGGAACATTTTCGTGTGTGAAATTAAAACTTACAACGCTTGTTGTGGGGGATGTTGAACTAACCAAAAGACAGTATGTGCATCATAATTCTACTGCTTCTACTCCAACAACTACTACTACTGCTACTGTTATTATTACTGCTACTACTACTACTACTACTAAAGCTAAAACTACTACTATTGAGAGATTGTCTTTAATTGTGTTTGGTACATGTCCTATTCGTCACCACAGGCCATTTGGATTTTTAATAGATAGTGGTTAGAGATCTTGTTCTACCCCTGGGGGCTCGTAGTATAATTGATTTGGAAAATAAGAAGGTAAATTTTTATAATTATTTTAATGAATGTATTAATAGAAATTTGGACTTTGTGGTTCCAGCTTCTGACCCCCCTGAGGATTCTAAATTTGTTTTTAGTTATGATTTTCAGGATGTTGAGTGTCGGCATGGCGGATCGGAAGATTTTGGGATTTTTCATTTGAATTGCCAGGGCCTAAATGCGACATTTGATGTTTTAGCGAATTTAGCTAAAATTAATCTTTTCCATGTGCTTGCTTTGACGGAGACCTGGCTGAGGGACCACAATTTTGCTCTTTTAGATATACCTGGATATACTTTGTTTACTCGGAACCGGGAGTTATGTCAACACGGGGGTCTTGCGGCTTATGTTCGTGAAGATCTCCATGCGAGAGTCCGAGACGATCTAAGTGAATAAAAGGAAATGGTGTGTGAAACACTAGTATTACAAGGTAAATTGAATAATGTTGATACACATTTAGTAATTGTATACAGGCCTCCTTCTGGTTCTATTCAAGAATTTTTTGAGAATTTTCATGAACAGCTGGCAAAAGTACAAATTAGTAATAACCCTTGTTTCGTTCTAGGTGACTTCAATATTAACATGCTGGATATGGGGTCTATAGTGACTTCTCAGTTATTAAATTTGTGTATGTCTTATGGTCTGTTCCCAACGATTAACATCCCAACTAGAGTTCCTAGGACGTCTGCAAAGCTTTTGGATAATATTTTTTCCAATGCACCTTTTAGATCGCCAGCAGTTCTTGTAAATGTGGAATCTGACCACTTTGGTGTTTTTGCAGGATTTGAGGTATCTATCCCTAAGCGAGAAACTCCTGAACAGAGTAAAAGAGTTGTAGTTTTTGATCGTAGTGCCCTATTGAAACTAAAGATAATATGGATCATATTGATTGGGTATCTCTGTTTGGAAATGAGAG
The DNA here is from genome assembly GCA_027921565.1 of Artemia sinica. Classification (NCBI taxonomy): domain Eukaryota; kingdom Metazoa; phylum Arthropoda; class Branchiopoda; order Anostraca; family Artemiidae; genus Artemia; species Artemia sinica. The sequence continues at coordinate 46,781,734 of CM051266.1, read as the reverse complement.
TGATGTAAATACTAAATTTTCACTCTTTTATAGTAAGCTTTTAGAAATGGTTAAGGAAGTGGGAGCAGTGAAGAATTCGAAAGGTCGAAAACATTATGGGAGGAAGCCATGGATAACGCATGATCTTCTTCGAAAAATAAATGTAAGAGATAGACTGTTTAAGTTACAAGCTTTAAAACCTGCGGATGAGAATAAAAAGCGATACCGTGCTTTTCGTAATGGTTTGAATTATCTCCTCCGTGAGGCTAAACAAAAATATTTTAGTATGAAGTTTAAGGACGTTGACGGTAACCCGTTGAAAACTTGGCAAATAATCCGTAATGTTATAGGTCAGCGGTCTCATATTCTACCAACTGAAGTAACTGTTAATGAGGTTATAATTGCAGATGGTACTGGGATATGTAATGAGTTTCTAAATCATTTTTCTTCAGTAGGCCTACAAATAGCCGAGGTGATTCCCTCGTCTCCAGAAGACCCACCCTTTGGATCTACTCTGCCATCTCCTGCAAATGTATCACTACATCTAAAGATGATTACATTAGATGATTTAAGGGATATTATCTATAGTATGAAAAATAGTTCGTCCAGTAGTGACCTGGTGAACCTAAAAATTCTAAAATGTATTTTTCCTTGTATATCTGGTGTTTTGACATCACTGATTAATGATTGCTTCCGTCAAGAAAGGTTTCCAGATCATAGGCAGCGCGCTAGCGCTGCCTAAGTAAAGAACGATGTGGGCACAATGTGTTTTTTTTCTCCACCCGGGCACTTCGTATCGAAGGAGTCGTCTTAGAAACTTCGAAAAGGGCTCATTCGATTGGAAATGGGAGTGGCTAGTGCCCTTTTAATAGTCGAAAGTGATTGGAGGGCAACTGGCCCCCCCACCCACGACCATCATTCCCCCAAACACATCCAATCAAAATTTTGAGATAGCCATTTTGTTCAGCGTAGTTGATTTCCAAATAGAAAATATGTTTATGAGGAGGACACTCCCCCACAACCCTCAGGCCCTGGGGGTATATAAGGTTTTTATAGAAGGTGTTGTCGTAGAAACTTCAAAACAGGCTCATTCGATTGGAAATTCAAAGGGCTAGTGCCCTTTTTAATAGTCGAAAGTGATTGGAGGGCAACTAGCCCCCCCACCCACGACCATCATTCCCCCAAACACATCCAATCAAAATTTGGAGATAGCCATTTTGTTCAGCGTAGTTGTTTTTCAGATAGAAAATATGTTTTTGAGGAGGACACTCGCTCACAACCCTCAGGGCAAGGGTTGTAAGTTATGGCCTGGGGGCATATAAGGTTTTTATAGAAGGCGTAGTTGCAGAAACTTCAAAACAGGCTCATTCGATTGGAAATTCAAAGGGCTAGTACCCTTTTTAATAGTCGAAAGTGATTGGAGGGAAACTAGCCCCCCCCACGCCCATCATTCCCCCGAACACATCCAATCAAAATTTTGAGATAGCCATTTTGTTCAACGTAGTTTTAGTATAAAGTCGTTATAGAACGCGTTATCGTAAAAACTTCAAAAAGGGCTCATTTGATTAGAAATTGAAATGGCTTGTGCCCTTTTTAATAGTCGAAAGTGATTGGAAGGCAACAAACACCCCTTCCACGCCCACCATTTCCCCAAACATATCCGATCAAAATTTCGAGATAGCCATTTTTTTCCACGCAGTTAAAGTTCAGGAAATTATACCTTTGAGCAGGACACTCCCCCCACAGTCTTCTGAGCAAGGGTTATAAGTTATGCCCTGGGGGCATATAAGTTTCTATTGAAATCTTTGTCGTAGAAACTTGAAAAGGGGCTCATTCGATTGGCAATTCAAAGGTCTAGTGCCCTTTTTAATAGTCGAAAGTGATTTGAGGGCAACTAACCCCCCTCTCTCGCCCACCTTTTCCCCGAACACATCCAATCAAAATTTTTAGATAGCCATTTAATACAGTGTTTTGGATTTCCAGATAGAAATTATGTTTTTGAGGAGAAGACTCCCCCACAGCCCTCAGGGCAAGGGTTGTAAGTTATGCCCTGGGGGTATATAAGGCTTTTACTGAACGCGTCGTCGTAGAAACTTCAAAAATGGCTCATTCGATTGGAAATTGAAATGGCTAGTGCCCTTTTTAATAGTCGAAAGTGATTGGAAGGCAACAAACACCCCTTCCACGCCCACCATTTCCCCAAACATATCCGATCAAAATTTCTTGATGGCCATTTTGTTCCACGAAGTTTAAAGTTCAGGAAATTATACCTTTGAGCAGGACACTCTCCCCATAGTCTTCAGGGTAAGGGTTATAAGTTGTGCCCAGGGGGCATATAAGGTTTTTGTTGAAATGGGCAACTAACCCCCCTCTCACGCCCACCTTTTCCCCAAACACATCCAATCAAAATTTTGAGATATCCATTTTGTTTAACGTAGTCGAAAGTTCTGGAAATTAGGTCTTTTAGGATAAAAACCCCATCAGAGCTTTCAGTGCAAGGGTTGTAATTTATGCCCTGGGGGCATATAAGGTTTATATAGAAAGTTGTTGTAGAAATTTCAAAAAGGGCTCATTTGATTGGAAATGGAAATTGCCCTTTTTAATAGTCGAAAGTGAGTGGAAAGTAATTAGCCCCCCTCTCACGCCCTCCATTTCCCCAAACACATTCAATCAAAGCTTAGAGATGGCCATTTTGTTCAACGCAGTTGAAAGTTCTGGAAATTATGTATTTAAGGATGACAAACCCCCGAGAATCCCCAGGGCAAAGGTTGTAAGCTATGCCCAGGGGGCATATAAGGTTTTTAATGGTAGAGTTGTCGTAAAAACTTCAAAAGGGACTCATTTAATTGGAAATTGAGAGGGGTATTGACCTGGTGAGCCTAAAAATTCTAAAATGTATTTTCCCTTGTCTATCTGGTGTTTTGACATCACTGATTAATGATTTCTTCCGTCAAGGAAGGTTTCCAGATTGTTTAAAAAAAGCAAGAGTGACACCGGATTATAAAGGTGGTGATAGAAATGATTTGGGTAATTATCGCCCAATATCAGTCTTGCCAGTTATTTCTTGTCTTATTGAAAAATTTTTTAGTAATCGGTTGACCCATTTTTTAGAGAAGTTTAATCTGTTGAATAATAATCAGTTCAGTTTCAAAAAAAGATAAGAAGACAGAGGATGCATTAATATTTTTGACTACTATAATTAACATAGCTTTAGATGAAGGATCTAAGGTTGGTGCAGTGTTTCTATACCTACAGAAAGCTTTTGATACAGTTGACCGTGGCCTACTCCTGGAAAAATGGGAGGTCTATGGGATCCGAGGTAAAGCTCTTGACCTTATACGGAGTTTCCTTAGTAACCGGTACCAGTTTGTAGAGACGACTTGTATACAATCAGTACCCCGCCCAGTAGCTAGTGGTGTCCCGCAGGGGTCAGTTCTTGGTCCGATTCTTTTTTTATTCCATATTAATGATATGCCTAAATGTATCCCAAGTTGTTGTTTTAATGTTAGTGACGTGGCTAAAAATCCCAGGAATGAGACGGTATCATTATTTTCTGATGACACAGTTGCTGTTAGTACCGCGAAGACAGAAGAATTACTTCAAACATCGATGAAAGATGCAATTGAAAGGTTATATTCCTGGTTGAGGGTAAATAGGTTAAAGATTAATCTGGGTAAGACTAATTTTGTTATTTTTTCCCGTTCACCAGATTTTTATCCATGGATTCAGGATATTGTAACACAGTATGGAGCTTTAAAGCGGTTGTGTTCTTATAAGTACCTGGGGGTTTATATTGATGAAGTTTTATCATTCAAGTGACATGTACATTATGTTTGTAAAACTGTGTCTCGTAACCTGGGTCTAATGAGAAAACTTAAGCATTTTTTCCTCCTTTTGTTATGCGCCTTCTTTATTATTCCCTTATCCATCCATATATATTGTATTGTAGTAGCGTTTGGCTTGGAACATTTCCTTCTATTGCTCGGCCAATACGAGTTCTACAAAACAACGCTGTTCGGCTGTTAGATGGCCTACAACCCCGGGATTCGGTACGAAACGCGTATGAGCGTGTAAAGATAATGCCAGCTTCCGGATTACGGGAGTTGTATACACTTCTATTCATTTTTAGGATTCAAAAGGGTATAAACCTCCCGTGTTTCGATAGCTTAGCAAACCTGAGATCTTCCGTCCATGATTATGATACTAGGTCATCTGTAGAGATTAATATTCCGCTGGTTGTTTCGGCCCGATCGATGTTTTCTTTGCTTCACAGGGGGATCAGAAGTTGGAACCATCTTGATCAAAATACAAAAAATATAGGTGATATTTCTTCGTTTAAGATAGTAATTAAAGGGATGCTTTTTAGTAAGTATGAATTTTTTTTTTTTTTTTTTTTTTTTTTTTTTTTTTTTTTTTATATAAATAAAGATATTGATAAATATTTATGGCTGCTGGGGGTGATGATTATGAATATGATAGTAAATTTAATGAAAATGTCAAGGTGTAACGTTTGTGGTGCTGTTTGGGGACTGTGATATAGATAGGTTATTTTTTTGTTTTTTTTTATTGTTTTGTGATGTTACTGTATTTTTGCCATCCCCTTGGTCAAGTTTTTACTTCTTGGGGTGGCCGTTAAACTGATGTTAAATTGTTTGTTTGTTTAGAATCTCTCTCTCTCTCTCTCTCTCTCTCTCTCTCTCTCTCTCTCTCTCTCTCTCTCTCTCTCTCTCTCTCTCTCTCTCTCTCTATTAACTCTACTCCTCCTACTGCTACTACTATAACTGCTGGTGCTACTACTACTACTACTAATAAACCTAAGGCTATGAAGGCGAAAATTTTGGGCAATATTGTAACTGTACTGAAATAAATAGAAACACACTATGCCCACACAGGTTGACAAGAGGACGTATCAGCAATGCTTCAGAACCGGTTGATGGTATTAAATTAAAAACTTCATCGTGTGTTGAAGGGGATGTTGAAAAAAAAGTGCTATGTTCACACTGCTTCTACTGATGCTAAAACTATTGCTACTACACAAGCTAAGGGTATTAAGGTGAATATTTAGGTGTATGCTGGACTAGTGTGTAACTAAAACTAAAGTAGACTTTTGAAAAAAAGGGGCAGATTCAGCAGTTTTGTCGATAAAAGCTTAAAACCTTTATAGTAGATTTTTCTGATGTACCGAATTAGATTCTTATCAAGTTCATTTGCCCCTTGGGAATGTTTTTCATCTTTTTAGAAAATCAGAACCATATATTCGGTATAATTTTAAAATTATGTTCTTTTGATGTACATGTTGTTATCAAAATTCGTTTTTTTGGAGTGTCGTTCAGTATTGTTATGTTGTTATGATGTTGTTGTTATGTTGTCATCAAAACTCATTTTTTTGGAGTGTTGGTCAGTATTGTTATGTTGTTGTTGTGTTGTTATGATGTTGTTGTTATGTTGTTATGATGTTGTTGTTATGTTGTTATGATGTTGTTGTTATGTTGTTATCAAAACTCATTTTTTTGGAGTTTCGGTCAGTATTGTTATGTTGTTATGATGTTGTTATGTTGTTATCAAAACTCATTTTTTTGGAGTGTCGGTCAGTATTGTTATGTTGTTATGATGTTGTTGTTATGTTGTCATCAAAACTCATTTTTTTGGAGTGTTGGTCAGTATTGTTATGTTGTTATGATGTTGTTGTTATGTTGTTATGATGTTGTTGTTATGTTGTTATCAAAACTCATTTTTTTGGAGTTTCGGTCAGTATTGTTATGTTGTTATGATGTTGTTATGTTGTTATCAAAACTCATTTTTTTGGAGTGCCGGTCAGTATTAGTCCAGGTTGCTCATTTGTTTCAGTTCGTTACCAAAAACTGTTTTATAGCAGAATCATGTTCCATGTAAATTAAATCATGTTCTTTTTCCTCATGATGCTGCTGTCTTTGATCCAATTGACGTAAGGATTAAATTATCTTGATCCTTCACCTTGCTGCTAATTTCCCTACTTGTCTCTTCAGTTGATTGTTCCCTAGTTGATTGCTAGACAAGACGCAACTCGTTCTGCCAAATGAATTTAGGAATCAACTGAACCTATCCAGAAACTTTATTATTTTTACCCAGCCCATCATCGAATGAATTATAATGTTCATGTTTGATTTACGGGTATTACCACGAGGGATAGAATTTGAAAGCAACGCTTTTGCTGACGGACTTATTTTTTGTAGGTAAAGCTGAAAATCAGAGTTCAGAAAAAGGCAGTGTTTCCAATAAGAATCAGGTACCAGTAACAATAGCTCTTTTGCCTGGCATTGGGTATTATGCGAACTCGAGTGACAGTGAACTTGATAGTTCTGGCAGCGAGATAGATTCCCCACCTCCTAGGAAACGACTAAATCTATTGGGACAGCCTATTGAAAGTGAAAAATAGTACATTTTCATGGGTTTATTGTTTCTTCTTTTTGTAATGGTTTTGAAAGTAATTTAAAAATTTACGAATTTGTATGTTTTTATCTTTGATTTGATTGTTATCTATTTTCCTTCGCTACATCAAGTGTAGTTAAATCTGTGTAAATCAGCTTGTATTCTTATTACCAGTGACAAAAACAGGGTTAGGGTGTGTGGAGTTTCTTAGTAGACTTAGTGGACCATACTAGCTCGTAATTATTATTTAGATTTAATTATGCTGAAAAGAGCCAAGTCGGCAACTTTATTATTTTTTTTTTATATAAGTTTTATTAACTTTAGCTCTGTGTCTTCATTTTGAAACTTTCTCAAAATGAGTGGTTTAATCCAGCAAATTTAGCGATTCAATAGTAAATAATTAGTCATAGAAAAGCAATTTGAATCCAAGAAGTGCACCAATGCAATGGCGGCAATTGGGGAGCCTTTACCCCTCCCCCCATTCTTAGACCTTTAATGGATATATATAGGGTATATTTCATTGAAAAAAAACGACATCTTTGCCCCCGCCCCCTTAAAAATTGGAAAATACGTTTTATCCCACCGTCCCAAGTTTTCATGAATTGATTTGGGTCAATAGGAGATTCAGGAAATAGCCTTTTCGTGGTTGCAGCGGTACCTGCAACCCAGTAACCTTTGGTTTCCACTGGTGCGATTTTTGTTTTGCTGTTGAAGCGCGAAGATACTATGTTATATTTAAAAAGCATATGCATAAGATTAGGCAAAATAAAATTCTAGAAGCCAAGAAAAATATTCAAAGGGCTAACCTATAATAGCCTTGACTAAATATGCCTAATGAAAAATATAAGTCTTATCTATAACATGTTTAGTTTCTCATTTACTTGCATTTATGGTTCTACAATGCTTTCAATTTGAAATAACGGATGCGATTTTCAACGGCTCAGTAGAAATATTTCTACGCAGCCGTTGAACCGTTGTGACGTAGAAACTTGCAGCAAAAAACGGAGGAAATTTGACGGATCTCGGAAAAACGGCCGTTTTTGCGTGAAATCGTATCATTGGGAACCCAGGGTAAGAGACGAAGACGTTACTATCAAGACTAGTCCAGATAATATTTATCATCTCGAATCAGCCACAAAGAGCAATTTTTTCTCTTCGGCCAGTTTTGCTTAAACGCCTTTTTTAATTTTTGGTTAATTTGGGCCGTGATTTGTTCTTTACTAGGTGGCAAATACCGCTGCTATCATGGTCCAATGAAAAAAAATTCGAAGACTTCCTGCGTGTGATACATGATGTTTGTGTTAAGATGGCAAACTGATCTTGTCTTATAATGAGAACGAGTTCAATGTTATCTTGCTCTTTATTAAATTATCTCAAATTTGGTTTTTAAAAATATCTCCAATGTCTCGGTTTAAAGCAAGAGGTTTATGTAAGTATTTTCTCATTTTAATTGCAATTTAAAGGAGTCGAGGACATTAAAATTTTCCTCCCCGACACCTCGCTCTTTACGCTAAAGTTTTTAGTGCTTATAAAAAAGCTTTTAATTGTTCTAATTAAACGAACCTTGCGTTTCAGGAGTTGTTCTTAAAGAATTGTGACACAATTCCAACTTTAGCGTAAAGAGCGGCCTGTTGAGAAGGAGCAACCCCCCTTAAATATGTAATAATTTCTGTTCGTTATAAGTTTCAATGCTGCTCCTTACTTTCAGTTGAAAAAATAGTTTTTTTTTAAATTTAATTTCTGATCGTTTTTCTAAATAACTCCAGGAAATCTGGCTCCACCTCCACGGAAAAATCTCTCATCCCCACGGATATATTCTCTAGAGAATTAAATTCTGGTGAAAATTTACCCCGGATAATTGCCCTTAACATCTGTATGCGTAAAAATGAGTTGATAAAGAGAAAGCAAGGCACAAGAGGAATTTCGTATAGAAATTCTGGCGAATTCCTCCAGCGTAAAATTTCCCCTGAAGAATTCACCTGGATGAAACTTCCCTCCCCATGGAAAATTTTACCTTTGAAAAATCTCCCCAGTAGAAAATTTGCCGTGAATAAGGGGCAAAAAATGTGGCTTTGAGACCTTTCCCAGGGGCAGTGAGGGGTCATCAAGTAGTTCGTGGTAACGAACTGTATGTAAGGAGCGACCCTGCTCAATAGTAACTGAAACTCTAAAAAATGGAATCTTGATACCAATAGATACATCAGAAGAACCAGATTTTAATGCTGATTTCAAATATACGAGTATCGCCAAGTTTAGTTTTATCCATCAAAAGTTACGAGCCTAAAAAAATTGCCTTATTTTCGATAAAAGGGAGAAACACCTTCAAAAGTCACGTAATTCTAATGAAAACCACACCATCAGATTCAGCGTATTAAAGAGCCCTACTTTAGAGGTTTCAAGTTCCTATCTGCAACAATGTGGAGTTATGTATTTTTTGCCAGAAGAAAGATTACGGTCCTAGAATATCGCGATAGGTCTCTTTCGATCGGAAATTAAAAATTCTAGTACCCTTTATAAATGAACAAAACAATTGGAGGGCAACTAGGCCCCCTCCCGCGCTCATTTTCCCCTCAAAGTCACCCAATCAAAATTTTGAGATAGCCATTTTGTTCAGCATAGTCTAAAAATCTAATAACTATGTCTTTGAGGATAATAATCCCCCACAGCCCCCGGGGAAGGGCTGCAAGTTATAAACTTTGCCCATAGTTTACATATAGTGTTGCTTATTAAGAAGTATACAGATGTTTTCAGGGGGATTTTTTCTGGAGAGGGGGGGGGGGGTTGAGGGGAGGAGATTACATGGGAGGATATTTCCATGGAGGAATTTTTCATGGGTGAAGGGAATTTTCCTTGAAGGGTGCGCTGGATTTCCCAGCAATATTAAAAAAACGATCAGGAATTAAATAAAAAAAAGCAAACAAGGTTTTTCAATTGAAAGTAAGGAGCAGCATTAAAACTTAAAACGAACAGAAATTATTACGTATATGAGGGGGTTCGCCCCCTCGTCAATACTTCGCTCTTTACGCTAGAGTTTTTTTTAGTACTTTCAAAAGAACTATTTATTCTAATTAAAAGGTCTTTGTGGTTCAGGCGTCATTCTTGAAGAATTGGAACAAAATTCAAACTTTAGCGCAAAGAGCGAGGTATTGACGAGGGGGAACCCCATCATATACGGAAAAATTTCTGTTCGTTTTAAGTTTTAATGCTACTTACTTTCAGTTGGAAAAATAGTTTTTTATTTAATAATATCTCCAAATGCATAGTTATTCGGCGTTTCAACTATGCTGAACAAAATGACAATCTCAAAATTTTGACTGGACGATTTTGAGAAAAAAGGGGCGTGGGAAGGGACCTAGTTACCCTCCAATCTTCTTGCTCACTTAAAAAGGGCACTAGAAATTTTAATTTCAGTTCGAACGAGCCCTTTCCCTATATTACAGGGCCATTGGGTCGATAAGATCATCCCTGGAAAACAAAAACACGCATCCGTGACCTTTCTTCTGACAAAAAATACAAAATCCCACGTTTTTGGAGATAAGAGCTTGAAACCACTACAATAAGGTTCTCTGATACGTTGATTCTGATGGTGCCATTTTCATTAAGATTGTATGAATTTTAGGGGGGAGGGGCTCCCTGTTTTTTTTTTGACGATCCAGCAAATTTTCTCAGGCCTTTGATGGGTAAGAACTTAATGAAACTCTTATGTTTGAAATAAGCAACATAAGCCAATTCTTTTGATATATCTATTGGTATCGAAATTCCGTTTCTTAGAGTTTCGGTTACAGTTGAGCCGGATCGCTCCTTGCTTACAGTTCGTTACCACGAGCTGTTTGATCTCTGGATACAATTTTGTTTACAAGTGTTTTTCTTTACTAATTAGACGACCTGACTGCATGCATCCTTTGATCACAGGGAACGCAATTTTGCAATGGTATTTTTTAAAAAACTTGTCAATGAAAAACTTTATCAATGGCTATTTTTTCTCTCAACCCTGTTCTTATTAAAACACGTTTTTTTTACTATGCACCGTGGTTTATCTTGCTGTTAAACATGCATTTCCAAAGCAGTCAAATGCTGTTATAGTGCCACGAATACTTCATTAAATTTGTTTTAATTTTATTTGGTTTAAAATAGTATCCTTTTGATGTCACGTAGCATAAAAATTGCATTGTATGTTAAACCCGGAAGAAAGATCCATTTTCCAACGGAAATCTGATTTTGCGGGCACTGAAAGGAAGCAGAATAAAAAATTTAGCTGACTTGCTGTCTAATTAATTTGAGATGGTCTGTTAAACGTGTCCCTTTTGATTTTACCGAGAAATTTCAAAAGAGTACGAAAATTTCCTCTGGTAACTGTAGAGCAGACAGAGGTCTGAAAAAAATATTTTCTCAATTACGTTTTCTTTCGAAATGTTTTAATGTTTCGATATTCTTGGTCTACAATGGTGGAGAAAAAATTCTCGTTCAGTCGCTCGTCCTGCAAGCTATGACGTTTTTCTATAAGAGATCCTGGACTGATCATCTTTGATTTTCTTTAATATTTTAATTTAATTTCTTACAAATGGAAGTAAGCTGTGATTTAGGCAAAAGCCTGAGACTGCCTTTTGTTTTTATACATATTCAAAAATCAAAACGGCCTAAGATGGTGAAAGGAAAGAACAAAAGATGATAGAAGTAAAACAAAAACTTAAATCTAGCAAATGCAAAAGTATCTAAAGCTATAAAGAGAAATATAAAAAAAAACACGCCGATTTTCAATGAATCAGAAAACCTATCACTTGAGTAAAACTTCCGAGGCCCTGATAATCAAATTGATTGAAATATGAAAATAGAATTCAGATAACGTTAAAAATGCGTTTTACGTATTAAATAAAAAAAACAAGTTTTTTAAACTGAAAGTAAGGAGCGATATTAAAACTTAAAACGAACAGAAATTATTCCGTATATGAAAGGGGCTGTCCCCTCCTCAACGCCTCGCTCTTTACGCTAAAGATTTTTATTGTTTTAAAAAAATAAAGTTGTGAGACAGAGTCAAACTTTAGCGTAAAGAGCGAGATATTGACTAGGGGGCGAACCCAATCATATACGTAATAGTTTCTGTTCCTTTTAAGTTTTATGTTGAAAAGTTTTCAGTTGGAAACTTGTTTTTTTTTTATATTTAATTTCTGATAATGCTGGGAAATTCGGTGCCCCTTCATAGCGATGTCCCTCCCCCCATGAAAACTTCCTCCATAGAAATATCCTCCCACGTAACCCCCGACCCCCCTGAAAACGTCTGTATGCTTCCCAATTACCAGTGGGAAGTATACAGTTTACTTCTATTGGGAAGTTTACTATATGTAAACATTGGACAAAGTTCATAACTTGCAGCCCTTCCCCCGGGGACTGTGCGGGATGAAGTCATCCTCAAAGACATAGTTATTTTATTTTTCGACCATGCTGAAGAAAATGGCTATCTCAAAATTTTGATCGGGTGATTTTGGGAAAAAATGAGCGTGGGAGGGGGCTTAGTTGCCCTCCATTTTTTTGGTCACTTAAAAAGGGCACTAGAACTTTTAATTTCCATTTGAATGAGCCCTCTGGCGATATTCTAGGACTACTGGGTCGATACGATCACCCATGGAAAAAAAAGCTGAATCTGATGGTGTGATTTTCATTAAGGTTCCGTGAGTTTTAGGGGGGTTCTATGACCCTTTTTTCGAAAATAAGGCAAATTTTTTCAGGCGCGCAATTTTTGATGGGTAAGACTAAACTTGATGAAACTTATATATTTGAAATCATCATAAAAATCTGATTCTTTTGATGTATCTATTGGTATCAAAATGCTCAGCCGTAAGTGACTCCAGAAGCAAAGGACATCAAATCTTTTCCTCCATCATTATCAAGAAAATTCGGACGCTGTAGCCTTGAAATTACCCTGCAGTCTTTAGGTCACTAAAACATTATAAAGAGTTCTTGGCTTAAGTATTGAAATGACTTAACCTTGCAAAAGGACTTTTAAGGAGTCGAGAGGTGTTATAGGGACTTTCAGGGACCTTTCCCTGTTTTAGAGATTTTAGAGACCAAGTGGCAGCCCTGATAGGATGATAAAGGGTGATTCCTGCAAGGATTCAATCCTTAGGGAATCAGCGGTGAGATTTATGTGAGGAATTAAAAAAATATACTTTTAAGCCTACATGTTTTAAATCCTTGCAGGGGGAGCGCTTTCGTTCAATCATTAGTACGGAAAGATTCTCCTTGTACCCTGAAACCCGAAAACAGGTATGTGGCATGGCTTATTCTTACAAATTTTTGTAAAGAAGGGGTATTGCACTACGGAGTCCCAAGATAATTCTCTGATGTCAGTTTATAGTGATTTTAATGTATTGCTTGCTGGTGGGTTCCATGATTTATACAGCCGGATTTCAATGTAAAAGTATAGCAGTTGCAGTGTTTCCATTCTTGGGATTTCCCCCCTAAAATTGGGATTTTTAAGGTCTTTTAAGTCATACTCTTTCATTCAGGGATTTGGCGATTTTTAGGGATTTTTAAAAGTCTTTTGAATTTTTTAAGGAACTTCTAGGTTTTGGTCTAAATTCTGCCACTACTAATCATTTGAAGAAAACCTGGCAAAGGTGAAGATTAGGGACCCCTGCAGTCAAAGTTGCAAAGATAGTGCTCTATTAAACCAAGACTCGAAGAAGGACTATTTGAAGTCAACGAATGCATTCGAACTTAATTGAATGACCCAATTTTTACTAGAGTCCCTGGCTATCTGGCTATCCTTTTTCTCGCTCCTCTGGCAGACCGAAAAGTTCCCCAAAGACTGGAGAACATAAACCTTAGTCAAACTCTTCAAGAAATGAGACGCGAAAGAATGTGGCAACTATAGAGGAATCAATATTCTCTTGATCGCTGCGAAGCTCTTCACGACAATAATATTAGGTAGACTCCAAACAGCCCTTGATCACTCATGTAAAGAAGAGCATGGACTTCGGCCAAAGCGATCTTGTGCCGACCTTGTTTTTACTCTATGCACCATGCTGGAGGAATCTAATGAATTGAGACAGCGCTTGTATATATTCTTCGTGGACTTCGAAATGGCCATTGATTCAGAAGATCGTCAAATCCTATGGAGAGTATTGTGGTTTTACGGTATTCCGGAGAAGCTAATCTGTCTAATGGTTGTCATGTAAGAAGAGACGGAATGCTGTGTTAAAACATCGAACGGCAATAAGCAAGTTTCCTGTCTTCTCTTCGTCCTAGTTGTAGACTACATCTTTAGACAGATAAATGGGCATTGAATTCAGATTGCAGGAAAACTTCTTCAGGACGCTGACTTTGCCGACGATGTTGGGCTCATAGAAACCGACAAGTAGAAGCTTCAGGAATTTTTGAACAAACTCACGGAGAAAGTTGAACAATTCGGACTACACATCAACGCCCCAAAGACAAAAGCTATGTCAATCAATAATTCACCCATGGGAATCCAACTAGGACGAGAGGACATCAAACAGGTGAAAGACTTCAAGTACTTAGGGAGTACAGTCACTTCCAGTGGTGACTCTGAAAAAGAATTGCGTACCAGAATAGCATCGGCCAACACATTATTTCAGAGACTTCTACCAGTCTGGAAATCCACCATATACTCGCTGAAGTTGAAACCCAGGTTGTTCCAGAGTAATGTAGTAATATTGAATGCCTTAAGCTAACTGCCGAACAGGAGAAACGCCTTACCGCATTCGAGAACAACTGTCTTCGCCGAATCCTTAGAATCAGTTGGAGAAACCGTGTCAGCAACAACGAGATCCATACCCACACAGGCCAGTCAGACCGTTGATTGCAACCGTTTTACGACAACGTAGATACCTTTGACACATCCTCTGCATGCCAGATCACTGACTTCCAAAAATGCTCCTCCACTGGCAACCGGAAGGCACCCGTCACCGAGGAAACCTAAAGAACACGCTCCGTAGGACGTGAATTTAGAAGTTCGTTACGTATGTTAATTCGTAAGTTACGTATACTTATTACTAATAAAAACGTTCTTAAATAAAATTAAACAACTTTTGAGAAAGCCATTTAACCAAATAAAAGTAAAATTAATATGCAAGTTTTGTTTTAGTTATTCATGTACAATGAGCCAAAATCAAAACCTGCATTAATTCAAAAATGTTCAAAAATTAAAGAAAAAAAAACAATTTTTTTTACCTGAAAGTAAGGAGCGACATTAAAGCTTAAAACGAACAGAAATTATTCCACATATGAAAAGGGGTTGTCCCCTCCTCAACGTCGCGCTCTTTACGCTAAAGTTCGACTCTTTCTCACAACTCTATCTTTTTAAACAATAAAAAACTTTAGCGTAAAGAGCGAGACGTTGAGGAGGGGACAGCCCCTTTCACATACGGAATAATTTCTGTTCGTCTTAAGTTTTAATGGCGCGCCTTACTTTCAGTCTAAAAAACTTGTTTTTTTATTTAATAAATAAGAGTCAAACTCAAAACGAGCAAGAATTCAGATGAGTAGGGTTCAGAATCCGATGCTTTCTAAAAGCCAGAATATAATTTGTCCTTTACTGAAAAAATTCTTTTAAATGTTTCCACTTTTATAACTTTAAGAAATCAAAAATTAAATAAGATTTTAAGGAATCAATATCAGCATATGTATATTAAACTGACAATTCACATTCACTTGAATTTTTTCAGTAAAGTATAAATTATATTCTGGCTTTTAGAAAGCATAGGGGTTTTGAACCCTACTCATATTAATTTGTGCTCGTTTTTGAGTTTGAATCTGTTATTTATTTTAATTTATGTTTGCTTTGGGATTATTTGATTCTATTTTTGTTCCTTTTTGGTTTAATTTTAAACCAAAAAGGAACAAAAATTACTTTTTTTTAAAAAACTTAGTTGTGGAAATTTTTTTTTAATTAATTTCAATAAAGGACGAAATCGGGCCTTTACTAACTGGATTACATAAGGGATCTATATAGTTCGTTATGAATGTGGACAATGTAAGTTTCATCGGATATAGCTGAAGCCTAGTAAAAACAATTTGCGGCACATAGTAATTATAGTATCGAAGTAAAGAGTGATGTTGGCACAATATACTATTGATTTACTTTTTTCTGGCCAACGCTCTTCGTATAGAAGTGTCTACGACAAATTCTCGTAGAAATTTCGGAAAGGACTTACTCGATTGGACATCAAAAGTTCCAGAGCCCTTTTTAAGTGACAAAGGTTAGGGCAACCAGCCTGCTTCCCAAGCCCATCATTTCCCCAATTTATAATAAATTACAAACTCTCGCCTATACTAACTCAAATGTTCAATATAATCCGGGTTGCAGCGGTAGCTAGCACCCTAGTAAGAGACGATCACGCCCCAATGTGAAAACTACAGTAGCCCATAACTCCTAAAAATAGAGCTAGATCAAAACAAAAAATACACCATTAGAACTCCCTTGTTTGAAACCCCTATATAGTAAACTTACTGTCTCTTGGCTTGAACAACAAGGAAAATATATTGGCTTGAAAATCAAGAAAAGTGGCTGAAACCACGAAATTTGGTATATAAGGCATCTTTTTTTTCTTTTGCTCCTCAGATAGGTTGGTACTGGAACATCGTAGAGAGCTGTTTAATGGGTCACTTTAAAGGAAATTGCTACATCTAGTGTCTTTTGTAATTAAAAATAAAATAGTTTTTAAGATACAATCAATTTTTCAACAATGCTGCACTTCCGTGTATATGCTTGATGAATGATCCCGGTTGCAGCTGTAGTTTGCAACCTAGTAAAAGACGTTCACCTCACATAATAAGAAATACAATAGCGTATAACTCATAAAAATAGTGTCAGACCGAAACACAAAATACACTATTAGAACCACCTTGTCTGATACTCCCATATAGGAACTTGTAGTCTCTTGGCGTGAACAACAAAGAAAATATATTGGCTTGAAAAACAAGAAAAGTGGCTTGAACTACAATATTCTGTATCGACGGCATCTTTTTTTTCATCTTTTTTCTCATCAGCTAGCTGGGAATTGGGATATCATAGAGAGCTGTTTAATGTCTCATTTCGAAGGTTTTCACATAGAAGACTCTCAAGACCGAGTCACATTGATAGGGTAGCCAGGTAAAAAAAAAGTTAAATCGGGAGAGTTCTTGATAGGGGGAAGAGGAGGGAAGGAAAGGCATATTTGGCTGGAAAAGGAAAGTAGGGTGGGAAGTGCCACGAAGGAGAGGGGCTGCGTGTATTTTGATAAATAATGGATGGACTCCCGAACCAGTTGGCAACTTCTTCGACGCACGGAGAAGATCGAAGTCGCTAGGGCATATCAGATTTGGATGAATATGAATAAGGGGGTTGGGGAGGATCTGGGTGGAGCAAAGTGATCTGCGAGGGTGGGTTTACTGGACATGAGCAAATTTCTGGAACAGAGGGATGTTTCGAGGAACAGAATCATGGAGTAGCCTGCTTAGTATCGCATATAGAGGGGGACGTGACTGCGGGTCGAATTGAATATGACGAAGAGGAGGAGAAGGACACGGATTTTTTCTGCGTCATCCTGAAAAAGGTCGGGTCTTAAGACAAAAACAGGGAAGCGTCTTAACACGAGCGTCAGTGCAACCAAAATAATGACCGCTAGAAAGAAACTGTGTAAATACTTATACGGTTAAAATCGTACTCATTGCCTATCATTTTCCTGATAGGCAAAATTTATATAACTTCAAAAAACTACAACGACCAGATCTTAGGACTCAACAACTTTTTGTTATCAGCAGCAAGGTTTTTTGTTGTGGGTTCTTTTCTTTCATAAATAATTGATATTTGGTCAAAACTATGACTTTGACAAGACTAGTCAGTAGCCTTTTCACTTACCTGACACTGATTCAATTCTTCATTGGGCTAGGTCATTTGCTTGGCAGGATTCATTGCTGCTGAACTATTAACTTCAGCTGATGTGACGTCACAATACTTTGAATCCTTCTTTCTGGGTTGGAAGGGAAAGGGATTGCTGTAGGGATTATCAAACTTATTTGTGGTGTTCAACTGGCTAGGTTATTTTTTAAATCTGCATTCTGGTCAGTAGATCAGAAATAATTCTGGAAATTTAGGTCACAGATTCCTCTAGCTTTTGTTTCAGTTTCAAAAGCCACAAAACTGTCTCTAGTTTCAAGTATTTAGATTTGATCCAAGGTAACTCGGTATGACATGCAGAATTCTTAACAAGGGGAGCTGGCCCTTTAGGACAGATCTCAGTCTGACATGTTGGATAATATGCAGCAAAAATTGGGTGAAATTCCGTCTGAATTGACACTTCTCGTGAGGCAGGTTGAAAGTTGCCGTTGGGTGTTTGACAGTTAGAGACGGGAGAAGTGTAGAAAAATTGAAGTGCTGTCCTAAGTTTGACATGTCACTTCCCGAGGGGGGGAAGTTTTCTTATGATTGAGGTTGGGAGGAAGTTGAATTTGTCCTCTGGGAAGAAAATCCAAAATACTGAAGATCCTAACTCTTGAAACCGTTAGGCGGTGGGTGCAGGTTAAAATTAAGCACGTGACTTTATAAAATTTACCTGAATGCCAGAATTATCCTAAGAGGAACAGTCGAAACACATCCAATTTTTATTCTAACTAGCAGCATCAATCCGGGCACACTTTTCAGCTTCTACATGAAAAGAAGAATTGTACCCTCAACATATGACTGATCTAGAAAACACTCTGAATCTGCGTTCTGGACAGACTAATCTTTGTCTAAAAATTATGTATACGAAGGAGTTAACAAACTGAAACATGCATCTCATCTCTTCTAGAGCCAGCATTCTACTGCGTAAAGTATCTTGTGTAAAATTGATGACAGCTATGAAAACCTTTTTAGGTTATTAAGAATATTCCAGCAAAAGGCATGAATTCTGAAGAAACAAGATATCTTAATCAAAATTATTGACATAATCGATTTTCTTGGATGTAGATCTTGTGGAAATAAAAAAAAACGGCCAAATTTGGTAGATTCAGTCGTTCTTTTTGAAAAATCAAAGGGGTCCTCAACGAATATTATTAAAGTGCCAAAAACTATCTGACACTGTCAAGTGTCGACACGGTTACTTATTCTAAAATGCATTTCATGGCAAAACACAGCTCTTTTCTAGTTTATGTGACAGAAATGGGCATTTAATTAATGGCTTTTTAAATAAAACGAGTCATTAAAACTACCAGAAAGTTAGTGACCCCAAACATTTTGGCTAGTGAAGCCCTGTATAAACGAGGCATATCACCAGTATAGAGTATACTGCGGTGATAATTTCTTAACTTATCCCAACTATTATGTTTCCACGAACTGTTAGCAAGCGATCTTTTTACTAGTGATTCTATTTCCGCTGTCCTAACAAAAACAGTTAGTGGAAGCCCTGGGTTTCCACTGATAGAATTCCTCGCAAAAACAGCAGGTTTTTTTATCCATCAAATTCCCTCCGTTTTTTTATGTAAGTTTATGCGTCAAAACGGTTCAAAGGCTGTATTGAAATATTTCTACTGATATGTTGAAAATCGCATCCTTTTTTCTGAATCCAAAGGCTTTTAAAAATTTACTATAAATAAGAAGTAAATGAGAAATTAATCCTATTATCAAACTTTTCCCGTTAATACTGGACCAAAAAATACCAGGGTCATATCCTTTTAAAACCAGATTTTAATCTTTCAGGCCTGGGTCGGGGGATATTTCCAATAAATGAACGTAGGAGACAAAAAATTACTTTTAGTTAGACATAGCTAGTCTAGGCTAATGCTCATTCAGTGCTAACACCCTGGCCTGGAAAAATGTACTAAATTTGAGAGGAAAAATTTACTAAATCGCATCTGTTTTTACTAAATACTCAAAAAAAATTTGCTATAGAAGGTTAATCAGTAGGATTTTCACTATCTTTTTTTTCGTTTTTTTTCTTTTTTCTTCTCGTTTCCTCTTTTTTCTGTCTGGTTCTGTTTTCTTTCGTTTTTCTTCAAATAAAATTTTCGTTCGATTGGGGGGGGGGAGGGGTGGTCACGACAGTTGGAAAAGGAAAAACAGCAACCTAATGTGAATTTTCACCAGTCGGTAAACTACTGTCCTGTTTGTTCAAATCACTTATTGCAGACCTGACCGATTCGGACAAGAGTTGTCCGTTTGCGCCTGCAAGAAGTGAATTCAAAAGGACAACAGTTGTCTTACTACTCCTACAGTATCTTGTTGGGAGAAAAGATTCTACCAGAAACGAATTGCGGGCGACACCGTGCCTAGTAAGCCTTGTCTGTACTTGACGGTTTTTATTTTGTTATCTCCTTACAGGATGCTATCCTGGCACCGATGAAGCCCTCAAGAACCTTGAATGCATCTATACTTCTGTTGCTTTGTGCAGCTCCGTGTATTACACAGTAATTTACTGTCTGAATTGACTGCAGTTTACTACTATTGGTAGTTTTCGGTGCCAGTTAAACAAGAAACTGCCGTTAAGACAAAACTTCAGATGGTTCTAGCATTGTTTTGGGCCGGACGCTTCTTTATGATGCTTAATTTCTGGCATAAAACTGTTCATTTTACTACCTAGAAATTATCATCCTTATAGAAACTTTATTCATTTAAATGATTATCTTCTCGAGATCAGTTTTTAGAACGAACCACAAATCAATTTTAGCAAACATATGAAAATCTTCGAATACAGGATAGAAAAAAAAAGTCATATCCTTTCCGGTAGTTTCAATGAAGACAAAAAAAATTCCGCCTTCCAGATGTTATGCCATAGGCGCATCCAGACACGCGATGAAAACAGGGGCAAAGTAGCAAATGTGGCAACCAAACCACCGTCGAATGGAAAAGTGGCTGACACTTCTACATCCAGTTGTATGCCTGGACGAACCTTAATCCACATTCGGTATTTGAAGAAGGTATTTAGCTTTGAAAGTGCTCCAAGAAACGATCGGAGGAATAAAATGATCTGAACTATTGCTGAATGTCCAGAAAATCTATAACCTCTTCCTGAATAGTTAAAAGGTTCTTTTGGTTTCCCCTTTGAGATTTTTGATACTAACTGTGGTGATATGGACCAAGTCACTACTCCCTCTTTTCATTTTCTCTGTGCGCCATTTGTTTCGTGTGCATCATCCCAGCAACATTTTCCCTCTTTAGCCTATTCCGAAGTTTTGTCTTCATGTTTGACGAAACTCTGGCCTGCCGTTCTGACTCAGCAGACGAATCGGGGAGGCACCACAGCTGCAACATAAATTCGCAAATATCATCAAACATCGGTTCCCCCTTCTATCTTTCACAAACTGCAATTTTTTCCAGAATATATCAGGTTCAAAAAATGTCACTAAATTTTTTTCACAAAGTCTTTCCTAGACTCTAACTCTGACCACTGTGCATCAAAAATGTCTTTTTTTCACTTTATTTCCTATCAGCATTCCCCGACAAATTTGAAAATTGAACCATGAGTAGTACGAGTGTTTTGACTGAACTGCTCAAAGCAACGGCAGTATCGATGCACTCGAGGTTCTTGAGTGTTTCATCTTCGCTGTCGAGCCTCTTGGCGATCTGCCTACATAGCTCTACGTAATATGAACTGCAGTTTTATCGGAATTCTGCAAGCTTACTTTTTCGGAAACTGCTCTACTCTAAAACTCCCAGATTGGGCACATTGATCTTCTTCAGCTTGAAAGAAAAAAACATATATATATGCTTTGCAGAAGGGATCGTTCATGAAACCGTAAATCGGCCTTGCCTTCTCCCGACCAGCCCTATCAATGTCAGCGCTGTTAGATTGATCACCCTAGAACAGAACCAAGGCAATCCACTGTTCTGAAATCCTTTAAACCGCTGCTTCAAGAGACAGCCATCGTGTACACTGAGTGGCCAGTAGCCTGTGTTTGGCAATATTTGTAAACTCTTGAAACTGTTCATACTCCTTGGCCCGTTCTGGATTAAAATCAGTATAATTGACTTAATCTCTAATAAAGTCTCCCACGCTTTCACGTAAGAGTTTTGAAGCGTGAGAAGAGCACAGTGCCAAGGAGAGACTAGAACAACCTAAGGTAAACAGGTGACACCAACATAGCAGTCAATATCCGGAGAGACAAATGGAACTCTTCTATTGTTCATTTTAGGCAGTGATGACGATGGGTTGAAAATGACATGTAATCACAGCTAAACCTTTTGTTATTGCTGGAGGATCTCCAATTCACTTCTTAGTGTTAACTGACAGAGTTCCAAATACGAAGTGTTTACAGGAGCATACTGAAGATGCTTTATATTATAGTGATGAACATGTTCATGGGTTGTTTTTCGTTCAAGAACACGTAGAAGGGGGACATTTGAATTACCAACTCTCGATGTTTCCACAAAGGATGCATAAAGAAATATGCAAGAGTCCGAGGCGAGACCAGGTGGATAATCAGCAAAAATAACTTGATCCACCCCGCTAACAGTGCTTGCGTTTTTCCCATTGATCATATTCTGTTTAAAGCCAAGAACATCTCTCAGATTATCATTGAGATGAATCATTTCAGTGTCAACTGGTGAGGTAATGTAAATCTTGTCGTGCTCCATTGAATAAATAAAATGGAATGTGCCACTCCTACGATATGAGATTTTTCTATTGATTGTACGACAAAAATCCTTCATAGTACCATATTCTTTATGTCTCAATGTAACATCCGTATAGTCACTAGATTTAAATGCTTCAACCCATTCATACTCGACAAAGAGTGACCAATCGAATGGTATAACTTTTATATCATACGCACGATCCTTTCTCAGGATATCATAGTTATTTTTGAGAAAACAGTCGACAAGAGCCACTTCATACTTTGCATCGTTGAATTTAATGGAGGGGGAGAGTTTCGTCCAAAATTCACTTGTTTTATTCAAGTCATTGTTGAGAGGATCGGGGATGTTGGACATAAATGTTACATAAAAATCATTGGGCATTGTCAATATCTTCAACACTGATCCAAGAATCAAAATCAGAGTTGTATCCTAGCCACCGAACAAGTAACTGTTTCTTACCCCTGTGAGTACGAGTCTTTAATATCTTTTCAATTTGATAGATTTCACTATTATTTTTAACTTTTTGTAGTTCATTGTCATAAAAGCCGCCGAGAATCTCTTCATCTTTGGTATCTCGCAGACGATAAGTTATGATTTTGGTGTCCAGGATTTTTGCCACTTTAAAAAGTTCAGTGGACAACAAGTAATTACCCTTTTCAAAAACATTAGTTGTTCTATCAATTCGAACAGTATCACCAACATTGAAATTTTTCTTCTTCACAATCGTTTCATTGGAATAATGTTTAAGAAAAGTATCAATTGTATCATGATCAGAATGATGAACTTCCGTTGGGGTTGAGTTGGACAATGATCGATGAGGTCGTTGATTATAAATCAACATGATCTCATCTAAATCATGAATAAAAGTAAGTGTATTTTTCAATGTACAATATCTTGAAATTAAAATTCGAATAGTTCTTATCAATCGTTCGGCCAATGCAATCTTTATAGGACTATGACTATCATAGAGCAGTGTATTATATTTCATTAGTACTTTTTCAACATAGTACTTTTTACTTTTTCAACATAGTGCTTTTTCAACATAGTACTTTTTCAACAAATTCACTACCGTGATCCGTTTGAAGTTTTTTATACGAATCCTATTCCAGAATACTTTCTATAGCCTGAGCAACTTCAACACCTCTCTTTGACCGCAGTAGATTGTACGGTGTATTGTGACGCCTTTGAATCTCATCTAGGTTCTCATCTAGGTTTACACACAAACACACATGCACAAACACACACACACAAACACACACACTCAAACACACACAAACACACACACACAAACACACACAAACACACACATAAACACACACGCACAAACACGCACAAACACACACACAAA